>BMAU01018603.1:897500-1497500 GCA_019973935.1 Trichonephila clavipes
GCTGATTGGGAAGCACCCCATAAAAGAACCGAGGCGCCAAGGTGCCCGCAAAACCTATTTTCCTGGAAGAGAGACCGATTAAGGAAAAGACCCGACCACTTAGGTTCTGCACCCTAATCACAGAGTTCGGAGGCCTATTCTTTTTTTCTGGGTAGATCCTTTTATATCCTGCCCCCTCCTTTTTTTTAAGTGGCACCCTGGAGCAATTCCCATACCCTTTTCGGATTGGTTCTAGGGTAGATAGCAAATGCTCGCCTGTTTTCATCAGTACCTTTTATCTGCGGTCAGAGTTAAAAAAGAATGATCGACAATGAGATTTTAAATTTGTATTCCCCTATCTCCCTCGCACACCCCTTCCTATTCATTTTCCGTAAAATGAGGGAGATGATTAAGCAAAAGTCCTAAAAATTCTATTTCTGACGGGGTAACCTGTTTAAACCTTATGCATGCAAAGTTTGGGCTCTTCCTCCTCCTCCCTCTATTTTTGTTTGGAACGGCAGTCTAATTTGTAGGAGGCAGTGAATTCGCTACTAGTAGTTGGTGGGTTCACTTCTCGTGTCGCCGTGAAAAGTGGTTGATGCTTATTAAATCTGTTCTGTCTTCGTGATGGCGGTATGGGATTGTTAAAAGATGTGTTATTAGCTCGGGTATCTGTGTCGCCAGTAACTCTCACGTCGTTACAAGTATGTTTCTGATGAACCGTCAGTAGTTATTATTTGGTTAAGCCAACGTCACACATTAAAATAGGCGAGACGACTGTGAAGAGTAGAGGTTCCCAAACTTTTTTGTCTCATAGACCCCTTGCCATGTCTTACGGTTTCGGGTAGACCCCTAATATTAAACTTTTTCAAATTTATCAACTTAAATGTCTTTTTGACATCTGGTGCTACTAATTACATTTAAAAAATTAAATTTCTGACTGTAGTGAAGTATAGTGTTTAAAACCTAAGCACATGTTAATGAATTAAAATTAAAATCAAATTAATACATAAAATAACTGAACAACAAACAAATGCTTTTAATAAGAGGGACGAATCTGGTGCTGCAAAAACAATTTTTCAACATTTGTCATCAATCTTATCAGGTTTAACCCTAAATCTCTTTTGTTAGTGTAAGTGTCCAATTTTTTTTTCTTTCTCTTTCTTATTTTGTTTTTGATATTGGCAAACTCACCGAAACTCCCTCTCACTAGGAAAAGCAATTAAAAACTCTCTCACGATACTCCATAATTTGCGATAAATATCAGGTATGTCTTTTTAAAGCCAAAATTGCTGACATCCATTTCTAAACTTGAAGATTTTCCTTATGGCTTATTCTGATCACACAGTTCCTGTTGTAATATAACATTGAAATCTCTCATTATCTACTGTTGTATTACTATAAAAATAAAGCAATCTCAAACCTAGTTTCAAAATCTGAGTAAAGGGCATTTACATGTTGAGCGTAGGTTAAAATATTCTGACAGACTGTCTGTGACAATTTGTGAAATCCGATATTATACTTCTTTAGCTTAATTTTGAAAGAAATGCTGAAATGGTCCTTGTCTTAGTAAAATTTATGCTGTCACCTAATAACCACAAACTATCCTCACTAAATGTAGCAAATGTTAAATTGGTAAAATCTGGTTTCCACCAGTTCAAATTTTTTTAAAGATTAAAGTCATGATCTGGTTTAATGAGAGCCACCATCGTAGAACCCCATTTACACCACATAGATCCCCAATTTAATTTTTTGCTGGTGTGGTTCCCTTGAAGGTCGTCATAGACCACTTTGGGAATCACTGGTGAAGAGGGTTTCAGAATCAATTGATTAAAAGATAATCGGTTGTAATGGATGTGTTGAAAGGAATCCAGGGTCGAAAGTCCACCATGCTCCGCCCAACACATTCTTTTGATTTAGTGGATTTTCAGGAACAAAAAACAGTAAAAAATTAATTGTTAATGCAGTATATTTCAATGTTTTTGTGTTTATTTCCTCTACTTTTTTTCATAACAAAATTGCTACGTATCTCCTCAATGTTCACAGTACTCTTGTTAATAAATAATTTTGCAATTTATTTTATGGACTGCAAAACAATGTACCCTATTTTGTCTATCTTTCTCGTACCTTCGGAAATATTTATTATAGTGTAATGACATTTTTGCACATATCTTAGTTTTTATACCAGTAAAGGAAATAAAAACAATGTAATAATATTCACGTTTAATATATTATTATACACTGGTGTGCAAAACTTAAGCAACAGGTGGGTTTATTGCCATAACTTCACGAAAAATCATCTGAGAGACATGAAGTTCAGAAATGAGGGAGAGTACTATGTACGTAAAGGATGACGAAGGCATCGGCGCTGAAAAAGGAATACGATGCATACGGTATGGAATCAAACAAAAACAAGCTTTATTGAACGCATAGTATCGTGACTCATGATGGTCTATCTAACAGGAAGAACAACAAGCAGATGTTCCTTAATATGGTATATGCCCTCCCCTCACTGCAATGGTTGCTTTGCACCGTCTCCGCATACTCAGAACCAGCTGGGGCAACATTTCTTGCGGTAGGAGTGTCCATTCTTCAATCAACATCTGTTTGAGTTGTTGGGTGTTTTCCGGATGATGTAAGCGTGCTGCAATATGTCTCCACAAAGCATCCCACACATGTTCGATGGGATTTAAATCTGGGGAGTACGCTAGCCAATCCATTCGAGTGATATCTTCACTTTCCAGCAGCTCCTCAACAGCAAGAGTCCGATGTGCCGTGCATTGTCATCCATAAAAATGAAGTCTGGGCCAATGGCACCTCGGAAATGACGCACATGGGGAAGAAGTACCTCCTCACAATAGCAATCCCCGATTACAGATCCTCTATCGAAAATGTGGAGCTCAGTTCGCCCGTTCAGCATAATGCCTTCCCAGACAAGAACTGCAGGACCACCGTAATGGTGTCTTTCCTTGATGTTACTGGTATAAAAAAGTGTCCCGATCTCTCTCCAAATCAAAATGCGTTGAGAATCGCTTCTGGTACTGAATCGACTCTCATCCGTAAAGAGGACACGACTCCATTGACAGTTGTCCAGTTTTTGTGCTCTCTGCACCACAGTAAACGGGGGGCGTCGGTAGTCAACTTTCAACGGGAGGCAGCGTTCAGGACGGCGCGCGAATAGGCCCCCTTTGTGAAGGCGTCTGGCCACAGTAAACCGCGACACTTGTCGCCCCGTTGCTGTAGAGAGTTGCTGAGCAATGACGCTTGCTGACTGCCGTCGGCCTCTTTTCGCCTGCAGGATGATATATCGGTCATCCCCTGCAGTTGTCGTCCTCGGGCGGCCACCACCAACCTTTCTAACAGCTGTACCTGTGGCTTGGAACGCTTTCCAAGCGCGCGAAACAACACTTTTGTTGATTCCGAACTCTGCAGCTACACTGGTGACGGTACGCCTCTCCTCCAGCTTTCCGATCATTCTTCCACGTGTGAAGTCGTCCAGGTGATTTCTTCTAGCCATATTTCACGAACTGACTCACTGGCACTTGCAGCGAATATGCTGAATTGCGTCTGCGTCCTTCATTTTATTTTACTGTTGAACAGCACGCGCCGACATCACACGTTTTGCGTGCGCTCACGTCGCTTCTGACGTTTCGTTCCTGATATTTGCATACGCATGACGTTTCAACTGACTTTCGTGTTCACTGTACTGATCTCCAGACCTCCTTTTCTACAATTTCATGGTTATCTGCTTAATTTTTACATTGTTGCTTAAGTTTTGCACACCAGTGTATTTTGAAACGACACATAGGGTTCAAAATGTGTATCTTTATTACTCATATATGTACGTCATCAAGTGTCGTAAATAATTTATTACACAGTAGTCCAGATGTTTACCTCAATAGTTCTTTCGAAGTGCGCCAAAGCCGAGGCATCACAAAATAAAGTGGTTATCTTCTGTTGTCCGTATTGAACACTGAACTCACAATTTTAACGGACTGGTGCTAAGGGCTCGTGTTTTGCATTTCTTCGTCCCGCCTACTCTGGAATCTGTAGGCGAATGTGAAACTTTTTTCATAGTCTTTTTTAAAAATATTTCCTCGCCTCACCCCCCGAATGTAACGGGGAAAACACTACTCTAATGAATGTTTTCACAATTTTTAACTTGACTTTGTTCTTTGCTTCCTAAAGGTGTTTAAATTAGGCGAATGAATCTCGTAATTTTGACTAACATAAATTTGAAAAAAAGGAACTAGTCATATTAAAAACTTGTCATGAAAAAGTTATCTTACATGTTTCTAAAAGCAATATTTCATATGTAATTCTGGATTTCTTAATGAATCTGAATTTTTCTTTTTGATGTGTAACATCTTTCCTCTCGGTTGCTGGGAGTGATTTCGTGAAAAGGGACGAATGGTGTAACAGGATTCGACGTTAGCGCGCGCTACTTGATTGGACCAATGAGAGTGTGCGGCAGAATGCTTATTTGAAAATGGACAAACGGTGGTCGTTTCTGATGGTTCTTCGAATTTTTTCGAATCAAACGGTTAAAAAAAGTGTGTGCGCTTATGACCACACCATAGAAGTGTTAACTACAAATTTTGTAATGTTATTTCAGGGATTAGTTAGGTGAATAAAAAACAAGAGGGTATTATATTAAGTATTATATAAAATTATTTATTCATATGTCTGTACACGTAAAGTAATATTTTTTGCTAAATATACATATTTGTTAATTAATTGTATTCTAAGAAAGAAACAATAGGTTTATGGTACTGAAATTGGTTATAAATACTTGAAATTCAAAAATATTTAAATATCTACAAAAAACTCCGTCAAGCGTTGTTCCGTACTTTGTCGTGCTTTCATTTGGGTCATTGTTTTCCTTGTTTGAGTTGGGCTAGGGAAACTTATGCCCTGAGAGCAACAGGGCATGACAGCCTTTTGATGACGTGACGAAAGGAAGGAATACTGCACTACGCGCAGTCGCTGTCAATAATATAAAGCTTACGACATTTATTTCTTTTTAGGTCATAGACTAATATATTTCCACATTTATATTAATTTTTTTTTATAATTCTCACTTAAAATATTTTCAGATAAAAGTTATGTATTAATACTTTAGAAGGATGTCTAATATTTTACTGGACAAATATCACTCATGAAAGGCTCATAAGAATATAAGAAACATCTAAGAAAAAACTGACTCAATGTAAAATCATATCAATCAGATAAAATAAAAAAATTCCTGTTTACACTAATAATTAAACTTTATAAAACTGTTCTTGCATATAGAAAAGCGTGTTTTTAGAACATGTATTCAAGCAAAGAAATCCAGTATTGATGCATATTAATTAACATAAAAGTACTACAAAAGTGCATTGAAATATATATATAAATATAGACAAAAGTTTTAAAATTGGCTGATGCAAAACGGAAAATTTACAAAAAAAAAAAAAAAAATAAATAAATAAAAAAATAAAATAGATTTCATTAAGCTGAACATTATTTTCACTGCCACCTTTGTAAAAGAAAGCAAATAATAAATATATGTTTTGATTTTACCTTAATATCTTAATATGATAAAAATATTTGTACATTTTTTTTAAGTCTTAAGGGAAAATACAAAATAAATCAAAAGTAAAATCATAATTACCGTTTGCAGTTTTTAAAAAATGAAGAACAATTGAAGAAATTATACGTATGTGTGTGTTTGCTGATTTGAAATTGCGTCAACTATCTATCTCTCTTCGAGAAAGAGTATTTTCTGAAGGGTTATTTCAACCCTCTTTTTATTAGCCCTTGGGCAGGTCATAAGATAAAGAATGTGTTTCTGTTGGGGGCTTTGGGGAGGGAACCCTTCCAGGGAACATTTTCCCATGAGGGTATTTTTACCAATAGAATGGACTCTGCCTGCTTTAGGAATAATCCGAATCTTTTCACTGATTTTCTAAAAACTTTGTTGACGAGAAACAATTTACTTTTTTCGAGTAATTGTCTTACGCCAGTCTAATGTTTAAAGAAAAAGGAAATACAGAGAAATTTTTCAATACATATGTATAAAAAAAAAGGGAAAAAAATATTTTTTTAGCGTAATATTTAATTTTTAATGATACATAGAGGGAGAAGACTGGAGAGCTGCAAACGTCTCTTAAAGCACAGAGTAAAAAAGCAAACCCGCACAAAATATTTAGCAGCTTGGATTTATGAATCTTATTGACACGATAATTTAATTATTAAACTTGTAAACTGAAGCAGGGCGGGCACATGATTTTTTATGGGAGAGGAGGGAATTAAGTTTTTTTTTGTAAAAAAAAGAGATAAAAAATCGGCTGATGCGTAATCTTTATGCTGAAGATTAAAAATCTGTTGGTGTATGAGGAGGGGGGGAGAATCGAACCCTCGGCGTTCTTGTGAACAGATATCCTGCTTAGAATCTAAAGGGATTCATGATACCAAAAAGAGTGTTGTACATTGCGATAAAGCAGTGCTTCTCAAACTTTCAATATTTGCGACCCAATTTTCAGTCAGAATATTCATCTCTCGCGCCCCCTTCTTATAGTAACAATGTGTTGAATGTAATTATAATGTACTTCGATTGTAGAACTACAATACAATACGACTTTAATCATATAAGTCGTACTAATGATCAAGATACATATTTATGTATAATTTTGTATATGACAAGCCCAAGGGAATCACTAGTAATTACTAAACTTGTTTTTAATTGACTATTGATAAATTAACCATCAAATACTTTGTGTAGTACTGATTCTTTTATATCAGTGGGATTGTGTATTTAATTTTTTATTACATAAGAATGTATTTTATTTTGTAATTATTTGAAATTGCAATTTATTGTAGTAAATTCATAATTATTTTAAATATTTCAATTTCTATTGTTCGCGATATGATCGCACCTCCCCCAAGTAGGGTTATCGTGCCCTTCTAGATGGGCGCACCGCTCACAGTTTGAGAAACGTTGCGATAATGATTTTATTTCGAGTTTTGAGAACAATTTAATAACCGTATGCATAAAACAAAATATTATTTGGGAAGAAAAGCCAAGTGATTTACATAATAATTTGGCCGAGAGCGAAGCGAAGATTTGATAATTTAGATATGAAAAATTAAAGAAAATAATTGGGTTTGAAGTAAACACTAGGTGGTTGTACTCGCGTTCTCTGTAATTTAAATTTTTTTTCCCTCCAATTTTTTGCGCCCTAGGCATGCGCGTAGCGTTCCTAAGAGGAAAAGAGGGTCTGCCTCTATCCAGAAGTCTCAAATATTTTGCACTTTCGACATCTGCTGAATCGAAATTGATTTTTTTATCTACAACAAATCTATATTTGTAATCGTAGCATTCGAATATTATATTATAAACGCAATAACCCGCTATGTACTTTAAAACTTGATACTCTTTTATTGAAATATCATCTGATTTATTTTTAAATTTCCTAGGGACTGTCTCTTTTGAAGTTTGAATCAACTGTTCATCTTTTGGGAAGCAAAAAAACAAAACAAAAAAACGAATGGTTGCCAAGTTTATAAGATGACCAGTTTAGCGCATAGCAATAACGATGCATTAGTATAAAATGTGTGCAGCTTTAGGTTAAATAATTAATAATATTTTAAAGTTAATTAAGATTTGTGTGGCAGAATAAACAAAACACTAATTCTACATTTATATATTAACACTAATTTCTCATATAAAACAAAATATCTTAAATTTATACATAATTGGGGATGTTGGCATAAATGCATCAATTTAATATATCGTGCCCTCAAAACTAAAAAGAAGGAAATTCAATAATGACACAAGAATAAAGGGGAGAAAATACGAAGAATGGGTTGTTGGAGTACCTGTTTATGAGTGAGCATTGCTTCGGCTTCAGGAAGGGGGGGGGGGAGAAAAGGGAATAAAAACCCTGGGAGAACGTCACTCTCTTTAAGTCACGTGATTTCTTTATAGAGATGGACCAATCTTGTCGGAGCATGTTTTCCGAATACAAGCGAAAAAAGCCGAAGGAGCGTTACATTCCCGAGCGTGACGTTCATTCAAGTTCACTTCCTAGCAAATCGCGCCAATAGAAGTTATCACTTCAAAACTAAAGATTTCCTGCATTTTGTACTTTTACCATATAACGAAGGTGGTTCTGCGCTTTTAAAAAAAATATCACTCGCTTCCCCTGATTTTGAGTGGTGATTTTAACTTTAACTTCAATTTGCCAAAAGCTGAGCCGCTCATAACTTTTATAAACGATGAACTCAAGCTCGAAATGAACACAAATTAGAATGTTTCGACTGCTAACAGTGGTACTGTTATTGATGCTGTTTTTCAACGGTTTTTAAATACTTTGAAATCACAAGTATATGTGTCATATTTTAGTTATCATAAGTCTATTGTCCCGCTCTTCCCCAAATTGAACAAGAAAAATTATTTTTGATACAGTATTGTATTTTACTCATTTTGTTATATATAATTAAATACAATTTTCATTAAAGATATAATTATTCGATAGAAAATTATTTCCAATCATACCCAGTTCATATTTTTTTCAGGAAAAAAAGTTAATATTGCGTATTTTTTTTTTTTACCACGATAACATGTCAGATGTTACACACCATATGCGACTACTGTAAGACTCGTTTCTTTCTTCTTTTTTTTTAAAGAGAAGAAATTCTGAAACTTTTTAAAGTCTTTTGTAGTTCCAGGAGAATTCCTTGTCAGTTCTTTCTTCTCGGTGTCTCTTGGGAGTAGCATTAAGTATTTTTAAGAGAACTGTTTCAGTGGTTTGTATGTAGCAAAAGACTGAAAGTGTGAAATTTTCATGATTCATGTTCGAAGGCGTTGGTGTGGGTTTACTTAATAAATCGGTTTCTTTTAAGTAAAAACGAATTGGTCAATTTTTTACACATGTACTAGCGGACCCGACAGACATTGTCCTGAACATATATCTTAAATTCGAAAAAAATTTAGGAATAAGCTTTAACTATCTGGACCCTTTTGATGAATATTTGTATTAAAAAAAGTTATTACAAAATCTAACTTCATTACATATACAGTTATCACAATTCAATCAATCGATAGCATATGAGTATGTGTATACTATGAGCGAAGTAAAATGTAGAGGCCGTGGGAATAAAAACTTAAACTTGTTTTAATTAAAAGTGAAAAAGTTGAGACTTAAACTATCTTATTACAGGTATATTTATTAAATTGTACAAAAGCTTTATTTATCGTAATGCCATTGGATGTACAATATTTTTGGTTAATACTTGAGGGATATAAACAAATAAATTCGATGGTTTTCCAACTGTGGAACACGCAACATATAATTGGCCATGAGAAAAGCACGGATTTTCTAAATTTAAGCCACGAATCTTCATGATTTGACCTTGTGACTTATTAATAGTCATAGCAAATACCAAGCGAATTGGAAGTTGTAAGCGTTTAAATGGTAAATATAAGCGAATCAGAAGGAATCATTGGGATCCGCGGTAGAAGTACAAACTTCACCTTGAAATTTTCCAACAAAAAAAAAAAGGGGGGGGGATCGCTTAAAAATTTAATCTTAAAAAAGTCTATTGCAGATTTCGAAAAAAAACTCTTCTTAGAGCACATCATCAGGACCTATAGTAATTATGTGCCATGTTTTGTACTTCTGGGTTGCTTAGAAGTGAAAGACATTCACAAACTCTTTCTTTTATTAGTATAGATTTCCGATAAGAAATAATTTTAAATAAAAAAAAGTCCAGCCGTGTGTGTGTTTAGGAGGAGTTTAGTCACACACACACAGAAGATTTTTATGTATAAAGATATACCGTATCGTAGCTTTTCATGCCACGCATTAGCAGAATAAATAGCACACAGGAGTAAAACAATTATGCGTTTTAAGGTTTTTAATTAATATATTTTTAACTAATTGCGATATCAGACCAAATTGTGAATCTAAACCATTTTTGAGTACACTGGAATAGACACAAAAAATTTCTTCAAAATTGGTCCACCCGTTTAGGAGGAGTTTTATCACATACACACGCACGGAAGATTTTTATATATAAAGACTATACATATTTCATAGTATAAAAATAGTTTTTTTATACATTCATTAAATTAGAGATAAAATAACTATTATAGTTAATAATATTTTTGCGCGTTACCTTTTTCATTGTGATTTTTTTTCCTTAACATTTTGCAGAAGTCGAAAAAGAAAACTTCTTTTGTAGTTTTTATGTACATTATTGTGCAACAAACTGTTGAAAAATATTTTTATTAAAGATAAAGTTTTAGTGGTGTAAAATTTACTCTAAAAAAGGCGTTGCTTGTCATTGCCCTTTTTACTTTAAAACTCATTTTAAATTTCATCTTTCACCTGTGGACTAGAATTTTTTTTTATTACTTAAATATGTTATGAGTATTAGTACATTCTGTGAAAATGTTTTTTTTTATGTAGCTATTAAACTTCTCTTTACTTTTTTTTACGCTAATTGTGCATTTTGAATGATTTTTTAGATTTGTGTTTTATGTGAAAACTTTTTTAAACGGAGATTTATTTAAGGTATAGAAAAGTGTAATTTTTATAGGGACTACAGTTTAGTGTAGTTTTACTTTATCGAAGCTTAATGAATGTTTTGGTGATTACTTTTTTGATACATTTACTAATTTTTTGTTTTCTTTTTCAGGTGAGTACATTGGACTTTTTAAATGCGCATATTGTTTTGTTTCTCCTGGCGTCTTTTCTTTATTCAGAGGAAACACGCGTCAAGAGATCCCAAGTTCTCGTTACTAAAAGGCAAGCTTCAGAAGTAAATATTTTAAATGGTTTCTCGTATATTTACATATGTGGTAAAAATGAATAGTTAAAAATATATATATTGATCAGTTATAACCACTTGGCAACTTGTCTGTTAAAAAAATTCATTGTTATAAAATTTGATTGTGATTAAACATTATCTACAAAATAAACTTTATTTTTGTGTTTGTAAATAATCGATAATAATCGGTGAGCGTTTTGGGTCCATGACATTTTTTTTATGAATATATATGTAAAAGAAGAAAAATATATTCCTAATACTTAGAATACATTGGAAATTAGGTTTAAATTTGTTTTGAATTTAAATCACGTGCATTTTTCTATACTCGATGCCATGCACTCGCAGTAAGATGTGCTGCACTTGAATCGAATAATCATTAAGTGTTTTCATTTCTGAAACATAAAGCGCATGCACATTTGTGGTGTAATGTTTTGTAATTTTAGGCTACAGAAATTTAGTCCAGATAAAAAAAAAATCATCATTTGAATACATAATCCCGAACTGTCCGTAGGTAAATGTCACGTGACGTATTTTTATGGGTGTAGCCACTCATAACAAACAAAATATTCGGGTGATATTTGCATATTTAAAGTCTGTCATATTACGAGGCATCGCCCTCTAACTTTTTGTTTACATTCACAGCAAAAAAAAAAAAAAAAATGAGACACATCCATTGGCTCGTAGTAAATGTTTATATTCCTCGTCATTTTTACGTGACTATTTTCGGGAGCAGACGTGTGTGTCCCAATCTTATTTTTTCTCTCCCAGTGTTGGAATACGTAAACGTGGTCCCCCTGGCGGTAACGTCTGCTACAACCCATGCTCAATAATGTCCGTTGGGAGGGGAGGTGAGAGGGAGACCCTATCTACTGGCTTCCTCCACAAAAGCATCTCTCTAGATATCCACTTCTGGTGTCTTTTTTTTTTCGTCCCTCAGAAAGATTGGGAAGTAAAAGCTCGATTTCTGCGCATGTGTCAAAAAACATGTTTCTTGAGCTTCTTTTTTTCTTACCGTGACTATATCTGATATAAATATAGACTCCAAAATATCTGAACTAAAAAATTAAACAAAGATCATGAGAAGGAGACAAAATGTCCGAATTTCTTTTGTTGTTGTTATTCTCGTGTCCATGAATAAATGCAGTAGATATCACTAAATTCCGTCGAAAGTCTTGATCACTGCCTCTGCTATTCTGGGAGCATCAGGGCTGTACAGGAGTTCCCGCAAAGAGTCCCTCAGAGGGACCATTCCCATTTTTAGTAACTTTGTTGCGACGGTTGGGCATTCCAAGATGTGATTGGGCGTCAGTTGAAGATCTGGGCAGTGTTTGCATTGAACATATGATCTTGTCTTGTCTGGGTGATTCTTCATGCCCTTAAGGTGTTCAGTTCTCAATCTGGCAATTGTGGATGTTATAATTCGGGGACAGTCAAATTCCGTAACTAGGGGTTCTTTAAAAGTGTGATTCATAATTCTATGTTTGGCTACTGCGTTAGCATCATCAAGTGTGATGGTGGTGCACTTATGTTGGATGTCTCTAGCTTCTTTGGCGAGGTTATATATATATATATATATCTGCACATTCATTACCCTCAATGTTGACATGTGCGGGTATCCATTGCAGGATACAGGATTTTCTTTTGTTGTGCAGCTGTTCTAGAAGGGTAATGATATCACAGGAGATGTTAGTCTCTCCGTTTCTTATGGCTTCTATAGCTGATTTAGAATCTGAGAAGATTACTAATCCTTCTGTAGAATCAATAACATGTGGGTCTTGTTGATATAACATAACGGCCTCTCTAATTGCCACGAGTTCACTTGTGAAGTTTGAGGCGATTATGCCTGTGTTAATTTTGTGTTTGTAGTTATTACCATCTGGGAGGAGTAAGATGATTCCGGCACCTCCATTGCTGAGGGATCTGTCTGAGGAACCATCGGTGTAGGCGATTGCAAAGTTATCTTGAGAGAGTATTGCTATCGTTTCCAGTCCTTTTTGTCTGAGAGTTACAGGGTCTTCTTTTTTGGAACATGGCTGCAATTCCAATTCGAAACAGGTATTCTTTGGTGGGTTTTTTGGAAGGAGGGGCTCCTGAAGGAATTCCAAGGAGGAATGATCCAAATTGAGTTCTTTTCTGATTTCACTATCAAGTTGGAGAGTCGAAGATCTTTTGAGCCTTGTAGAATGCTTCCATTTATCAAAAACTCTTCTAGAGATATGGTCCAAACCATATAAGCGTAGTTTATTAGTGAACTTGATAGTGGCAAGTTTGCGCCTGCTTTCTAGCGGAGGCAGGCCGCATTCTTGTTCGGCCTTTTCATTATTGGTTGATGACACTGCTCCAATAATAATTTTGACAGCTCTGTGTTGTACGGAATCAAGTTTCCGCTTAACAGAACTAGAGGCCGGAGTCCAAATTGGGGTCGCATATTCTAAAACCGGTCTGATAACAGTGCAGAAAGTGCTTTTTAGGGTTTGAGGTCTTGAGCCCCAAGAAGTTCCGCATAGCTTTCGAAGAATATTCAGTTTTCCAAGAGCTTTGTTGGTAGTTTGTTCGATGTGCTTTGAAAAGCGGAGTTCGGGATCTAAGGTTACTCCAAGATAGGTGGGTAGGTCGACTTTTTTGATTTGAGTGTTCTGTATTTTGATATTAGCATTGAAACTGCTTCTGTGTCGTCTATCGGTAGAGAAGATGCAGTAGTTTGTTTTGTCTGCGTTGATGGATAATTTAAGATTCTCTGCCCATTCAGCAATACCTTTCAGTTTTGTGTTTAGGGCCTTTTCCGATTCTGTAATGTCATTGTGTGAGTGCCATACAGCAATATCGTCAGCGTAGCAGGCGATATTTGTGTCTCTGTGAATATGATGGTGGATGGTGTTCATAAAGAGGAGAAAGAGCAAGGGCCTTAAGATAGAGCCTTGAGGAACTCCAGCCCACATTCTGCGAGATTCTGAAAGTGCCCCGTTAAATCTAACGGAAAATTTTCTTCCTCTGAGAAAATCATTTATCCACAATAACGCTTTGCCATTAATTCCGGTGCCTTGGATAGTATGGACCAGTTTTTGACGCCAAACTCTATGAAATGCTGCTGAGATGTCCAAAAATATTGCTAAAGTTTTCTTGTGAGGCTTTTCTTGAAAACCATCAATTATCGACTGGTTCAGGTAAAAGAGCTGGTCGGTAGTACTATGATGGGTTCGGAAAGCTGTTTGATAGAAGTGAAGTTTTTTGTTCTCGATGAGCCAGTTCATAAGCCTACGGTGGATAACCCGTTCCATGAGCTTGCAGAGGGTGCTGGTGAGGGAAATTGGCCTATAGTTTTTGCACTCTGAAGCATTCTTGTTTGGTTTCAGAATTGGAATGACGGTGGAAAGTTTCCAGATTTTGGGCAATTTGCCAGTAGCCCATGAAAGGTTAAAAATTTCCAATAGTTCTTTTTTTGCAAGATTTCCAAAGTGTTGGACCATGCGGCCAAAAATAACATCGGGACCAGGGGCTTTGCCGGGATTCATTTTAGCAATGACAGCTTCTAGCTCTTCCATTAAGAATGGTATGGTGAAGATATTTTTATGGTTATATCTTTTTGAGTCTTGAATGGTTTTCCTGTAGGTACGCAGCAGTTTCCTGTCATTTGCGTTGAAGGTTAGCTTGCTTTTGTTTTCATAGTGCTTTGCTAGCAGGGAAGCAGTTTCCTTATTTGTGGCTGCATCTCTTCCAGAGGATGATATGATGTTAGTAAGAATGTCTGCTTTTTGGTGTGTTGATTGATTATTAAGAGTTTTGATGACTTTCCAATGCTGAGATATTTTTGGGGATCTAAAGTTTCGCAGAATTCAGTCCATTTTTTACGCTTGCAGGAGGAAATCACCTCTTCAACTTCGTGACAAAGGTTCGTGAATCTTATTCTGTTTATTTCAGTATTATTCTTCTGAAGTTCTGTACTTAGTTTGTCACGTTCGTTAATTAAGTTCTCTATGTTGGTGTCTTTCCAAAACGGGACCCAGTCATTTCTTCTTTTGACCCTAGGGATAGAACGTTTTGCAGTTGCATTAATATGCGAAGCAAAGGACTGTAGTCTCTAGTCGAGGGTGTGTGGCGAAGAAAGGGAGCCGAGCATTTCAAGTTCAGAGGTGAATTTTGCCTAGTTTGCTTTCCGAAAGTTTCAGGATCTTTTGCTTTGGATGGTGCCATCAACTCTTTTGTTTATCGAAGTTATAATAGGGAAATGATCGCTAATAGCACTTTTTAGAATCTTCCATGTCGCTTGACTTGCTGTTTGGTGGTTAATGGCCGTGATGTCAAGGGCTGATGTTGTGCCATTGGTTTTGGAGAGGTAGGTACTTCTCTTGTCATTTAGTATGGAGAGATCGTTGTCACAGAGCAGGTCTTCAATCTGTGAGCCTTTCAAGTCTAGGGTCCTGGACCCCCAAGATGGGCTCTTGGCATCTAAGTCTCCTAAAAGAATTTTTGTGTCCGATTTTGTGTCCAAAAGCGTGTTAAGGAGATCTAAGTTGATGTCAGAGTTGTCTGGATGGTAGGCATTAATGATTGTTACTTCCTGCTGCGGTAGGAGTACAGTGATTGCTTGTACTTCCGTGCTGTTCTCATCGTAATCTGTAGTTGGTGGCAGTATGATTTCTCTAAATTTTATGTCTGCTGATTTAACAAGGAAAGCAAGGCCGCCACCTGCCCGGTCTTTTCTGTCTTTTCGCAGAGTAGTAAAGCCTTTGATTTTTAGCTTCAGATTTGAGTTAAGCTTGGTCTCTTGTAGACACGCAATATGTACCTTATTTACGTTGAGGATCTCAGTGAGTTCCTCAATCTTTCTCTGGGTACCATTAATATTCAACTGCAAAATGTTTAGGGTCCTCGTAGCATACTTCTCGCCATGGGCCCGGACTTCAACCCGTGGCGCGTCGGCTATCCCGAACGCGGTAACATTATCTGAATCACTCAATATTGCACTATTCATGGAAAAAAAAGGTGCCATAGCCTCCAGGAGGTTGGACTTCTACCTGTTGGTCCACGGAAGGTATTTTATTTCCCTTCTACCACCCATTGGAAATCAATGGAGGCGTTCCCCTATCCGCCACCTGGGGACGCGCCCTCTAGGGGTTACAGGTTCCCCCGAGGTTTTTTCTTTTAAAAAAATGTTTCGCCATTTAGCTTATTACAGAACAGTTTTAAAATAATCATCTTTTGGCAGATTGTTCTTTCAGGCTGAGCTAAAGTAATGATACGTTAAAATCTTCGCGTTAATTGTTCTCCCTCTAGTTAAAATTCACAGCACATTTGTTAGAATTTAAACCCACAATTAAAATGGTATTTATCATATTTATATTTATTATTAGCTTATATTAACAAATATAAAATATAACACTTGAGGTCGTGAAAGACTCGTTTGCTTTCCGAATATTTCACTATTATAAACTTCGGAAATTTTTAATCAACAAATGTTGCGAAAACTTTTTGTGAATTTTAGAAAATTAGTATTTTAATCTCGACTGAGAGGAGATATATCTCGTTCCTCTTTTTCTTCTGTTTATAAAAAGGTTTCTAAACACAAATTCTTCCGCAGTTTTTATATTACCAATTTGATTTCGTCGGAATATATCTTATCGAAACTTATTTTTGCGAAAAAATTGCCACCTGCGTGTCCTTTTTTGTTTACATACAATTTATTTTTTGTGGTTTCGGAAGCCTCTTCTGGATTTGTGAAATAACGTATCAAAAGTGATATCATAATTTAGTAAATTTATGTTTCCACTCGTGACTTTTAGGATCTGTAATGGGTATTGTTCGAAAAAAATTGTTATAAAAATTCTTAATTATTTTTTTTTTGTGTAGAAAAATCTTTTTCCTTCCAGACTAGAAAAATTGTTTGCTGTTAATATTTTAATTTTCAAGACTTTTTTTGTTTCCTGAGTCCTCAAAGTTCCTATTTCTGTATGAATTGTTTCAGTAATGGACCTAAAAAATATACATTTCTTCAAACCACCAACTATTGAAAAACTAAGACAGCGAGCCTTTGGCTCAATCGAATTTAACCGTACGGAACGGTGGCGCGACATAAAATTTCCGCCAGTGGAATGATGTGGAGAAATGAAATAATAGATATTTTTCACTAAAGTAGCATTCACTTACACGAATCGATTTAAATCCATACTTCAGCCTCTGATTTCGGGGGTCTTGTGGAATCAGGACTCGAATGCACGACACGACAGAAGTAATGCTGGTGACAAGCTCCATCTCGGCCACCTTGATGAATTTCTCTGGGCGAATATAAATTAAGACAGGAAAGGACTCACTAATTAACCGAATAATGTTGTCTTAATTGTATGTTGTCGATTAAAACACTTTTGATTAGAAATTTAAACAACTTGGCCGAATGGATATATATATATATATATACAGTGGCACACACAAGGGGGGGCCGCCCCCCAAAGCCCTTGATTTTTTTCCGATTGATTATAATTCTCAGTATATAGTATGTAAAATTTAATATATAAAGTATTTGTTATTAATGATTCATTTTATAAATTAATGCTAATCATTTATTCAATAATTAGTTTTTTACTGTGTTTTGTTCCCGAAATTCGACAAAATCAAAAGGATAATGATACCAGAATGGTGAACTTTCGACCCCCAGACCCCCCCTCCCGAAAAGTTCCTGTGTCTGCTTCTGTATTTATATATATATATATATATATATATATATATATATATATATATATATACACACACTGCTGGACAATTGCTAAGGACGGATAACACTATCATCCATAGCAACCACAAAATGAAAGGAAGCAAAATGTGGAAAATTAGAATAAGTGCGGGATATTAGTAAGAAGAAGTATGAGTATGCAAATTTTTTTTCCACGTCTGTTCATCACGCGATAGCGTTCATAAGAGCTTTAAAGGTTTTGACGCGTGTGGACAGTTGTTGTTTCAAGTCAAAGTTTTACAGGAAAGATTTAATAGACGAACTTAAAGTTTTTGGCATGTCTTCCCGACATCACATAGATGATTTTATGCGTGGCCGAATTATTGGAAAGATCGAAGAAGGGCGAAAAATAACAGATGTTGCCAGGGAGTTCGACATCGCTCATAGCGTTGTTTCACGGCTGTGGAAGTCATTTAAAACTACTGGAATGTGTAGTAGACGGCAAGGGGGAGGTCGTGTTAGAAGTGCGACGCCTGCAGAAGACAGATATATCGTCCTATCAGCAAAAAGGAACAGGCGCACCACAGCTCAGCAGGTGGCAAATCAGTTTCTTGCTGCCTCAGGAAAGCAGATCTCCCGAAAAACTGTTGCCAGACGTTTGAGGGGAGGAGGACTATACGCACACAGACCTGTTGTGTGTGTCCCATTGACCAGACAGCACCGTACTGCCCGTTTGCAATGGTGTCGTGAGCATCACAATTGGACTGAACAGGACTGGGCATGCGTACTATTCTCAGATGAGAGTAGGTTCAGTCTGTCATCGGATTGTAGACGCCAACTGATCTGGCGCGAGAGTGGTACTGCTTATCGTCCAGAAAATATCCAGGAAAAGGACCGATATCCGACATGCAGTATCATGGTGTGGGCCGGCATCATGATCAATGGCCGCACGCGCCTACATCTGGTTGCGAATGGGACTATGACGGGCCAACGATACATTCGTGAAGTTCTACTTCCTCATGTTCGTCTTTTCCGTGGTGCTGTCGGTGATAAATTTGTTTTTATGGACGACAACGCAACATGTCATCGAACACTCGCTGTTCAGGATTGTCTAGACAGCGAGGGTATTCAACGTCTCGTATGGCCAGCGCGTTCTCCAGATCTAAACCCCATTGAAAATGTGTGGGATGCTTTGGGGTGGCAAGTTGCTGGTCGAAACTATCCTCCGACAAACAAGAACACCCTCATCCGTGCACTCACAGAGGAATGGGATAAATTGCCTCAACAGCTGCTGGATAATGTTGTGCAAAGTATGGTACGACGTGTGGAATGTTGCATCACACTCCACGGTGGACATATCCCGTACTGATACCTTTCTTTAAGGTGCCTGCTGACTTTTAGATGCATTGTTCCATTTCTCCGTACGCAGATCAAATGAACATTTTTTTTTTCTTTCAGATGTTTCACAGCTTTTGTACTTTCCAGAACACTAAATATTCTTTATTCTAATGTCTGAACAGTGTGGCAACTATATTTTATCCTACTAGGCCTCATGTCTCGCTTAATGTTATGCTACATAGCAATTTGTTATCCGTCCTTAGCAATTGTCCAGCAGTGTATATATATATAAACAGTGGGTAAAAAAAGTATTGGCAATTGTCTATAATAGATCAAATTAGCTAACAAAGGAAATGCTTGACAATTTTAACTGAACATAACGAACACAGGAGGTAATAAAAACACAAATGTAATGAAAGTTTCATTTTAATATGTCTTTTACAGAAAATATGCAACACACACACACACAAAAACGTATTTTTGCATGTCAAAAAAGTATTGGCAAAATAATAAGTAAAATGTGAGAACAAAATCAGGATATGTTTAATACTTTGTATGCATACCTTTTGCATTTATAACAGCTTGTAATCTATTTCTCATAGAGAAAACCAAAGTCTTGGTTGTACTATTGGGAATTTTGTGCCATTCTTGCAGGAGTATACGCTTAAGTTCATCTTTACACGAAATTTTGTTTCCTGAATTCTACGTCCAATTTGTGCCATAAATTCTCAATTGGATTTATGTCAGGCGATTGAGGAGGCGTCTTTAACTGGCGAGGAGATTTATACAGCAGTGGCGCACACAAGGGGTGGGAGTCCAGACCCCCTCCCCAAAGTATATAATAATAATATAATTCTAAGTATATAATACGTAAAATTTAATTAAATATTTGTTATTAATGATTAATTGTATTAATTAATGCTAATTATTTATTCAATAATTAATTCTTTTAAAGTGTTTTGTTCCCGAAAGTCCACAAAATCGAAAGGAGCATCATACAAGAATTGTGAACTTTCTACCCCGGACCCCCTGAAAATTCCTGCGTGCGCTACTGTATACAGTAACAACTCCCGGGTGAGGTTTGCTGTATGCTTAGGGTCATTGTCTTGTTGAAACACAAATGATGTTCCTAAGCCAAGTTTTTGGGCACTGGATTGCAAATTATGGCGCAACATGTCGATGTACGTATGTGCTGTCATAATACCATCAATGAAGCACAGTTTACCTACTCCGTTTGCTGCCATACAGCCCCAAACTAAGACGCTCCCTCCACCATGTTTCACAGTCGGTGTTTAATGTTGTTTTTCCAGTTCGGTGTTTGGCTTTCTCCACACATTTTGTCGTCCATCACTCCCGAAAATGTTAAACTTCGATTCGTCGGAAAAAATAACTGTGTTCCAAAACTCATCTGATAAATTAACATGAGATTTTGCAAAATCTAATCTCTTTCTTCTGTTTCTTTCCGAAATGATAGGTTTCTTTCTAGCTGCCTTTCCGTAATAACTTTCTTCATGTAAAACATTCCGTATAGTCTGTACACTAAAGGTTTTATGCGAAGTATTAGCAACATCTTTGGCTAACTGGGGTGCACTTATTTTGGGATTTTTCTTTACCGCTTTGATAATGCTACGTTTGTCCCTTGCAGAAAATATTCCAGGCCGTCCACTTCTAACCTTATTTTCTGTGGATCCTGTCTCGTTGAACTTTTTTGCAACACTTCTGACAGTAAAGTTATATTCAGTTGTATTCCTACAGCACGATAAGTTAAATCCTCATTTCTGAGCTGAATAATCATGTTTTAACATTAACATCCAGCTCCTTCGATTTGGAAGCCATTTTATCACAGCATTAACAAAATAACGTTTTAAAAATTTTGAAATAGCACTGCAGACTTTATACTAACAGGCTTTCTTATCAGTCTAAACACGTGACCTCAACATGACAAAATTTGTATAACAGTTAGAACTTGGCCAATACTTTTTTGACATGCAAATTTACGTTTTTGTTGTATATTTTGTGTAAAAGGCATATTAAAATGAAAGTTTCATTAGATTTGTGTGTTTATTACCTCCTGTGTTCGTTATTACCCACTGTATATATATATATATATATATATATATATATAATATGTGTGTGTGTGATGAATTCCCAACCCTTCTCAAGTGTCAGTTGGGGTAAAACCTACCAGAGCAACTCAATCCGCCTCTCGCATAAGGACTTTGATTTCAACTCCGGCGAACTTACGAAGAACCACGTGAACGAATGACACACTGGCTCCTGATCAACGCTGAAAATAGAACTCGTTTTACCATGGCTTGGAGTACAGACGACTTTGCTGAATATTGAATCAAAATATAATATGATAAATGGCTGCACGTTACATTTTTCCTGTCAATCTAAGAATTACTCCAATCCATGATATATATATATATATATATATATATATATATATATATATATATATATATATATATATATATATATATATATATATCCCATACAATGTTTAAGTTTCAATTGTTGTTTTATTATTATGGTCTTTTGCTGTTTTTAATTATCCAAATGTTGTCTGAAGGTATACTTGATTAGTTGAATTTATTCATTATTAAACTACATTTTCATCTGCCAAATGTTAATTTATTTCTATTGCGACAATCGTGAGGAATGATAGGATTATCTTTTCCAACCGAGAGTTTGAGGTGGAAGGGGGGTTAAAAGAGATGTTGCACATGCGCAGCCGATCCTATTTTTTCTTCCCAACCTCCTCTTTTGGTAGCTCTTTCATGCACAAAAATATCGATACCCATTTTTACGCCTGAAGGAGTATCCGTTGTTGTTTGGTGTGGGGAAGCAACAACCTTTATTTGGCCCCAAGTGCCCAATAGGACTTATTGGGAGAAACATTCTCAGTCCTTCGTCAAGAGGGAAAAGAAACAGCTGTGGATGATTGGGGGTAGGGGAAGGTTACGGAGGATTCGGGGTGGCAACGGACTGTTATCTTTTATTCCCTCTCCCTGCTCAGTCTAATGGTGGTCCTTGAATTGCGCCGTCAGTATCGAACTTCTTATGCTTCCTTTGATTTAGAGATTACTTATCGCAGAAAAGTATATTGTATTGAGCCTGATCGCTTGCATTTGATGCTAATTTTATTACATCGCGGAAATTCTGTTGTTCATGAGATTTTCAACTCATAGTACGCAATGAATAAATGTTGAACCTTCTAAAATGTTCTCAAATTGCAGAATTGAAATGTTTAGAATGAACTTTTTCTATTTGTAATTTCGCATATTCATGAACTTTTTTTCTACTCGTGCCACCTACGTTTTTCTTCGGAAAAAACCGTTATAGATTGGAAGCAATGGCACTCCAGTCTCGTTTCTATACTAAGAAATTCCCTTTGAGTTATTTCGATGGGTGACTGAAGTTTTTGAAGGGATTGTTATGTCCCTTTTATTTGTATTCGGTGTTTTAATAAAGAAATAGAATCAGAGTATGGAAAATGAGTGTGTTTTCGAAATAAAAATATCATAGTTTGTAATATAATTCGCTAGATTTAAGATTTGAAATTCTGTTTTTCGTTTTTTTTTTAATACTTATGTTTTGCAAATAGATGTGAACTTTGAATGTTTAACTATGCCTTAATATTCATAATGAGAATATACATTAATAAGTAGAAATCTCCTCAAATAATTTTTGAACTTAAGATTTGAAGATGATTAAAAAATTTTTTTTTCCCTTATCAATTTGAAATGGAAATAACTTAAAAAAGCAGAGGTGGAAGTAAAGTTTTTCTATACATAGCTTGTTTTTTATAGAAATTATGTTTTAATTTGTAAAATGAATAAATAAAAAAATGACCTATTGTGTGCAATTCTCATCCCACTTGAAGCTCTCTCTATTTTATTGCCCTCAAACAATAGAAAATGGAGAAATTAAAAATCTTCAATTTATAGTTTGAATAATTCACTCGAGGGGGCGCGTCCCACTTTTTACATATGCGAAAATTTTAATATATATTGTTTAATTCAGAAATACCCAATTCATTTTATTAATAGTTATTTGTATAAAGAAATTCTAAATTATAAGGATTAAATTCTTTAAAAGATTAATTGTTAATAATTATAGATTTTATCATTTTTCCAAGATATATTGTTGCGTTTTCGGGGGTTCGAAATGATTGAAGCCGAAGAGCGGAATCCAAAACAATTTTATTCTTGGCCAAAACAGTCCTCCACAAATTGTAGAACAGTTCGAGAAAGTCACGTACAATCGATGAAAATACTGATAACACAGATGTAATACACTAACAAAAGCAATAGTAAACACTCAGCACAAAAATAATAACTCAATAAAAGCAATAACACACGCACTATGCAATCGTCTCCCTCTCTCTCTAGCAGAGAGGTATCACTTGCATGAAAGCTGAGATCTGACTAAAAAACTGACTAGCCGGCCCGGGCCTTTTTATACCTTTCGGTCAGAAACCTCTTGCACTTGCCAGAATAATCGAGAAATAGAAAGGTCTAGCAAAATCCGGAAGGTATGAGAAAAGCTCAATACATAGTGTTACAATACCGCGATAGGGTTGCCAGACAGGGTTATTAGGAGCAGGGTTGCCATGGTCGCCAAGCTTATCAAATTTGGCGCCAAAAATTAAGTCGCCAAATCCGTCGCCAACTTGGCGCTAGCTGCAATATTTGGCGAGTTTACTATTTAAACCAATGTTAAAGCATGGGGGCCGTGCAATGCAGTGGAAATGATATTACAGGTAAACAGGGTTGAAATCACATTAGATACGACAAATTAAACTGTAAAAATGAACACAAATGAGTAGAAACAATTAGAATAAGACTAAATTCGTAACATTGCTCCCCTCTCAAGAACTGCACGTCCCGGGCAGTACAACCCTTCATCAGACGTTAACATAATAATAAAGCAATTGATTAAAAACAACTAAATGAATATGCAATAATAAACATGTAATACATAGTACAAAATAAACACCTAATGCATAGTACAAAATAAACACCTAATGCATAGTACAAAATAAACACGTAATGCATAGTAGAAAATAAACACTTACAAAACAATATACAAAATTATTTACAAGATTATTTACACACTAACTTATTTATACAAGACCATGGTCAAAATAAATTACACGATAATTGACACACTAAGAATTATGGCCATAATATGGAGCAAGCCTGTCGTAATGAACGACTCTAGGCTTCGAATTCGTTGACTTACGGATCCGGATTACGACGTCGTTTATTATCTTTAAAATTGTATAAGGACCGTCCCAATGCGATTGTAGCTTAGGAGAAAGTCCTTTGCGTCGAGTCGGGTTGTAGAACCACACCTTGTCACCTTCCTTGAATTGATGTCCTGTGGCTTTTGTGTCGTACCGAGTCTTCATCTTCTCCGTCCTCAGGTTGATCCGTTCTCGAGCCAAATTGTGTACATCTTCAAAACGTGCCTGGAGATTCTGCACGTACTCCTCAGGCGATGAAGGTGTATCCGGAGGGCGACCAAACAGCAGGTCACAAGGGAGACGAAGATCTCGGCCAAAAAGCATCTGGGATGGTGAATATCCGGTAGTCTCGTGAACGGCGCTGCGGTACGCTAGCAGAAAGAGAGGAACTTTCTGGTCCCAGTCTTGTTGGTTCTTGGAGACCATCAGTGAGAGGTTATTCAGGATGGTAGGATTAAACCTCTCCACCATGCCATCTGACTGTGGGTGCAAAGGTGTGGTCTTGGTCTTGTCAATTCCGAGTAGTTCACAGACCCCCTTCAATACCGCAGAGACGAAATTTCTTCCCTGATCGGAATGAAGTTGAAGAGGTACCCCATATCTCGATATCCAGTGCTGCACTACAGCCTCCGCTACGGTGGGGCTTCCTGATCCGGAATGGGGTACACTTCGGGCCATTTCGTGAAGTAGTCAATGACAACAAGTAGGTACTTATTACCAGACGCAGTCCTTGGCAGAGGTCCCAGGATATCGAAAGCGATACGTTCGAAGGGTGCTCCAACATTGTAGCGATGCAGCTTCCCTCGGCTACGTATCTTTGGCCCCTTCCGAGCTGAACAGGCATCACAGGACTTGCACCACTGTTCCACGTCAGCTCTCACTTTACCCCAGCAGAATCGCTCTCGAACTCGGTGCAAAGTTTTCATGACGCCGAAATGACCTCCTGTTGGGCTGCCATGCAATTCTTTGAGTACCTCTGGGATACGAGATCGAGGAAGTACTAATTGCCACCTGAATGTCTTTCCATCCTCTGATTCGAATTTTCGGTATAGAACACCATTCCTGAGATGTAGAGAATTCCAGAGGGCCCAATACTGCTTAGTTGTAGGACTATAAGCCGAGATGTCCTGCCAACTTGGTTTATTGCTGGAAGACTCCATAAACTCTATAAGGGGTTTAATATCAGGATCCGCCATCTGGTCTTCTCGAACTTTCTCGTCACCCAGGGATCGGGTGGCGTCGCTGTTGAAGTTGTTATCTGGCGTATAGCATAGTCATATTTGGTCTCTACTCTGGAACAATGACGACAATTTTCTGGGCATGGTCTTCTTGAGAGGGCATCAGCATTTCCATGCGAGGAGCCTTTACGATGTCTGATGTCAAAGTAATACTCGTTGAGCCGTTGTATCCATCTGGCTACCTGGCCTTCAGTATTTCTAAAATTCATTAGCCAGGTTAAAGAGGCATGATCGGTACGTAGAAGAAATTTTTGGCCATAGAGATAGTGATGGAAATGCTCGATGGCTTTCACAATAGCCAGTAGCTCTTTTCGAGTGACACAATAATTTCTTTCCGGTTTCGATAAACACTTACTCCAATAAGCTACGACTCGTTCCTGGCCATCTATTTCCTGAGATAATACTGCTCCGACACTCTCATTACTGGCATCAGTGTCCAAGATAAATGGCTTGTCCGGTTGTGGATATATTAAGATCGGTGAAGACGTCAAAGCTTCTTTAAGCTGGAGGAAGGAATCTTCACATTCTTTTGTCCACTGAAACTTTTGTTTACTTTCTGTTAGCTTGTGCAAGGGTCTTGCGATGTTAGAGAACCCTTTCACAAACTTTCGGTAATAAGTACATAGTCCCAGGAAGCTTCGCAGCTCACGGAGGTTTTCAGGGCGTTTCCAATTCTTTACGGCGGACACTTTTTCGGGGTCCGTACGAACACCTTCTGCAGAGATGATGTGTCCCAGATAATTGACTTCTTTCTGGAAGAACTTGCATTTCGAAGGGTTTAGCTTCAAGTTAGCGTCGCTTAATTTTGATAACACCTTCCGGATATTTTGAAGATGTTCTTCAAACGTACGCCCTCCCTATTACGACGTCATCCAGGTAAATAAGGCAAGCTTCAAAAGTCAGACCCTTTAGCACGGTCTCCATCAGGCGCTCGAAAGTAGCTGGCGCATTGCAGAGCCCGAACGGCATGACTTTGAACTGCCATAGTCCTTGGCCGGAAGTGAATGCTGTTTTTCTCTATCTTCGGGATGGATCTCCACTTGCCAGTATCCGCTCTTTAAATCTAAAATCGAGAACCATTTATGACCGGAAAGGGTATCCAGGGTGTCATCTATCCTTGGAAGAGGGTAGCTGTCCTTCTTGGTGACGTCGTTAAGTTTTCGATAGTCCACGCAAAATCTTGTGGAGCCATCTTTCTTACGAACCAAGACGATTGGAGATGCCCACGGACTCGAAGACGGTTCTATGATGTCATTTTCCTGCATCTCTCGTAGTAGTGTTCCGACCTCTTCCTGTTTAGCAAACGGCAAGCGTCTTGGGTGCTGTTTAATCGGCGGATGGTCTGCTGTATCAATTCTGTGTTGTGTCACTGTAGTATGGCCAATATCGCTACTGTTTCTAGAAAACACGTCTTCAAATTCTTGGAACAGTCTTTCTGCGGAGCTTTTCTGTTCGGGGACAATTCAGCATTTTCTAGAAGGTCGGGAGTCAACTGTTGAGGCGAGTTGGATAGGAGCAAGCTCGAACTTTTGCAGACACACGTTACTGGACTGCAGGTTGCCAACACTTCACCTTTCTGGAACACTCTAGATTTTTCAGTTACGTTGCAAATTCTTACCGGGATAGTTTTTCTGGAAAGGTCCACTAGCGTCGAAGCTATTAGCAATCCATTCGCTTTATTTTCCGCAGATCCAATTAGGCCAGAGTTGAAACTCACATCGTTACCGATGTATCCAGGTACTATGATTTCAGTCCTTGGGGGAATGGTAATATTCTCGTTAGCGGTTACCTGTCGAATAGATTCTGTCCTGTGTTCAATTTTGAATATAGTGACTTCTTCGTGTATGGAACGTAATTCGTTCTTGTTGAAGTCTAGAGTGAAACCATGCTCCTTTAGAAAGTCCAGTCCAAGAATGAAAGGGTCTGCAATATCTGCGACATACACAGCATGTTGGTAGGTAGTGTCTCCAAACTTGATCTTGACTTTTAATTTTCCGTGAATATCAATCTTTTCCCCCGTCACGGTCTGTAGCACCACGCGGGGCGGGGTCCAGATAAGTTTCTCTTGTAACTTTTGAGCCAGATCGTTCCGAATGATAGACACATTGGCTCCTGTATCGATGATCATGTTGCAGGGAAGCTCGTTAACATGTCCCATTATAAAAATTCCATTCTCACCGGTACTCTTTGTCGAAATTTGACACACTTGAAAGTGGGGCTTTCCAAAATCTGGCAACCTCCGCCCCACGAGATGGCCATTAATTAGTTTTTCCGACACCTCCTTTCGGGGGGCGCTATTAGTATCAGCGCCTTGGCGTGCCCGGCAGCTTCTCTGCAGATGCCCTTCTCGACCGCAGGTCCAGCATTTAAGGGTCTTCTTCCCGTCTGCTTTCTGGGACATCAAAGACTCAACTCTATTCATGAAGCTTCTCATCTGTCGCTCTAACCGCTCCACACTTGAGTTCGACGATTCGTTGACAGCTCGTATGGGGTGTCTGTCCTTTCGTGTTGCTTGCTGGGCTGCCTCGAATTTCATAGCAAACACTAGGGCCCCCTTTAAGTCCTTGAGATCCGTCATTCGGAGAGCTTTCTGGATTTCCGGATCACGCACCCCGTCGATGAAGTGTTGCAGCGCCAGGACTTCTCTTACTTCAGTCGGACAGTCAGAAAACGCCAAGTGAGAAAGCCTCTCGACGTCCGTCGCCAGTTCTTGGAGCGTTTCGGACACTTTCTGCTGCCGTGACTTCAGCTGGAGTCTGCTGTAATCCTTCACACATTTCTCTCCGAAGCGTAACTCCAGAGCATTAACGAGAGCGTCGAAATCCAGCCGCTGTGTTTCCGGCAAAGTTTGCAAAATGTCAGCAGCGTCGGCTCGAAGAGAAGCAGCTAACTGGCAGGCCTTGGTCTGGGAGTCCCACTGGTTTGCATCCGCCACTATGGAGAATTGGGTCTTATACACCTGCCAAGAGGACTTTCCGTCATATGTAGAAAGCTTGATGGAAGGCTTGGAATAAGGAGCTTGCAACTTAAATTCATCCCCTTGACCAGTCATGACTTTCTGCTTCAATTTCTCTAGGTCACTCCTGAACGAGATGGAAACTTCTTCTACCTTTTCGAAAATTTTCGCCTCTAGTTTGCTCTCCATATCTTCGAATTTATTTTCAACCGACTCGATTCTTCCTTCCGTTTCTTCAAATTTCTTGTCCATAGTCGTCAATTTGTCGCCAATGCCCTTCAAATCACTTTTCAACTCTTCCTTGTTCGCGGTCAGTTTGTTATTCAACTCGTCCATATTGGCGCTGATCTGCTCGTTTACGTTAGTAAGCTTGGTATTCACTTCTGCGATATTGGTGGTCAACTCCGATTTCATTTCGCCCATGTTGGCATTTATTTCAGACAATTTTTCTAGAAGATTCTGGAACTGGGCCTCCATCGCTCTTGTTGTTGGCATTCAATCCCACTTCTGACACCAATTGTTGCGTTTTCGGGGGTTCGAAATGATTGAAGCCGAAGAGCGGAATCCAAAACAATTTTATTCTTGGCCAAAACAGTCCTCCACAAATTGTAGAACAGTTCGAGAAAGTCACGTACAATCGATGAAAATACTGATAACACAGATGTAATACACTAACAAAAGCAATAGTAAACACTCAGCACAAAAATAATAACTCAATAAAAGCAATAACACACGCACTATGCAATCGTCTCCCTCTCTCTCTAGCAGAGAGGTATCACTTGCATGAAAGCTGAGATCTGACTAAAAAACTGACTAGCCGGCCCGGGCCTTTTTATACCTTTCGGTCAGAAACCTCTTGCACTTGCCAGAATAATCGAGAAATAGAAAGGTCTAGCAAAATCCGGAAGGTATGAGAAAAGCTCAATACATAGTGTTACAATACCGCGATAGGGTTGCCAGACAGGGTTATTAGGAGCAGGGTTGCCATGGTCGCCAAGCTTATCAAATTTGGCGCCAAAAATTAAGTCGCCAAATCCGTCGCCAACTTGGCGCTAGCTGCAATATTTGGCGAGTTTACTATTTAAACCAATGTTAAAGCATGGGGGCCGTGCAATGCAGTGGAAATGATATTACAGGTAAACAGGGTTGAAATCACATTAGATACGACAAATTAAACTGTAAAAATGAACACAAATGAGTAGAAACAATTAGAATAAGACTAAATTCGTAACAATATTTATAGTTACCCATATATTCAAATTATAGTTTAATTTCTTTTTTCTTTAGTTTTATTTTAACCTTAGTAATTATTTATTTATAAATATTTTCCTAGAGTCTCTCAAGTAACTGTAATGTTTATCTTTATACATGTCTATATAATTATTTTACTCATAATAATTTTATACTTTTTGTGAGTATTACAATTCAGCCAATAGTACTATGCTTTGAATTTGTATTTGGGTCCAGGATCTGAGAATAACTTGTTTATTATACGCAGATAGAGCGCAGGCTATGCATTTTTGAAATTAATTTTGGGTAAGTTACCCTTTTCTGGTAATGGATTTAGAAAATCTAACCATTATTTTCAGTAAGATTTTGCTGTGATAAACAGAAAAGGAGAAGGGGTTGGCTAGCTAGAAAACTTGTTAAAACCCATTTGTATATAAATATTTTATATATAAGAGCTGACCTGTGTGAGTCCCGCAATGTTTATAATACTTCAGCATCCACATTTTTAAATTCCAGTCTCTGCTTTTTAGTTTCATTTACCTTTAGTGTTCTAAGGATTTCTCTCTGTCTCTAGAGTAGAAAATTATTCACTCTACATATATATGCAAAACACATCTCTGGTAGTTTTTATCGTATTCTTATTAGTTTTTATATTTAATTTTTAAAAAATACTCAGAGAGGCATTATTATATATTCGAGCTGCTTTCTTCATTACATTAGTTTTAAATAAATTTTAGAATCTTTTCAAATATTTTCTTGCTTTGTGTAATAAATTGTCTTGTTCCTAAGAAGCCTCTGTGCTCTAAGATTCGTGGGGTTCTGCAGAAGAACGCAAATAAAAAATGGCCTTCAATTGACACACCTTAAAATAGTTTAGATTCGATCGCATAAAACAACGATTAGCCAACGAGTCAAAATTTATAATTTAAGGTATCCGACTGGTTTAAAATCATCATTTCATAAAAACAGCGAAAGCTATTTTTTTTAATTTTTTAGTCTATGTTTGTAGCCTGCTTAATAAGCTTTTTAAAAATATTTACTTTTAGCTCTCTGAGCCAATCAGAAAAAATAAGTTAAGATGTTTTTTTTTTGGGGGGGGGTTACGATTTTTATTCATTTAAAATATTTTAACGAATTCTTTTCATGTTTAGTAAACTTCATTTCACTTTATAAATGTTGTAATATATATTTCACTTTTTCAAATAGACAACAGCTGATTGCAATCTTTGTTTTGATTTAAACGAGTTGCTATCTTTTTACCAGTTGCTTTCAGAATTAGAGCTCTTTAGATCTTTTTTCTTAGTACATTTATATAGAGTTATAGTTATTCCTTATTAAATTAAAGTTATGATGCAAAAAAAAATCAAGGAGGCCACAAAAGAAGAGATTTCGAGAGAGCAGAATTTACGTTGAAAGAAAAGTCATCAAATCTTCCAAGTTTAATTATTAGTTCTATTAAAAAGACTTATATGGATCTTTGCGATCAAAATCTCCTAAGAAAATGTCTTCACGGAAAAACTCAGAACTGCAATTACAGTTTTAACAATGTCGTACAGAGTATAATCCCGAAAGATACCTTTGTTGAGCTACAAACACTCCGCTTAAGGATTTATATTGCAATAATACTTTTTAATTTTGAGTTTGCTCGTTTATTACCTCTACTTTAAAAGTTTAGAGTGGTATTAGGGTCTGAAATGAAGGGATATTTTTGGTACCTTGACAAATCGAGAATTGTTGATTAAACGAGGCACTCTAAACCAGATACGAAACTGTCTCGTAAAAAAAAGGACCTTCAAAAATGAAAAAGTTTGAAATATGAAGTTCACGTAAAAATCTGGGAAGTTTTAATACCTTCCTGAATCTTTAAAAAGTTTTATTACAAAAATAAACTTTATTTTGCACTTTCTGAAGAATGTTATTTTTGAACACGGTAACAGTAATATTTTTGAAGTAATTGAACTATTCTTATGAAAATTTTTGAGTTAGTTCTTTGTATTATAATGAATGTTTTGTGCTAAAAAAAAAGCTAAGGATAAATTTTCATTTAAGTTATTTTTTTAATGTAATTTTATATTAATAAAAAAGTTTTTTTAAAAAGAAAATTGTGGGGTTTTTTTCATTTCAAACATTTATGTTTCAAAAAATTTTTGTAAAGCTTGAGTTTTCTTTAGTATACAGCATTTTTAAACATTAAAAAATTGTATTCCTACAAACGTTTTGTTTGTTTTTGGAATATATATATATATATATATATATATATATACATATATATATATATATATATATATATATATATATATATATATATATATATATATATATATATATATATATATATATATATATATATATATATATATATATAGATTTTTTAACAAAAGAGCAAATTTTAGTAATATTTTAGTTCAGATTTCCCAATATTTAGAAAAGTAATTTTTCAAAAAATTCTTTTTGCTGTATTTTTATGGTTGTGTAACATACTTACTTAAAAAATAATAATTAAATAATTATTTAAGTCATATTTTAGAAAATTGTCTTAGAACCCAGTCGGATACATTAATAAGTTAAATCTGATCATAACAATTTAAATTTTTAATTGTTTTGTATCAATCAAACACCAAGTCCATTTGACCTTTCCGCATAATAATCTCACCCACCAGGTCTTGATCTTCAAACAAGTGTCGCAGGGAAATGCCCCTGCAGTCAGGAAATTAAGTCTAAATATAAAATATTGCTGTGTTATTCTTAATATATATAGTTCTTATTATATAAGTTAACTATCTTGGTTTTAAGTCGACAAATATGGAAATTGTTTCTAGAGTTAAAACTAGTAATTAAGTGTGATATAAAAACAAACTGCAATACGGAAATAAAAATATTATAAAATGCAATTTATAAAACAGTGAAATTATTTTAAACGTAATAATGCCAATAAACATTATTCAAATATACAATAACATAGTATAATCTTGTGCGACAATGAAGAAAAAAAGGAAATCATTGGTTTAAAATTCAGCTTGTGATTATCATTTGTTGAATAACGCACAATGCTTTGCAAAACTAGACAGTTTTCGAAAATGAATTTAGACGAGAGTGTGTGTTAAAAATTTTAAAATGGAGCTTCTTTTTCGATTGAAAATTGCTATAGGCAAATATTTCCCAGAGGGGAAAAGTAAGCATGAATAAATAAAAAAATCTGTTCGAGTACAACGACGATTCAGAAGTCTTGCCAATGAAGGAGAGGGAAAGGCTTATCAACAGATTCCACGCTAATATCTAAGTGTGCACAATAACAGCTCCTGAATTTTTGCAGAACGCACAACAATTTCTTACACATCATTCAGAATAAAGTATTTAAGACTGTTTGCGCCTTGTTGTCAACTTACGCGGAGCACATTTTCGGACAGAAAAAAATGCCTCAATTTTTATAACAATGTGTGACATTGTAACTCGTACACTTGTTTATTCGATAGTGTTTTTAAAATTTCAAAATATTTCATAAATAATCCATTTTTTAACATGTAAAGGAATAGCTCATTTAGCATTACGGTATAGGAGAAAAAATGCAAAACACATTTTATAAAAGAAAAAATGTATAAACTCGGATAAAAATGTGTAGTATGATAAAATAAGTTTATCTACAAAATAGTGAAGCCAGAATATAGTATTAATGGTTAAGTACTTTTTTATCTGAAAAAATATTCCGAATTTGGCTCCTATGCTTTAACATTAGCCGAAGACAGCCTTAGTGAAAAAAATTTTGTAATAAATAAGCAGCTACAGTTCGACTGTTGGTGTTGAAAATTTTCAATACACACGACCATTAAATATAATAGGAGGGTAAATGACACTTGAAATTAAAAAAAAACGAATGCTATCCATGAGTACATAGCATTCATTGAAATCTTCTGCAAAAAATGAAATACTTTTCTTTAGTATTCTCTTTACGTGAAGTATTAGAATATATGTTGATCTACTTTTAGTATTATTATAAGAGTTATTCTTTTAATGGTGTGAGGGTTACCCCAAAACACCTTAGAATTCCGTGAGTCGAGTAAGTTTGAAGACTTCTCACAGGATCGACCGGATTACGCTCTTTCCATGATCACAAATGAAAGCACTTTTTCACTTTAAGGTGGTGAATTATTTATCAGTGCAAAAAAAAAAAAAAAAAAAAAAGAAGAAGAAGAAAAAGACGAAAAATTGTCTGCCATTGATGGAGAGGCCATTGCTAAACGTTTTGCTGTAATACATTGACTCTGCTCAGCGTTACTTGATGATCAGTCAGACTTTTCGAATTGGGTTGTTAACCAATACATTCTTACTGTGCTTCTACAGTTCTGTTTTTAATCTTTATTCCGAAGATCCTCCGATTAAAAAGTTTGTCGAGCTCGATATGCTAATGAACAACGGAATTATTACCCTGATGCGACTGAATTTGTTTTAAAAAAATAATTATCTTCGCGATATAAATCCCTTTTTATAAAAGTTGGTGTTTTTTCAATCAAATCTGCCCAAGAAAAAAAATGCAACAAAAAGACTTCCTTCAATATCTGAGGGACGCCGAATCAAAAAGTTTTTAGAAGCACACAAAAGTCTTATCTTACAGGTGACCTCCAAACTCTCTCTTGCTCGAAAACTTTCGCTTCTTGAATAAGGAAGAAAAAAATAGTAAATAAATAAAGAAAACAACCCGAACATCCCAACACAGTTTGACTTGTCCAACATAAGAAAAACCACGTTTTTCTATTCTATGTTGGGCCGTCTTTAACTACTTAAAAAAAAGGATCACATAAAAAGAAAACAAAAAGGTAGAAAAAATTAAGAGTGAAAGGATGGGAGGGAGGTGGAAAAAGTTTTTAAAAAACTTAGCTTTCCTCTTTCCCAGCTGCGTTTGGGCAGGTGTTGATTTTGGCGACCGAAGACGGTCGCCAAGCGAGTCTTATGGCAACCCTGAGGCGGAGGTTGGATGGAACAGAATGAAGTGATTCCTCCATCCCTCCCCCCATCCAGGGTGTGTGTGAATGGAGAAAAGCTCCTCTCGAGGAATACCAGCTGAGAGGAGAGGAATTTATTTTTATTCTTATTCTTCCCTTTGTAGTCGTCTGCTTTTTCTTGTGCTATTGAAGTATTTATTGAGTCCGGCTCCCGTTCTCGTGGTTGGGCTGCGTGTTTATTTGTAAGTGAGGGATGCCGCCCACAGATGGGATTTTTCCCCCGTCTTGTGGATGAGAAATGGTTTTTTAAATGGTATAGTGTTATTCTATTTTTAATACAAATCTGGCGGTTTTTGAAATGATTCCCCTTTAATATCGCAGCCTTAGTCTCTGTGTTGTTTTTCAGATAGTCGTTTGTAACAAAAAAAAATGAATCGATTCAAAATTGCTTGTATCGTAAGTAATAAGGAATTTGATATCGTTCTTCAAGAATTCCTTTTCTAAATTGCAACTATTGCCAAATTTAAAAAGTATTTAAGTATTCATTCGTTCTCCCCCACACACACTTCTTGGGACTGAGTATTATAAGCGTTGCTCTCTTAAAGTAACTTGAGGACTATTGACAGGACCGGCTCTAGCAATTTTGCCGCCCTCCTCTCTTTATTTATATATGCACACTATTTCAAGTTTTTTTAAAAAATTCAAAATAATTCGAAATTAAGGACATTATTACTTGTTATTGTTTTAAACGAGTGTATCGAAAGAGAAGGAATCGTCTTTTAAGCAAGCCAATTTCTTCGAAAAATAGTCTATTAATGGCCAGGATCACAAGCGTTTGTTTTAACTTACAGTAACTACACTCAAGATTAAAATAAAACATCTCCTGCGGCTCTCTATCTACCAAAACTTCTTTTTTTTACCCTCGTCCCCTTATGGATAGCTGAAACCGGATATTGTAATGGTGAAAGGAATGTCCGTTGTGACCTCACTCCGGGATTTGGGAGAAAGGGGATTCGGGATTTGTAAACATATTAAATTTCATGCTTTAACATCTACTCCCGCCTCGAACCCTTTAAGTCTGAATATAAAAGAAAACTGTAATTAAGTATACAGAGTACAAAATAAAGAAATAAGATACGTTAAATGAAATACCAAATTCACATCCAGTAACACTTTAGAAAATATATCAAAATTTTTTGTAACAAAAAATATTTTTCAAATTTGATCCAATTGGCACCGCGGGCAGGTGTCCGGCCATAGAGCCATCCCTGCTATTGACGACCATCGTTTCCAACCGCGGTGACGACGAGGACCATACTCCAGCCTGCACCCCTATGTCCTAACATCCACTCCACTCCAAAAGGAAAATTTTGAACTTGAATAAACTGAACGTGCATCAGTTTCGGATCTTGAATGGTATCAGGACTCGAAAGCGCCGGAGGAATCGTGCTCCCTACAGCCATCTATTTTCCATACGAGAGCATGATCCAAGCGACAAAAAGAACGCTGAAAATCCGTGAAAGAAATTGAATGAGAATAGTATTTTAAACATTCTCTTGCGGTCATTTCTATCTACAATCCAAAGCGCAGGAATCGCTTAAGACTGAATGAAAGTTAAACTTGGCTTGTGTGCCGAAAAAATTCTACATTTTCAGAGAAAAAAAATCGCATCGCATTGAAACATTTGGCGAGATGAAATGATTGAAACATTAGAGAAACTGCCTTGAGGACTCTCCAAAAACTCTCGCGAATTATTCTTTCTGGATTAGAACAAGCTTTCTTATTCCCACGTTGGAACATTTCCATAACAGCTGCTAGCGATACTTGAGAGAGTGATGCGAATAATTATTTCTCGTGTGTGACGAGATGTGGAAATTTGGAGGGTGTGTTTCGTTCTCCTCACTAGGCAGTTATTAGAAATGATAATGTAGGTCATGTGTGTGTTACTAGGAGGCGATATTGAACGAGATTAAAATTCAATCCTATGGAACGATTGTGTTTCCTGACACGTGACGCCTGCAGAGCGACTTTCTTTCATCCGCTTCTTCTTCCGTAAGAGAGGGAGAGGACATCCATTCCATGTCTTAGATCCAACCCAAATGACACTTCAGAAAAACTTTATATTCTCGCGGGTTGCACATAAAAATATGTACCTATATTGCAATGAAAATTTTTAACAGAATGAATTATTATTGTTGTTTTCATGATTTTTCATATATACAGACATATAATATAATATTGTTTTTATATCAAATATCAGTTGCCATTTTTTTGAAAATTACGGTGTTCCTTCTGAATGGATCTTTCGTTACTCATGGTTGAAATTTGATTTTGCTGTCATTCGCAAACGATTAAGTATACATTGCTTTTTATCTTAACCGTCCTAAATATATTTTTTTAAACTTTAAGAAACATCTCTGACTGCCTCTTGCATTTTGGACACTCCAAACAGAAAAGGAGGAGGAGAAATGAAAGTCGCACACACAGAGAATCATGTTCCATCCATAGTAAAGGATATGCATAGTGCAATTCGGAATTTATTAGAAAAGTAATTTATTATAGTAAAATCAAATGTAACACTGTTTGATAAAATATAAATCTATTTTAATCTAAAGGATATTTCTATTATCAAAAAGGATTTATTTTAAAACAAGAACAGGTAACGAGCAAATACATTATATATATATATATATATATATATATATATATATATATATATATATATATATATATAAATTTCAAAATGAAAAAACTTTAAAAACCTGATACTTAAAAAAAATTTTTAAAGAGTCGGCGGGCCGCACACCCTTGTCTTAGATCATATTCGATTTTCGTTCTCATTTAGCAGTACCATGGGTGGGAGTGAATAGGAACGTCGCACTCAGTGGCGTAACGTACACCCCCGCACTGCGGCGGGGGGGGGGGCGGGCAAAGATAGACTGACGCCATTAAAGTAGAATTTTACAAAATTAGCTTTACATTTTTTTTACTCCAATTTTTAAGCGATTTTCAAATTGGCGATCTAACATCATTCAAAATCAAAACTGTGAGCGCTTATTAAATATCTTAGATCTAATAACCAAATTAAAAAACATTTTAATTTGCTGTAATCCCCGCGACGAAAGAGATACTTTTCTTTAGTGTGTTTTCTTTCCAAATCTAAATTACTAACAGATAAAAAGAAGACGGAAAATTGGATAAAATGCTAGAAAGATAAAAAAATTCATCACTGTTTTTTTAGTATACTTCATGTTAGCGGTAGGGAGAAAAAAAGGCATGTTACTTTTTACTGAAGTAGCAAAGTAACTTATTGGCGTCTTTAGCTTCTTCCCCCCCCCCTCCCCCACATGTATTTCATTTTCATTTAGCGAACTGGTAAATAACGTACATCTGTTATGCTTTTCTCATGAAAAATAGTATTGTGATACTTGAAAACGCATAGAGAGCATTTTAAATGATTATATGGTCTAGATTTATAATTTAAAAACCCATATGCCCACAGAAATTTCCGTAGATTTATGAGTATTCAATCAAATAAAGCATAATGAGAAATGTTTCACAAAATTGTTATTAGAACATATATATTTTTATATTCAATGCACTTCAATATAGGGAGTGTTCCTTCGCTGTTAAAACATTTTGATCTCACTTTTCTCTCTTGTAATATTAGAACTGTTTTTTGTAAACGGAACTAATTATTCTGGTGCTTATATTGTTATTTTGTTAAGACAAGAAGAAACGCGGCCCTAAAATGAGTGGAGTTAAAAAAACTGAGTGGTTCTCAAAAACGAAAAATTCGAAAGGAAAAGGAGTATAATATTAATAGCAAATATGCAAAATTGGATAACTTTTTAATATCCGCAAGTTCATTATCTTGTGCAAGTGCTAGTAGTAGTAATGCCAGGGAACTTGATGAACAAGGTCAAGCTCATCCCGGGATTCATAAACGAAGAATTTGGTAAGTGATACCTTTTTTCTATTATGAGGATCTGAAATCGAAAATATTATTTTACAGTGTTTGTGTTTTTCTTAGTGCATCGTTTTTATTTAAGCTACCAGGTTATCAGTCGACTGTTGTTAGATTTTCCATTTTTTAAATACTATAAATACTCTCTAATGTTAAACGTAATTTACTTTGTTTACTCAGACACAGGTTGATTTTATATTCAGTTATACGTTTAATATTTAAATATTTTTACGTGATGTATAAAGGTACATTATGTTATAGTTTTGCAATTCTTTGTATATATATATATATATATATATATATATATATATATATATATCCGGCTTGGGGACCAAGATATGACCATTCCGGGGGGGGGAGCAATTATTTTCCGTTACGCCACTGGTCGCACTATTCAGGTACTCGAGGGCTTTTTAGCAGTTACCATATAATCCTGTAAATAAATATTTAAAATAAAACATGTACCTAATATTTTAAATATTGCACGATATTTTATTTCTAAAAAACTTATTCTAGAAATCCATTGATTTTTATTATTATTCTTTGTTACTGAATTGTAATATGTTTTGTGCGTAGTGAAAATCGTCGTCCAAGCAGCAAATCTTATAACCTCGATATGTAGTTCTTAGGTGGAAAAAAATGCTTGAAAATTTTAACGATCAAAAATTTCTGGATAAGTTTTAGGAAACTCGTGTGAAATAAATTGCGAGTTCTAGAATGAATTTCAGAAATAAAATATGAAACCAAAAAAGAAAAAGTATAAACAGAAGTTCTGTTCTGAATATTTAACCCACCCTACTGTTGGGAATACCCCTGATTTGCAAAAAACATCGGCTGTTTTTTTACAAAATAACTCTTACTATGATTTTCTTTTTTTTTTGCTGATCAGATTTTATGGGAATTTATTTTTAACATTTACACCTTCGATATCGATGTAAATTGTAAATAGCGTCACTGCTTGTCGGCTGTTTTCGCTTTAAAATGTAATGCGAAGCTAATTTTTAAAATGGAAACTTCATCGCGTAAACTATTAGTTACATGTGTGAATTAGCATATTTCGATATATATATATTCAAAATGAGGAAAAATTATATGATATGTTTCAGATACAAACTTTAAAAGTACTACTATTATTAATAACATTGTAAAGGGTTGTTTTTTTAATTTTTTTATACCAGGACCCATAATTTAAGCTATTATTTTTAGCACATTATTCTCTAAGTAAAAGTTTCAGTTATCTTTTGTTCCCTGAAGGACACGGAATCTTCGGTGTGTTCGGAAGTGATTATCTTGGGAACCGCTCCCTTTTCCGTATCACTTGACAAACAAAGGCGATAAGTCTCGTAACCTTCATTTGCACCATATACTTCCTGAAAATTGATAATCCTAATATGTTTTCCTGGAGCTCCTGTTCGAATATCTATTCGAATACTCCCTACTTAGAACTTGAAAAGGAGAGGGAGGGAATCCACATATTAAGAAATAGAAATGAAATTTTAAACATGTTATCAGACAAATAATCTGTGTGAGGCTGGCTGTTGTTTCGCATTTCTTTTCAGATAATTCTATTCCAGTGTTCGTTTCCCGAAGTTGCTTTATGTGGATATGTAACACCCGAAGTGAATTACGTTTTCTAGTTTTATATGTTCTCAGAAACAAAGAAAGACGAGATTTATTTTTTTATTATTTCTCGTGATTTCTCATTTCAATTGCAACTTGCTCCCTTCTCTTTCACTTAATAATTGTTTCCCCTCACTTTTATTATGTATCTGAATGCTGACAATTTATAACTTGATTTTAAGTGAAGTCATTTCCTTTATTTGCATTAGGTCTATGGTCCACATCGTGGGAGTTGTTATTCGAACATTACTCATTCATCGATTCTATCCACAAATGCTCCAACATTAGGATTCAATTTGGATTTTGCCAATCGCGCAAAGGGGTGGTTATGTGCGTAACTCATTTTTTCCTGCACAATATGTGAATTCTATGAAAATGCTATACTAGATAATAAAATGGATTTTAAATTTTGGATAAAAAAAATTCTTGTTGGAAAAAATATTGTAAATTTGTGTAGCGTTTTTTGGCATGATGAGGATTTTTTATTGGGTAGGAATGTTAGAATATTTTTCTATATCGGTACCCCTAGCATTCCTAGTTCAGGCCTTTGACTTCAGGCCTCAGTCTTTTGCATGCGTTCAGTAAAATTAGTTTCAGACCGTCTTTCATTAAACTATAGGCTCCAATGTTGATATCACATGGGACGTGACTGACCTTGACAGTGAGTGATTTTATTGTTGATTTATCTATATTAAATTTTATGCCTAACACAGGATTTGCGGCATATTTTACACCTTTCGATGTAAATAGATTTTTCTCTTGATAAACATAATTCAGTTTTTATTGAATGCTTAAAGACTGTTATTCACCCAAACTTGTGTTTGTATTAAAATATTTTTTTTGTTTGAAAAAATGCTTCTTCCCGGTTTTCTTCAACTTAAAATGAATTTCCCCGTTAAATTAATGTGCTCCATTAAAAACAAAAATTGTTCGCTTTCAGAATATTGATTTGAAATGAAATCTGTCTTCAGAAGCCATTTTCGGGCTTCCCATTTTAAATTCCATTTGAATTGATTTCTTACTCCTCAGAATGTGTTTCATATTTTTTTATTTATTTATTGTATTTCCAGTTAACTTTTTTATCTTATGAAACGATTCACTTGAATATCCTTATTGCTTTTTCAATAAATCGCAATGGATATCATTGGTAAGTTTTTCATTTATAATTAATTATTTTTTATTGATTTATAATTTTCTCTTATTGAATAGTAATAGTACTCTTATTCAGTGGTAATTATATTTTAAGTGTAGATTAATTTAAGTTTTGATGCTAAACTTTTTTCTCATTCAAAAGAAGAGACGAGCCTAGGAGATTTTGCAGTTGAAAAAATGGGCACATTATCGGAATTTTTCCTTGATATCTTCGCTTTTCATCAACTTGTTCTAAGACATTGCTTATCGTTGGAATACATAAGGCGCCATAAGCGGGACTGATCAATATTTAATGGAGTACCCCTGCTACCCGTATGTAGTGCGACTGCCGAACAAGCTGTTACAATCAAATTTTCTCTTCATAAAAATTCACCCTCAACTGAAACTGTGTGCGAGCTCTTCTGATTAAAAATCGATAGCTGAACTGTGTTTTTTTCTTTCCCTTCTGTCACCCAAAATTAGATCTCTGGGTTGTGCCTTGTTTGATGGCCATCGTAAACGATCTGTCCCCCGGACCGTAAATTACGACAGAAGGGCCCCAAAGTAAGAGGGCTATCGCTGACATCTGTCCTCATGGATGCTTTTTGTTGGTAGGTCATTGTTTACAAGTCTTCGTTAGCTACCTCTCGGAAAATGAAATGCTTACGTCTATTGCATACAAGGGGATCTATAAGGAAGTGTGCAGTTTCTATGCACTGTAAATCAAAAGAAATTTAAGATATTATAAGTTACTAGCTGTACCCTGCCACGCGTTGCTGTGGCTCAGTCTTGTTTAACAGAAAGGACATATTTTCAGTATGTTAAATAATTTGCATTGCACGTATGATCTTTTATAAAAAAAATGTATAAATATATATACGAAAAACTTTTTCCTAAACTGATATTTATAATTTGTTAACCAAATGCTTGAAGTTATTACAGTTTATTTTTGTCCTTATGTCGTGTTATGAACCTAAATTTATTTACATTGTCTTTAAAGTGGCGACCTCAAGTTTGAAGATTTTAAATGGCTCCACTCTGGATTCATTGAGGGAATTGGGTTAGTTTTACAATGCTTATGGATATTTTTATTAAATCAGAGGTGTGTTCACAAATGCACATTTATCCAAACAATGTCACTTGGAAACATGAATTGTATTTCCTGATGTTATATAGGAAATGTTTTGATTCTGCAGTATATCTAGCAAGCAAAATTTGTAATGGCTCTGTTCTCTAAGTTGAGGCAGTTTAATTTTTTCAGTGGTACAAAACATTCCTTTGGTTTCTCCCTTAAATTCCAGAGCATTGCGCAATAAGGATACACTTCCATCTTTGTGTAAATGAGAACATGCTGCCTGAACCTAGAATCTTCCACTGGGTTGTACCGGAATGCAAGTTGACTGTTATTGTGTGATTGCTAACCACAAAGTCATGTTTGACGCAGATGTGCTGTTTTTGGTTAACATCTTTCTGATGTTGTAAAACACGAATGATGTGCTCGCAAATGAGCTTCCTCAAGTCTGGCTGCATGTTGCTTTGCTGCGCCCTCAGCCTGTGTTTGTGACATTCTTTGTCTGCTTTTCTCGTTTTCTGATATCCATTCTTTCTCAGTTTGATGTGCAATTACACTCATTGTAGTACTTTTGCCTTGCAAGTATGACAACCTAAGTTTGATTTCCCGCAAGGCATTATTTTTATCTAGTGAAGCCAATTGACTGCACTTGAAAAAAAAAAAAAAATTCAAACAAAGCACATAAAATTTCTTAAAAACTTAAAACTACACTTAAAAAGAAAAGAAAATTAAAACAAAAACATATAAAATTTCAAAACATGAAAAAAAAAGAAAAATCAGAAACAAAAAGAAAAGGAAAAAATAAAAAGTGCTAATGAAATATTTAACTTTAAACGTGCATCAATTGACACAGCTGAAATTCAATGCAATGAGAGGCTGAAGGTATTTTTAATCGAATACGCCAGGAAAATTCCAATATAAACACGGATTTTGCAGCAGAAAACTACGACAAAGTGTTGATAATGATGGGAGTACTTTTGCAATTCACAATTCCATTAGTATTAGCAATTGTTATCAACAAAGTTAAGGGCCTATCTTAAAAACAGAGTGGCTTATATCTAGACACAGACAGCTTTTCACATGGACAATTATTTGTTATCTGTGTACTTAAATATTAGCATCACCACAGCCAAATTACCGCCCTGCAAATCGCAACATTCTCCCTCCATTTCTTTTTTCATAAAAAAAGTGTTAGAATCTTTATTTAGATATTAAGGTACAATATACATGGCACCAATTTTGTTACAGTGATGCTAATACATAATTACTGATGTGTGTTACAGAGCAGCAGTCACCAATTGGTGATGCGTGAAAAATTTTGGATGGTATGCAGAAAAATTGGGAAATTATTTATACTTTTATGAAGATTAGTTTAAAAAAAGATGAACAACAAAACAACATATTACATAACACGAATTATTCTTTACTAAAAGCTTTGTTACTGAAATAACTAAACAAAAAAACATAGTTTTTGAGGTTAGCGATCTTTGGTAACCTCAACCATTTTTTGGAAAATTGTAGGCAAAACACTTCAGTTTGTTGCTTTTAATGAAGCTTATTTGGTTCACTCCTAGAAGAGCCCACACCCTTGGTGCGAATTACTTTGGTTGGCGATAATTGTGCCATCTTGCTAACCCTACTTTGTTTTAAACACTGCATGTGGTAACCCTAACTACTTCTAGCATTTTCGTATATTGTGGGCGCGCATTTCGAATTTCATTTTGTTGTTGGGCTCCGGGCTGGCTGCGTGTGTGTGGGAATATACTTTAGAATTTTTTTATTTTGTTGAATGCGAAAGGTAAGAAAGAATTGATTGAATGGTGTATGAAGGAAGGATTGATTGCTTCAAGTTATGAATGTCCTAAATGTAATGATCGGCATGATGTAACATGGTCGGCAATAAAACGCTTTCTTCGAAATTGTACCAGCCACGCCGAATGTATGTTTGACCATTACCTCGCAGAATAAATATGGCGGCGCTCACACGATCATTCGCTTAGCGATGAGATCTTTAAAGCTTTTTAAAATTTGTTGTTATGCTGTACCCTCCACTTAGAAAAGATCAGCAGTAAGAAAGTAAGTGCTGTTTTTATCTCAAAGGTTTAATTTCTGTATTGCTTACATATATTTTCATTATGCATCCACCTTATCCCGCTATATTTCCTTGCCACCATTGTCGCTTTCGCTTGGCACCATCTTGTTCTGGCTTGGCGCCTTTTTTGGTTTGTCGCCAAGGGTGTGGGCTCTCCTAGGATTTCACAGCTTATTTTCAGGGCTTAGAAGATTAAATAAAGACGTAAATATAGCTATAGTGCTCCACCACATAGAGGTCAATCCTATTAGTGAAACGCTAATTATAAAGTTATACATTAAGTGGTTCATGAAGTGTTGAAAAATGGCAACTACTGCTCTAAAGCAGGCACAGCAGACAATTTCTGTATATATACAGACAATGAAGCAACACAAAATGTCTACTCATAAGCATTGTAAAATTAACCCTTTCACCTCAAGAAGTCATTTAATTTGTTTTCAAACTTGGCACCTCTTCTATGGAGACAATGCAAATAATTTTAGATTCATACCATGACAAAAAAAACCATAAGTTGGGAGTATTCTGTTAACAAATTACAAATGAAATAAATCTGTTTAGAAAAGTTTTGTTAATGTATATTTCCACATTTTTTTATAAAAAAAATCATACCCAGTTAAAGATATTAGAAATGTGTGCTTTCTCTTTTCTTTCTTTTTAACCAGACTGAGCCATAGGAAAACATGATTGGGTACAGCTAGCTAGCTATAACAAACTTAAAAGATAAAAAGCTATCAAAAACCAATTATTAGCAACAAATTATAATTTTGATAAAATCACCAAAAAAAGTTGCAAACAAAGGTTCTTGGGTACTGTTGCAACTATATCAACCCCGATTTTGTTCACATCATACACGGTGAATTGGCAATTAAGTGCTAATGCTGCCAATATGGTTGCGATAATACATAAATATCAAAACAAACACAAAATATACATCAGAAAATCTTAATTTTTCCATTTATATTTCACAGTAACACCAAATAAAATTTTGAAATTACACAAAATAGATATTTCGTGAGTCTAATGTTATTGCCCCAACTATTAAAAACTACAAAAACTATTTCGTGGAAAAATTCACTACCAAGTGCAAAAAAGTATTATTATTGTGCACAAACAGGCATAGAATGTTCTTCCCTTATTGAATGCATATTGCAGTATTTGGCGATGTCTTTTGATTATAGGTAAATGGCCGACTAAAGAAAAAATATAAGTACCATAAAAAATTATATATTAATTTAATTTAGATTCATTGGAGAAAGATAAAATACCGTAAAGTCAGGCATATAACGCACACCCATACTTTCAAGCTGCAAGTTTTAAATTTTAGGTATATTCGCTATATAATGTGCACCCCTTTTTTACGAAGAAACCTGAAATGGACAAATGCAATGCTGTTATGTTTAGAAGCGATTTATTCAAGGTGTTTATCTAAGCAATTGCAAAAATAGTATACTTTTAAAATTTTACCGCCTTTTAAGTTCAATAAGATTGTCATGTTTTTTAAATAAATAGTATTTCGAAATATTTAGAAGTTTAACTTTGTTATGCTCATTTATTTTTTAATTTTTAAAGCCCTCATTTTTATACCCAGCGTATAACTCACACCTGTAAATTTCGATCTTATTTTTTGTGTTCAAAGTGCGCGTTATAAGCCAGATTTTATGGTAAGTGAAAGATTTTAATCGGTATACTACTCGCTAAACACATACATAGTGTACAGAATTAAATTTAGTATTTTATATATAAAAATTATCCAAAGTAAATATTCTGTGCTTAAAAATAAATTGAAAAATGATATACAATACGAACAGTAATTGACATAAAAAGAGCTGTACTATCTTTATCAACGCGAAAGTAAAATTCGAAAAAATAATTACAATCTTATGACAATCTGCTTCCTCAACATGTATTTAAGCCCTCTGTCTGTTTTGTTCATTCACTGATGCTTACTGTAATTTGATCAGCATTTATCCCTCGCACTGCGTTTGCTTGGCCAATATGATGACCTAAGTTCGAGTTTCTGCAATACAATTTTATGTATTCAAGTCGATTGACTGCAGTTAAAGTGAAGGTTTAAAGAAAAACATATATGAAATTACAAAACAGCTCTGAGTGGGCCTTGTATCCAAATTCCTTTGTGGCCCTTTTTCAGATATGAGCACCATTTAAGTGGAATTGTAATAACATTCGTTGGGGCTCTTGCATCATTGATACAGCAGTAGCTCTACGTCCATGACAAAAACAAACCATAATAACTTCCAGTATTTTTTTAAACAAATTACTAATGGAATCTGTTTAAGAAGGTAATAATCTTATAAAGCAATGAAAAACAAAATAAGGTGCAATATTTTGATGACTTAAAATCAGAAAATCTTAGTTTTAACATTTGTATTTCAATACTAACATCAAATGAAAGGTACTTACGTATTATCGCAACCTATTAGCGATATTGTATAAAACGAAGCACGATTGCCAATTCCGCGAGTACAACATCTGCGAAAATGGAATGGCCAACTTTGCGAGTTATCATTAAAGTTGGCGATTGTTGCGATAATACGTAAGAATCAAATGAAGTTTAAAAAGTTGTCTAAAAAAGAAAAAAAAACATTCCTATTAAAAACTCCGTCGATTAATTTAGTCACATTAAAATATCTCCAAGTGGGAAAAAAATATTGTTTCCAAACATTGAATGTGTGTGTGTTATATCGCGGCATTTGGCTACGTCTGTTTATTTCAAGTAAATGGTTGACGGAAACTATTTGGTAGAAAAATAAGTAGCGTACAGAAGTCAATTATGTTAGTTTCAGTTTCGCTTAATAAAGAGAAATAAATTTAGCTTAAAATTACAGAAAAAACACGATGTAGAATTTAATCAAAGTCGTAAACATCCCGCGATAATGCTATCCAACTGTTGCCAAACCTACAAAACAAAATTTGAGTTCTTGAAAGAATAATTTTTAAAAAAAGATTTATTCGAAAAATAATCCCAATTACGTATCAAAGGACAATAAATAGATAAATATGACAACGCATAAACATAACCATAGAAGAGTTATACAATAATTTGGAAAAATCTAAGCGTAAAGTTTAAATTTTTGCATTCAGAGCGAATCGTGATGTCGTATGACGTCATAACACCCAAAAATCACTTAAAAATTAAATTTAAAAAAAATTTAGAGAGAATTTCGAAATAAAAAGTACACAAGATCCTGACCAGAGACAAATGCAACGTTGTGTCAATATTTCAGATTAATCCATGCAGAACTTTTTGAGTTATGCGCGCTTACACAAACCAACACAACATTTTTATATATATAGATTTGTATTGGATTATTTTAAGTATTTTTGTTAGAGACGGTCACATATATTCTACGTATTGTCGCGGTCCTTCGATCGAGTAAGAATCACAGGCATTTCTCAGTTTAAATAATTTTATTTCCTTTTCCCACTTATTAGATTTTATCAAAAACCTGAGAATGCACTCTAATAACTAAACCCGAGGAGCAATCAAACTTATTAATATAATGGTAATATGAATAAGAGTACTTATCTACTCTCCCGAGCGCTCTTGCTTCAACACTTCTTTCTTGAATTAACAATACTAAGTGCGATCTCCAATCGCTTCCTTCTTATACTCAATTTTCAACCATCATTCCGCCTGCTCCATGACTAACACTTAAATAGAAGCTCGCATTTACATAAAACTGTCTACGGAAAGTGGTTTTCAAATGAAATCACAGTTTTAAAAAGGTGTTTTGTCCTAGAGGATTAGTAGAAAAGCGAATAGAACCCGTTACAGTCGCACGATACGCATTGAGTCGGTAATCCATTTTCGCCGAAACGCGTATCTGAATCAAGTGCATTGGTAGCGGTTGAGCTTCGCTAGATAAACAAGAAGGAAGGGGCGACGTACCCCCACTGGAAGAAATCACTAAGTATTAAGTCCATTGGGTAAGTGCCATGTTGTAGTCCAGTGGGGTAACGTACACCCCCGAATCGCCGGTGGGGGACCCAAAGCCTCACTGACTCCCTTTGTATGGTACAGCTTGGGGCCCCAAATCTGACTTTGCAGGGAGCCCTATTGTTCTTCGTTACGTCCTTGTTGAAGTCCACGATTCGTCCAATTCGTCGGTGAGGTTCTTCGAGGAAATCTCCCACGTTTGCCGAACAGCGCCATCTTAATTTTTTAAAATTTTTTTATTGAGATCATTTATAACCCCGTGTACCACAAAGTATCACACGGGGGCTTTGATAGAAGAAGCGTGAAGCACACATCACAAAGAGAAGAATTACAACACAAACATCCATGCCTTACCCGGGATTCGAACCCAGACCCTACGGCACCGCAGTCAGCGTCATTGACCTCTGTACTGGATGGGCGGCACACCATCCTATTGAAGAATGAAGTTGTGTCGTCCTGCAACTATGACATCAACCAAACCATGCCCAAAAAGTGTGTGCCATGACAATTTGCTAAATCCCAAAACACACAAAGTTTTTCCACTGCGAATGCAGCTATTTTGACTAACTAGTCACTTGACACACATGCTGTCGCCTACGTCACTTCCACCAGGAGCGAGACACACACTTTAAGATTACGTCGAACTCACGGTTCGCTGAGGTAATGCTTGTCTTTGATTGTGACTGTTTTACAGCATCTGGAAAGTGTACACTTTATGAATCACCCTATATTTTTTCATTGAATTTGCTATTGGGTTGTGCTTTCTTCGCTTTGGTTTCTAACTCTTGTTTGGATATTAATTTCCTTAGTCATCACTTAGATTACTGACGCTGGTCATCGACTCGTCATGCCAAGGAGTCACTTGTACTGCTGCTTGTGGGTACTGCCACAGTTGTTCATAGCCAGTTGTGTGTTTTTTATTTGATTTCACCAGCTGAGTATTAGTTGAGTGAATTGCGTAAGTATAGAGCTGGTCATGTTGTGTGTGGAAAGGATCTATTTTACTTATCGCTTTGCGTTTCACTTGTAGGTATTTATTCAATTGGATTCGTTGTATATTGCTAATAAACCAAAATTTTTATTTAAATGATATTCACCTAGAAGCATTATTTTATTTGCTTGTTAGAAAAAAATAAAGAGTAGACATGCTAATCTCCGAAGGAGATGTATCTTAATTTCCACTTCTTTAAATAAATAATAGTAATAATAAAAGTTTCAATTAATTAAGTTTTTTTTCCTAAAATGTTTTATCGCATTTTTCAATAATTGCGATCATTTTTTTAATTTGGTATTTGATATTGGTCGCTAAGCACGAGATGAATTTTACAGCAACGTTCCACGAGCATGTTTCTTGAGCATATATACAGAGTGTTTTTTTTCCAGGAATAGAAGTTTAAGTTGGCATTACTTTCCAAGATGGCGACCGATTTAACAGCTGTCAAGTGATTTATTTTCAGTCTGGTTTGGCAATTCATCATGAATAGACTCACGCCTGAACAACGCTTTCAAATTGTGCAATTTTATTTCGAAAATAATGGTCGCGGTTTTCATAAGCGAAATTTGTTTACCGATGAAGCGCACTTCTGGTTGAATGGCTACGTCAACAAACAAAACTGCCGCATTTGGAGTGAAGCTAATCCACAAGTGTATGTCGAAACACCGTTACATCCAGAAAAACTGACTGTTTGGTGCGCTTTACGGGCTGATAGAATCCTTCTTCAAAAACGATGAAGTCCACAACGTTACAGTCAATGGTGATCGGTATAGAGCCATGATTACTAACTTTTTCATTCCTGACTTGAACAATCATGATGTCCAGGAGCTGTGGTTCCAACAAGACGGCGCAACATGTCACACAGCTCGTGCCACAATCGATTTATTGAAAGACGCGTTTGGTGACCGCCTAATTTCACGTTTTGGACCTGTGAATTGGCCTCCAAGATCTTGTGATTCAACACCGCTAGAATATTTTTTGTGGGGCTGTGTAAAGTCATTGGTCTATGCGGATAAGCCACAAACGCTTGACCATTTGGAAGACAACATTCGCCGTGTTATTGCCGATATACGGCCACAAATGTTGGAAAAAGTCATCGAAAATTGGACGTCCAGATTGGACTACATCCGATCCAGCCGTGGCAGTCCTATGCCAGAAATCATATTTAAAATGTAATGCCACAAGATTATCTTTCGAATAAAAAAAATTCATGTCAATCGAATAATACATCGTTGTTTTATTGCAATTTAAAGTTCTATACCTCTAAAAAAACACCCTTTACATATATTGCAAAATAATAAAAGCAATGGACTAAATTCATGATGGTCACGTGATAACGGCATTCACGTGTTTCTACTGATTAAAAATTGACATACTAGTTGTTCAATTTGTAAAGTTTAGATAACATTTTAAATTTGATAATTTGGTAAAGAGTTCCCGTGCTAAAATTCTTCAAACAGTTTTCAATATAATAAAAAAAAAACTTTAAGATTATACGAATACTTTTAAATTATGTGCATTATTATATCGTTGACAAATATCTACTTTTTAAAAGAAAGTTTCTGCAAAAACCAAAAGTTGGCAACAGTGAAGCACATGAACTAATTGGCTGGAAACGCGTAATTAAATTTATGATGTCATTATGACGTCGAATTAATATATGAACTGATTGGTTGAAAACACGTGACTGAGTATGTGACTGTCACGTATTGGTAAACAAGTTGGATTATAGAGTTTATTTACATTACTCCTTAGTAATCATTACATAATGCTTTTCATAATCTTATGTTATAAAATTTAATTTTTTAATCGTAGGAGGGGGAGTTGTATTATGTTATAAATTTATGTGTGAAAATATATTTGAGAAATTTATTTCTGAAATTTTTTTTTATATATATTTTACATTTCCATAAAAAAAAATACGATAGGTAACTAATCTCCCCCGATTCATTTTACATTATGAGCCCATTGGTAGAGGATGTTATTCTTGGAAAAAAGTACGTGTTACTAAATTTAAAACATTCCATAATGCTCATATGAGGAGTATCTTTCTTCTTTTTCTGTGCTATATATGTGTGTAATGAGTAACTTGATTAATATTTTTCATTAACTTTCTAAGCACTCGAAATCCAAACAAAGGAAGTTTATCTTCCTCCTTGGACATGGAAAGCTGCAGTGGGTTATTAGGTCCTCCTGCTCCCGGTTTTTACGATTGAACTGAAGGAAGCGCCCGTCTATCCATTTCCTGTGCCTCTTTTTCTTTTCTTTTTTATTATTCCGATAAAGCCTTGTCATAAAACTAAAAACAGCATCCTTGGCTTCAAACAATGGCTCAGAAATATTGAGCCAATGATTGGAATAAGTGTTGCCATTTGCGGTACACACGCAATGAAATTGTGTGCGTTTGGAATTGCGGCTTCCAGAATGAGAACCACAAAGACGCGCGTGTGAATACTGAAACGAGACATAAAAGATAATAATCGAATGCTTAAATAACATTTATTCCGTTAAAAAAAGACCCGGGGAACTTTTTGAGAATTTTATTCGTTATTTTTCACCCGCCATCTCTTCTTTTATTCATGTGTTCGTCGCGGAGGCGCAACTCAACTCGGGTTCTCTCGTTCGAAAATTGATTGAAGTAAATATTGATCTTCGGTCTGTCCCACTGATCCTTTTTTATTCTCGCTAAGAACGTTTCGAGGAGTAAAGGAGGTGGGTTTTGAATTTCATTCATTGCGGTTGCTCAATTTCATCTCAAGAGATTCACAGATTGAAGTTAAAAATTAGAACCGAATATCTCAGATGTTCATATTTTCCTGGTCCCTCGAGTTTTTCCAATGTGTGGGATTGAGTAGAAGAAATATATTTTCTGTTTCTAGCTCGAAGGAAAATGCAACCATTTGAATTTTCTTCTTTATATGGGAATAGAAATATTCACAAGTGGTAGAAACTGTACGTATATATTTTGCACAATAAAAACGGTTGTAGCATTCCCCCCGAAATTTAGAAAATTTACATTAAGTAACTTCTCGACAAGGATTAAACTTTCTGGAGTTTCATTTGTATGTGGGATACGACAGATGAATCATATTTATCGCGTTAGGTTTTTTTTTTCGCTCGTGTAGCACAAATTTTGGCCTTGAAAAATTTAATGAAAATTTCTCTCCAAAATTTCTGATTTCCCCCCCTTGAATTGTTGTCAATACTCCAGCGAACTTATTGCGTAAGATTAATTTAACATCTTCCTTAGGAGACTTCTTTCTGTATCGTAAAAACGCTTCGTTATAATAATCATGAACAAGTATCTGTTGTTAAATTAGTGTTTAACCTTTTTTTTTCTTGTGCAGTAATATAATGAAACAGATTTTAAAAAGATTGCTTTCGTATCCGTGTATGGAATTTCACCCGAGTTCAGAAAGTTTAGTTCCTTTCTCAAGTATGTTCTGCTCTGAAGTGACGCTGTCAGTGGTAATCAAATGGTTCACTTCACGGTTGAAGATTTCATGGTAATAAAAAAAAGCCCGCTAAGAGTTCTTGGTACAGTTTCGTTGCAAACTGCATTACTCTTCCGTTCGTTCCTCGATGTTTGATGGAGAAACATCTAACCTTGGGGCTTGCTGACCACAGCTGCTTCTCTGCGGGTTTAACGGATTGTGTTCATGCGGGATCGAAAAGAAAACAGTGACCACCTGCCCATGAAAAGAAAAATATCCTTTGTACACCCCGCACGCAACTGATACTTTGTATAATGAGAGTGGACAGCCGTGTGCCTGACGCGACACTTTTCCTTGATGGCGCCGCCTGAACAGACGGGGCCGATCCTCGTGCAAACACCTAATGGGCTGCTGCCCCTAGAGAACTTTTCATATTTTGACTAATACTTAACGTTGACGTTAAAAAATCATCTACTTCTATAGAAATAAAAAGTAAAACACATTAATAATAATTCAAATAAAATTTCAAGTGCAGAGAGAACTTCATTTTTTGGCCAGGTAATGAGTTAGAATAGTGACAAAATGCTTTAACAAAGTAATAAACTAACAAAAATATAACATTTAAAATAAAGAAACATTTTTTATAATTATAAATGCAAAACAACAGAATTTACTCAACAAATACAATCTAATAAAAATATTTAAATAATAAGGCTCAAATCTCGTGAAACGAAAAGTACATATAAATCAGTCCTTCTACTAAGACTAAGTAATAAACTGTACCGTAAAATCCGGCGTAGAACGCGCACTTTTAACTCAAAGATCGAAATTTACGGTTGCGCGTTGGGTATAAAGATGAGAGTACAAAAAAGATCAGACTTTGACATGGATCGAAATACTGTTTTGGGGAAAGAAATAACATTCCTCATGAGGATTGTAATTCTGAAAGGACGCTATTTTTTACTAAAGCTTGGAATAATATTCGAATAAAGGACTTCAAAACACAAGATCATTGCGCACATGCATTTCAGGTTTCTTCGTAAAAAAGGGCGTGCGTGTTATACGGCGAATATGTGTAGGGGCACACGTTATACGCCAGATTTTACTGTAACTATAAAGTAACTTTTTTGGCTTTCTGAGAAGCAAATTTGTTAATAGTTCTGGTAAAATCAGTGTTTTTTGAGATTTCGGATTCAATTGAAACAATGGCCAAATCTGAAAGCCTTTCTTGTGTCACATTATTTCTCAAGAAATTTTTAATGATTTTTAATTAACTGAAACTTCTTTCATCGAAAGCTACAGAGACAGGTTAGATGAAAAAAATTCTTAATACTAGAGCGAAATTGGGAATAAGATCATTTTTCACTATAATTTCTAATATCTCAGTTGGCTGTTTTTTACCATGAAAAATATCTTTGAATGATGTTATTTTATTGAAGAGCAGTATACCGCCTATATCTTATTTTGGAATTTCTTTTTCATTTTCTCTTATTGTTGTAATAGATTTTTATTTCTTTTCAAAAATTCATCTGAAAGTGGATGTGTACCAGTTGTCTCCTTTAAAGTCACGTTCTTCCCAAATGTTTGTGTCTATACACATAAAACATGTATTTCTAACTGTGTCTCCCTCTTCTAAATCTGGATCGATTTCAGTGGAGAAATCATACTTACTGTTATACTCTTCATCATTTGATTCTTCCTCATCATAATCACGAACAGAATTTCTTCATCCGAAAATACTGTTTTACTATATTTGCTGAATACTGCATCTATTAAATTACTCAAATATCACATTCCTTCATCATAACTACAATAATACGCCATAGTATAAGGAAGATTTAAAACGTGCTCATGCATTCAGAACGCAGAACGCTTTAGAATCCATGTGCGAGGTATGACATACCCGAAGAGGTGGTATCCAAAAATATATATTTAGAATTCGCCTACAAGCTAAGGCCCCTCAAAGGATATGACCTTAAAGTCAGCTGCACGAGAAACTAACAATTTTCCAAAAAATGTTTAGAAGGAGCCTTAAAAAAGGTAGACGGTGGGTATGACATACCCTGCGCTGGAAGTGCCGGGTTAAAACTGAGAAAGATCTCTGACCTGATGCATTTTATATTGGTATAGTTAAAAATATTTTTAAAAGTATTTCTACATTAGAGAAAGTCGAAACCATTTCTTTTGCAATTTCGATGCTTACACAAAGCCTCGGGTCTTCCCGAGGGGCGATTTCCGATTCAGAGTCGTATAATTGATTTCTCTGTATCAGTGTGGAAGGAATTTCTGTGAATGCTTGAAAATAAAGTTATAAATTTTGGATTAAAAAATAACTAAATTCTTTTTTAATCGTATCTAAATTTTCAAACTTTTTAAAGTTTTCTATTTATTATTGCAAACTGTAAATTTTTTCCATGAAATATTTAGAAAATTAAAATAATAATCTTAAATAATATCTTTTTAATTTTTTTTACAAACTCTCAAAAAATTACATTTCATCTTTTTTTCAAATTTTCTGACAGAATTATGAAATTTCTGATTTAATACAAATATTGTTTGTTTAATTAATTGTTTGTCTAAACATATTAGTTTCATTTCTAGAACAAAAAGTAGCTTTGTGCTTTCAGATTACTTATTCAAAATTATTAAAATATCTCCACCAAAAGTAAGCTTTCAAAAATTCTTAGGGTTTTTTAAAAAAAAAAAACTAGGTACACAATAACAATTCTCTGAATTTGTAGTTTCCTTTTAAAGTTTCTAAACATAAGTTAATAAAACATTAATATTATTATTTTGCTTGTTTGTTTGTTTTTTCAAATATCTTAATACTTTGAGACTAAACAGAACAATAAAACATTTTTAGAATAATTTGAAATTTCTAAGATAACTCAAAACTTTTTGACAAAGGCCACAATATCACAAAAGAAATCTAAAAATTTTTAACTAAATTTGTATCTTAATTAAATTAAAAATACTCAAGATTATACAACCTTAATACTTATTGAATAATTTTTCGCATTTCTGTTTTGTTTGAAATCACTTATCTACTTTATAAATTGTGTTTATCATATTTTTGTTTCTTTAATGCATTTTGCTATCACTTTAATTAATTAGTTTTATACTACTAGGAGCAACTAAAAAAATATTTCCTATATTTTTCAACATTTATTATTGTTCTGTAAAAATAAACCTTTCATTAAATGCTTTTTATAAGAAATTTCTGCGATATAGTTCTGACATTCTTATTGTTGCCTTTTTTAAAGATTTCAAGTATTGCTATAGATTGTTAAAGATGAATTTTGATTATTTTTATTAGAAGCATACACATAATGCTATACAATATTCTAAAGAAATTATACGATTTTTATGTATTTTTATAATTAATTACACACATAATTAATTATTAGTTTGCATCAAATATTCTTTCAAATTCTCTGGGTAAAAGATCTTAATCAAGAAATTATCGGGCAAATCACTCTTAAAACAGCAATAAATACAAAAAGAAAAAAGAATTTGTGCTTTTCAGATTCAATCTTACAAATAATGGTTCTCTTAGCAGTCATAGAGTATATTAGAAAAATTATGTGTTTATTTCACATGTTACCTCAATAAAAAGAACAAAAAATGTGTGTGTATCTTTAAGTAAACTTAACATAATTTATTTCTTTGAAAATGCTTTTCACAGTTTGAAGCAATTTAAATTAAATATTTAGAAATTATAGATTGGTTCATTTATTACTAACAAAATTATCGTAATACGTTATGATTACAAACAAAATCATCAAAATAAATATAACTACGTTTTATTTCAATTTCGAGCTATTGTTAGTATCCTTTTAAATATAGTAAATAAATAATGAATGTACTCAAAGGCTCATTAATGTTTTGTATTTTAAATGAACTACTACCGTTTTTCGTAAGAGACTAAAGAAATTATTTTTACACGAGAGGTAAATAATATTCTTTCATTTGAATAACAATGCCAATTGAAAATGTTTTAAGAAGATTACGGTACATTCAAGCTATGAAAACATACACTTAAATGTGTTAATCAACATGAAAGTATTCTAAGAAACTGATGACTGTTATTTATATTTATATAAAAAAATAAATAAAATAGTTATAGCCCAAATGCAACAAAATATATTTTTTTTCACTTTATTTTACGGAATGATTATAATACCTGGGCATTAAAACTTGAAAATCGAAAAGAGAATTTTGAAAGTGAAAATATAGTTACATTTTTGTTTTTTATTCGTTTTTGTTGTTCCGATGTTTGTCTTGTGTAAAAGAAATTAGTTCGGAAGTAAAATTGTCGCAGAATTTCCTCAGTTTTCTTCGAAAAGGGGTCTTTTTTTCTGAGGGCCATTCTGCCCCTTTCTTTCCATTCGTTCTTAAGAGCCCCGTTGATACGCCACCACGAAATCTCGAGCGTAATGATAATCCTATGGAATTTCTTTCTCGTATATTTACATCTAGGATATTGCTTTCAATTGCATGGAATAAAATGCATCTGAAAAAGCGAAAAAAAAAGTAATTAAATTCTTCCATTATTTCAATTTTTTTAAAAAAATTCTAAGTATTTTTAAGTATTATTTAAAGATCTGAAAATTCATATGTAGTGCATTAAAACGATCATAAAAATATTTTAAATTATCGGATAAAAAAAGTAAAAACAGGAAAAATTTCCTTTTTTATGCTCTTTCAAACGCGCATACTTTGAACTTTTTAAATTAATTTTTTTGCGTGTAATTATTAAATCAGCATTGCACATTTGGTAAGAACGGGAAAGTAAACTTGTAACTCCGCCTTCTTGCGGAAGGATACATGAAATTTCCGGGTATGTTCCATTGATGAATGGTAATTTATGACTCTTCAGTGGGGACTGTGTAACATTTTTTTTTCTCAAATGGGGCTAGTTTTCTAAGAATCCATAGTGCTTTCAAGAAACTATTTACATTTGCTCAATTCTTTGGAAGTGCAATGCATTCTTTGAGTTTGCACTTGAAAATTACTGCTAATACGTATTCTAAAATAAGTTATTCTCTGTTTTTTTATTCTATATTTTTAAATTTTTTTATATACTAGACAAATTATATTTTGTTAATCACTAAAATGAACAATTAATATTTATTAAATACCTCTTGAATCGTCAGGATAAAGTGAATCAGTTTTCACATTATTTCTTACAAACTTCCAAAATTGAGAATCGTGTGTTTTGCCAAGTTTCAGATACCTGAATATCAACTCTTAAAAACTATTGCTAGTTAGGTAATGTAAATATATATGTAAATACTTCGCCTCATGAAAATATGTAATGAAATCATAAAAAAGAATTTTTGTTTTTGTTTTATCTTTTTTTTATTGTTCTGTTTTAGTTAATCTTCATATAAAGTTTCATATCTTCAATAAATGGAAAATTAAAAAATTGATTTTTTGAAAGTATATAATATGCTGGTACCCTTAAAATTTTCAAAATTTAGCCAAGCTGTTAAAAGCTGCCTTATATATATTTTTAATATTGTAACATAAGTGTGTACCTAATCAACCAATAAAATAATTTTTTTACGTTAACACTTTTGTTACATACTGTGGAGTGACACGTAGAACAGGGTCCTCGCCCCTCACTCTGGAAACTGCTTTAAATACAATATTTAATGCACAGGCAAATCATTCCACAATTTTAAAGTTTGACATCTCAGGAGGTTGGAAGAATCCGTGAAATTCTGATTTTCCACCTCTCTTTTTGGCTCGTTAATTTTAGTTAAAATTATTTGTTAACTGCGAAATGCTTAAAGATTTTTGGTATTGATTATTCTAAATATATGAATACATTCTCTTGTACCATTGCTTATGTAATCCACGACACTTTTCTCTTTGACGCATTCTTTTTCAAAAATAATACTAATAATCGTGATGTTTTTATTTGCTTTTGTACTTATAAAGCAAATGTGAGTTTCTCTTTTGAGGAAGGAAAGAAGCGAAAGACAAAAAGAAAAAAATTTTAATGACATACGTATAGAAATCATCAGGAAGTTCTGACATCAAGAGAGTTAGAGAAAATTTTTGAGAGAAAAGGAAAAAGTAATGCATTTTCGTTTTGTATGCACATACATTTTATTTTTCATCAAGGATAAATGACGAGGACGTCACCTGAGCTTTCCCCTTTTTTTCCCCATCCTGCCAACAAGACTGAGCCTCTACAAACTTAATATCTATCAAACCCATCAGGGGTGTCCAAAACCCGGCCCGTGGGCCGCATGTGGCCCGCTAGTATTTAAGTTGCGGCCCACCAACTCTTTATAAAAAAAATTTAAATATCAGGTTTTTAAAGTTTTTTCATTTTGAAACTTACTTAAGGGGAAATTTAAATACATATTTAAATCTGCAATGTATTCACCTGTTAAATGTTCTTGTTTTAAAATAAATCCTTTTTGATAATAGAAACGTCCTTTAGATTAAAATAGATTTATATTTTATCAAACAGTTTCGTTTGATTTTACTATAATAAATTACTTTTTTAATAAATTCCGAATTGCATTATGCATTTCCTTTACTATGGATGTAACATGATTCTCTGTGCGTGCGACTTTAATTTCTCCTCCTCCTTTTCTGTTTACAGTGCCCAAAAAGCAAGAGGCAGTCAGAGATGTTTTTTAAAGTTTAAAAAAAATATTCAGGATGGTTATGATAAAAGGCAATGTATACTTAATCGTTTGCGAATGACAGCAAAATCAAATTTCAACAATGAGTAACGAAAGATAAATTCAAAAGGAACTCCGTAATTTTCAAGAAAATGCCAACTGTAATATTTTAAACATTATTGGATCATTGTATTAATATATTATATAAACATTATTATATTATCTATGTCTGTATACATGAAAAATAATGAAACCAACTATAATTCATTCTGTTTTAAATTTACACTCCAATAAATGGTTTTTTGTTTTCAAATCTGGTATGAAGGTACATATTTTTATGTGCGTCCCGCCAGATTATAATATTTTTCCGAAGTGGCCTGCAAGGTCATTTGGGTTGGACACCACTGCTCTACATCATGGGTCTTTTTGTTCGTATTATTGTCTTGCTATTTGTTTGTTTTTATTATTGAGAAACTCTAGATCAGGGGTTTCCAAACTTTTATCAGTAGCTATCCCTTTCGAAAAAATTGTTTTCTTTTCAGTCCCCTTACATTTTTCTGTAATATATAGCATACAATGTAACAAATATGCTAAAAAACATTGCCCCAAAAAGTTTTACAAGTATAATTTAACTAAAAATATTGTCAGAAAATTAAGGGGAATACGTTCATAAGATTTCTTTTATTTTTCTAATTTTATAAGTATAAACAAGATTTCAGAAACACAGATTGTAATTGCATATTAGTTCAGTTTCAATTAATATAATAATGGGCTTTATGTATTGATACAATTTTATTTTTTAATATTTGACCTGAGAAGTTTTTTCTTATCATTTTTATATAATCACCTTACTAACGCAACAAATATAAACATTTATTTTATTAAACAATTTTTCAATTTTACTGAATTATGTGTAAATGTTTTATAATTTTTTATAAAAAAAATCTAGGCTTTGATGCTTTTTTGTAAAAATTTTGGCGCCTATACGATAGAGGTTAGTGACGCCAACTGCTGTACCGTAGGGCCTAGGTTCAATTACCGGCCAAAACCTGGATATTTGTAAATGTATAGTGCCTTTGCAGCAAGGTAGGACTCTAAATAGCCATCTAGCCACAAATCAGCTCGAGAGGTTGAGGGAAGAGGTGTGGGCCACTTACCCTTTAGTTTATTATTATTTTATCAAAATTGTGGTTTGAACTTTTATTATAATATAATAAAAGATAAATGAGAAATTTTGCCAATGAAGAAAAGGAAATAACTTATTGGCTCTTCAACAGATTTGACGTTAAAATCTAAAATTAAGCATAAATGGCTCCTTAGTTTCAGTTTATAAATACATGCAGAATGCACAAGATTTTTCACACAACTCTAAAAGTTTTAATACCAATCAGAACAATCTGTTTCTCAATGTATGGGGAAACAAAATGAAGGTGTGAAAACAAATTAGACACAAAATATAAAATGCGACTGCAAATAAATTTGCATAGACTCAATTGCAAATAATTTGCGATTGAGTGAAAAAAATGCAAACATATCCGAATTACTAAGTATAATACATGGGTAGGTGACATCTGGAGCATAGTTTATTATTAATGCGTTGTAATGTCGTGTATAGCTAGTATAAAAAAATGTTACAGCCTAATATAAAATAAAAGCATTGTTTATTTGCTAAACAATTTGTTAATGAAGCAATATTTCTCAACGCCACCGGCGCTCATCGTCTTTCCACTCCAATCTCGGACTAAGCCCTTTTCTCTAGCGCTCTCTTCCCGTCCGTTCCAACCAGGGCTCTCCTCTCAAGCCTTCTCCATCCAGGGCAGGGCTTTTCCCTTTTCTCCATCCACAAGGCCGGGCTCCTCTCTCTCTCTCTCGTCTCTTTCTCCGTCTCCTCCCTCGTCTCCTGAAAAAGAACCCTTTTAAACACCAGGGGTGTGTTCACAACACGCCCCTCGTCCCTTCTTATTGGCAGGTCACAAAAGTATCTTGGTCTCCCTAGTCTCCTCCCTCTGTTCTCTAAGCGCTTCTGGTCTCTTCTCTGCTAAAAAAGACCCTTTTAAACACCAGGGGTGGGTCCACAACATGCCCCTCGTCACTTATCATTGGCAGGCCACAAAATTCTGCTCACGGCCTCATTAGAGTCCTATTCGTACGGAACTCACAATCACACTCTCTGCCCCGTCTGGAATGTACTGGTGCCAGATTTCTCGTTCGACATCTGGACATTTTGTTCATCGCACTGTCTTTGTTCCTTAGAGCCATTCTCTAATCATTTGCCTAGGCGACAGTGTTCTCCGTTAGATAGGCTTCGTCTATTATCAATGGGTGCAGGAACTCCTATGTCCATTATGACTTTCAATCAGAGTGTTGTCACGGATCCGAGGACAAACAATAAACAATGACCCTTAACCACGTGCACTGGTCATTTTACAGCTGGTGGATCTTAAAAATTCAGGGACAATCGATGGGTGTGAGTTCACAACAATCGAAGATGTCGTACTTGTCCCTTAACAGCTGGTGAAACTATTAAACTTATCGTGAATCGAAAGATGGGGATTCACAACAATCGACGATGTCACAGCGTGAATTATATTAAAATAGTATGAATTTTTCTTATAACAAAAATACAATGCTTTTTACAATCTATAAAGTACCAATAACAAGTTGATTAAATTTAAATATTGTTTCAGGACATATTTTTCTAATAATGGAATGGGGTTCTCCCCAAATTCCTTGCAGCTCGTAGGGTTCCTCGATTCAAACTGTGCTCCACGGAACCTTGATGTTCCACGAGTCACAATAAAAAAATGAAAAGAAACTTATAAATATATATGCAAAATGGACTCACGTTCTTTATGAAATTTGTATAATTTCAAGTATTTAAAGCGCATCTTATTCATTAAAACTGAAAATTTTATTTATGTATAATAACTTTATTTTGCAACATCTTTTTAATTTTTATTATAATATAACAGAAGAATATTAAAACACACATTTTATCTTTGTATATATATACTTCCTATTAGATTGTGAATATTCTATTGTTTTTACTACCTTGGGTTCCACGAGATAATTTTATACTCGTCAGCACAATGTCTAGCAAAACTAAATAGTTTTCTAATGGAAAATGCATCTTTTTCCATTTGTGGAAAAAAAACATGTAAAATGAAGGAGAGGAAAGAACTTATCTGCGTATCAACACATTCGATGTTGAAATCTATAAATTTAAACAAGAACAGCTCCTTAAATTTTATATTACAAACTATCTCGCGTAAAATACACAGTACATCTCACACAGCTATAAACATTTTAATGCCATTCAGAAAATTATGTTTAAGTGAAATATATTTTTCAATGTGAGTGGATACAAAAACAAATATATTAAACTCAGAATACGTAATGTGATTGCATTTAATCTCAATAGACCTAGACTTGGACAGTTTGTGTGAAAAAATGATAATTGATTCATTGCATTATTATTATTAAATTATCTATGCTTGTATAGATGAAAAATAATAAAACCAATAATAGTTCATTCCATTTTTAAAAAAAAATTTCGCTCCAATAAATGTTTGTAATGGGTTTAAATCTAATATAAAGATATATAATCTTTATATGCAGCCCGCAGGATATCCGAATTGGCTTGCAAGGTCATTTGGTTTGGCCATCCCTGTTCTAAGTCAAGATCGGACAGGGAGAATGACACTTGAGAGTACAGCTTTGTATTCATGACCTATTTTGAACTTGGAATCTTGAGTCTTTAGTCCTTCACAAACTTGAGCGATGGGGGAAGAGAGCAATAAAAGAGGGATCAGTTAGTTGGTTTCATGTAAACGTTGTCACAGACTGTACAATGTGGCCGCGGTAGCCGAGTGGTATAGGTATCGGACCGTGGCTTGCTTTGTCACGGGTTCGAGCCCAGTACCACTAAAGACCCGCCGTGTAGGGCAGCGATGCACGTTAAATCTGTCGAGAGCTGATACGTCCTCCCGTTGGTGTGGTATGGTAGTTAGGAGAGGGGGGTGCAGCTCAGGTGTCGTCCACGTCACTTGACCATGGTTCAAAATTACGTGGTCCGTCGCCAAAAGCCCTCGTGTAGCTGAACAGTGCGACGTTAATATTCAATCAATCAATCAATCACAGACTGTACAAGTCAAACTGGAATCCCACCTATCGAGAAGAATGCAGAAGCTCTCCTTATCTTTAGTTTTGAACAAAAGCAGAAGAGGGGGAGAGGGTTTTTAGTGTTTCAAACGGTTGGGAACGAACAGAAGCCATCCCTAAACGTGAAAAAGGGAATGATTCTAAAAGTGATGTCATTTTCTTTTATCATGACAGCTGTCAGAACATAATCATCATAAAGTTGAATAAAGTAAGCGAAAATTTGAAGAATAGTAGCATAACAAAAAAGTTTATTTCAAAATCGAGAAAATAATGGAAATTTTTAAAAAAATGGCATATAATTCACCTTTTACGAAGGAACTATTTACCTTCGATCATTACGACCAGTGCGATACGAGTACTTCGCCGTTCCTTTGGGCACGCCGAATCCCCCCTCCCAGAAGAGGGCGCTTTCATCGTTTTTGAGTTTCGATCTCTATCTAAGGGTCTCATAAGCATATCATAAATCTTGATCGGGCTTTTCACTACTTTTGTCCGATGTGTCGAAATTCTTCCTTAACACCACCTCCCCCTTCCCTCATGGGACCAGCGTTGAGAACTCATGAATACTCGTTAAAAAATGATTAACTATAGACTTGGAGGGTGACAGAAGATTTCTGGCGCTTATGGGCCAGATCTTTCTCGGAACGGGAAGCAGATCTCTTGGTGATTGAATGCACATCCGGTCTTTTGTTTGTTACAGAAATAAAGAGAACCGAGATAAATAAAGTCTAATATTCTCTTTCACTGGACCACTTCTGAAAAAAATTCCAACTGCCAAGCCTTCGTGTAACTTCTTAGTGCGACGTTTATTACAGTCAATCAATCAGCAGACGAAGGGGGTATTTTCATTTACAAGCAAATAACATTCTGAATGAATTTTTCCCATCCCAAGTGTTATCAGTATTTCACTTTAAACGATCTTTTTGTCGAACCACTTTGAATGAGAAGTTTTTCCTGCTTTCTGGCCACATACCACTCCTTGTTTTCTCATTATTTTGAGTAACTTTACCAGCTTTTAAACTTTTTTATAGTAGAGCCTGAGATTCAGAATTCGCACGGAAAATTTCTATCGTTTGAAGCCAGTGACATACTATTTTATAAACATGGAAAGGAACTCTTAATATAACTATTAATAACATTTTACGATTTTTTGCTTACACACGTCCGGGAGCCCTGTAGCTAGGGGGCCTGTGCCATTGATACTGGCCCCCTGATAAGGTAGGCTACACCCCTGATGAGAAGGAATGCTCCTCAGATTTTGAAATCCATTTTTATTTTTCTCGAACTATGTTATGCTATCGGGAAATCAGGACTTATTTTGATTTTTCAATAACTATATAATATTAAGCATATATATTCAACTTATTATAAATTTTATTTTGAGAAATTCAGAAAAAATTTTGCTTAATCGAAAAAATTACAAGCCGCCTGAGGCCTCCCCCTTGTTTCGGCTGCCCGCGTGCGGCCCTGAAGACAGATGATGAGAGCATTCGATCGAGTCTGTCTTCTCTGTATCTCCTCAATTTTTAACTGTCTTCGTCTTACGATAACGAATGCGTGGAACCGTTATGCCTTTAACCCCCCCCCAATCCAAAAAATCCAATATTAATTCTGCGTTTATTATCATGTATCACATTTTCCCTTTAAAAATGCTGAATATTTTGTGCATTAGGATTCTCAAACTATAGTATGCGCATATTTAAATCCTTCTATAATATCTTTATGAGATCATATCGAAGAATTATTTCTCATATTGTGTTTCATACAATGCTCTAGTTCTTTTCAAATAAATGGAAATAAAATAAAATGATTTACGTCAGTGTATATTATTATTATTTAATTTGGTGGGGCATTCATATTTTTTAAAGGCAATCATACTAATTATGCCTTTCTCTTTCTCTCTTTTCATTGTCGACCTTCCTCTTTGTGAAATGAAACTGGTATTAAATATGTGTTAACATAAGAAACAATGTAGCATTCTTTTTTATTTAACGGGAGTTTTTATTAAAAAAAAAGGAGCAAAATTTTGTTGAATTTTTTTAAACGATGTTATAAAATCTCGTATTTTACGTGCTGAAGTCGTCAAAAGAAAACTCGCCAAATGGTGTAGACATTTCAATTTGAGCTTTCTTTTATTTATAATTATCTATAGTGCGCCGCGATGAACTTTTCTGGATCTTTGTGCCACTGATAATCCGATCTGATGCATGTTACAGATCCCGAAGCTCAAAGTCCTGATGTTGGCGTCCTGTAGAAGTTTGGAGAATGGGGTATCAGCTCAGACGTCGCCTACATCACTTGGCCGAATCATGATGCCCGTCGCCAATAGCTCTGGTATGGCTTCTAATTGGACATTCATAAACAACTCTTTTGTGTTAAGAGTATTACGTGATATGGTTTAAAAGGATGAGGCTGTGTGAGATGGTCGATAAGAAATAGGCTGTTGATCCTACATTCAAAAAGTCCTGAATTCCTTACCCCCCCTTTTTTTTTTTTTTTTACTAACGCATTTATCTCAAATAATTAAAATTTTCGTTCACGAAACATTAAGCAAAACACAATAGATAAAAATGAAAACTGCTTTGCATTCATTTAAAAAAAAACAGTTACATAATCATCCGCTGTGTTACACGTGCTTCTAGGTTACTGATAAATTCCCAGAAAAATTGTCTTGAGTAATCTCATTTAAAATTTCATATTTTCCGCCGGAATTTTATTTATTTATTTTTGAAACTCTGATAACACCAAAGGATCACTATCTCTTTGTCTTCTCGTCGAAAATGGTAAATTTTGTTTTTCTGAAACAATCTCTTCTCGGAAGTTATCGCCCAATGTTCGTCGATCCGGTTGACAGAGCAAAGGGCAAATAATTAACACTCGGAAGAAAATATTTTTCACGTTAATTGAAATTGATTGGCGCTGCTCATAAACAGTCCCCCCCCTCCAGTAGTTTGACCTCTTGATAAAGAAGTACTAAACGGATATGGGAATTTTATTACGCAAGTCCTTTTTTTTTCTTGTTTTTCTCTTGATACACCAGTTACGGAATGAAAGTTCAGTGATTAAGACATGTACTTTGCTAATTTATTTTGATACTCGCGGTGATCAAGTGATTCGGACATCGTGCAAACATTGGGTTAGATCAGAGGTTCCCAAACTTTTTGGTCTCATAGACCCCTTGCCATGTTTTTCGGGTTTCGGTAGACCGTGCTTACCAAATATTGAATTTTTGCAAATTTATCAACTTAAATGCCTTTTTGACAGCTGGTAAAGAGCTACTTCTATAAAAGATTTAAATTTCTAACTATAGTGAGGTATAGTGTTTCAAACTTAAGAAAAACATGTTAGTTAATTAAATTAAAATTAAATTAATACATGAAATAACTGAGTAACAAACAAATGCTTTTAATGGGAGTGTAAATATGGGACTTCAATAACACAATTTCAACATTTGCGATCAATCTTGTCAGGTTTATTCCTAATTTTCCTCGGTTAGTAGTGTTCAGCTAATTTTTTCCCTCTTTCTATTTTTGTTTTGGTGATTGGAAACCTCGCCGATACTCCTTCTCCCTCAGAAAAGCAATTGCAAACTTTCTCAAGACATTCCATAATTCAGGATAAATAACAGGTATATCTTTTTAAAGCCAAAGTTGATGATATTCATTTCTAAGTTTTACTTTAAATGCCTCTATTCCGATCAGTTCTTTTTGTAATCTGACACTTTTTAATCTTCAATGTGACCATTTGAATTTATTGCCTACTGTGGTATTAGCAAAGTCAAAGCATTCTCAAACCTAGTTTCAAAATCTTAATAAAGGGCCTTTGATTGTTGAACATACGTAGGTTAAAATGCCATTTTCCTGGCAGATTGGCTGTGAAGAATAGAAAAACTAGAAAAGTTCACGACACGTCCAATATTAAACTCCTTTAGCTTAATTATTTCTAGAAACCTTGACTTGCTAGTCCTTGTAACTGCAAATGAACTTCATTAAATTTAGTTGCAGTGGTGATGGTGTGGCTAATCTCCATCTGTGGTCTAGTGAAACTAGACTAGATTCATCGGTCCATCAATCTACTCTAAGTCTAAGAACAGCAGGGGGAATAGAAACAGCCACCTCACGGGAAAACCCCAGATATTGCAGAATGTGTTGAGGAGAAAAAGGACTGATGTCTCATTTGGTACAAATTGGGAGGCTTCTTTTGCCACCTTCAAAATCCATGCACCTCCGGTGACCAGTCGAAAAACTTGGGAATACCGTCTGATAAAATCTGGAACCCTTGATTGAAATAGCGGATCCAGGGTGTCTTTGAAAGTACCATGGGTGTACAGGAGGGACAACGCAGGTTCTACATATTAATTATTTCGCTCTAAAGTAGATCTCGGTCGACGTAAGGAGCGTGTGGTCTTCCGCAAACACAGGAATGCTGGCAGCTGCCTTCGCAAGGTAATCCGCTACTTCGTTTCCAGGTAGGCCTGCATGAAAAGATTTAGTTATTGTTGTTACTTACGCCACCTGATAGACAGTAACATCAAAGTCTCACGAAATTCATCGTGGCTACGGGCTAGATTTACGTCTGTCATTGTCCGTAACTTTAAGCACCATGCAGGTGACAGTGTGATTTGGTTCAGTTTCACCCCAATTTTGAGTGAGTGGGTGAATATCAACGTCACACTGTTCAGCTACACGAGGGCGTTTTGGAGACGTCATTTTGAACCATGGTCAAGTGACGGAGACGACACCTGAGACCCTCTCCTAACTACCACACCTCACCAACGGGAGGACGTTTCAGCTCTCGACAGATTTAACGTGCATCGCTGCCCTACACGGCGGGTCTTTAGTAGTATTGGGCTCGAACTCATGACATGCCTAACATGATCCGATACCTTGACCACTGGGCTACCGCAGCCCCCCCAATTATGAAAGAGATCACCCTGGAGTAAACATATTTGCTAATTAAAAAAGTCTAGCTTCCACTTGATTAAATTTTCTTTTTAAGCTAAAGTCAAGATTTGGTTTCAGGAGAGCCACTATCTGAGACCCCCATTTACACTTCATTGACTTCCAAGTTAGTTTTTTCGCTACGTGGACCCTTTGCAGGATCGTCATAGGCCCCTGGGGGGTCGATATAGACCACTTCGGGAATGATTGGGTTAAATAGAGTTCGTTGTTGTCTGGTGCCTTGACCACTAGGCTCCTCAGTGGATTAGACTAAAACATCGTTAGCCGTGGGTTTCGACGCTGACTATAGGAGAGGGGGGGCTAGCTTAGTGTCGTCTCCGTCACTTGACCATGGTTCGAATTACGTGGTCCGTCGCCAAAAGTCCTCGTATAGCTGAACACTGCGCTGACTAGTCACTCGTCGCTGACTATCTTTTTGTTATTCGTAACCGAATCCACTGCAAGACTGCTGGGACAGGAATTGGCAAACTGTCGGGAAAAAATAGCGAAGCAAAATAAGAAAGGTATCAAAGAGCCATTTATATGGTCGCGTGCACACCAGAGAAGCGGGGAGGTTTGGTAAGTGAAGGTACTTCTTGAAAATAAAATTTGAATATTTTGGTTCTTTTTTTGTATGTTTGAATTAATGTCAAGTGAAACATAGCAGGTTATTGAAGATGAAACTGTTTGGTATCAATCGCAGTTTGTTGTATGTTTTTATTCTGGGATACATATGCAATACGAGTGGAAGAACAGAGACCTACAATAGAAACAAAAGAATATAGACATTTATTACATCCCAGCATGTAACAAGAAGGTGTGCGCTGCTTTCCTTTCGAGACGGGAATCCATTACAGGTGAAAGTTCGACTTCTTTTCCCGAAGAAAATACATCTATGCCTTACTCGGGATTCCAACCCAAACCCCCTCTGTTACAAGCCCAGGGTCATATCCCCTCTATTGGCTTGGAGACTTCTATCGTATTATAATGCTGATATGTGATTTTGATTTTTTTTTCTGGGTTTATAACTACTTCAGCAACGCGCTTTTAGTAGAAAATGCTCAATTCTTCGAAAAAAAATCATTTTTCCATTCTTTACTTTCAGAATGAACTGCTACGATTTCTACGGCCGCAGTAGCCGAGTGGTCAAGATATCGGATCATGGCTGGCCTTGTCACGAGTTCGAACCTAGTGTCTCTGAAGACCCACTGTGTAGGGGAGGGATGCACGTTAAATCTGTCGAGAGCAATTCACGGGATTCGAACCCGTGCCCACTCGGTTACAAGACGAGGGTCATATCCACCCTACTGGCTGGGCGGCATTAATCGCAGTTAGGAAATAAGAAATCAATTGTGAAAAGGATATTTGATATTTTGTCTGCTTCATTGATGTTTTTTCTGTGAAATTTTTTGGTAATCATTTTTATTCCCAACTTATTTTTTCAGTTAAATTGTCACCTCTTTTTCCATATGTTGATTTTTTTTTTAAAAAAAAGGACTCTTCTATTCTTTACGATTCCAGCTGGTACTTAGGGGAGAAAACCGCAATCAGTCCAGCCGTCCGCAGTTTCGTCATCCCAACCACCTTGCATCGCATCCTCCCCTCCTTTTTTTTTATTGGATTTCCTGCCCGCGAAATCACTTTTATTTCACCTTCGGGGAAGAGGGCGGGGTCACGGTTTTAAACCTATTATGGGGCCCCGGGGGGTTCGCAGGTGAGTTGCTAGTCCTGTAGATTTTTTCATAACGTCTGGGCGTTTTTCAGATCTAGTGATCATTAACCGTTGGAACAATCAAAAAGCAGCGCTTACTTAACAAGTGTAAATTCGCTTAATATTAGGATAACTCGCTTACGTCCCACGATTAGACGGGCGGGCCAACTAGAAGAGTAATGCACCTGATTCAATTAACTGATTGACAAAATAAAACATTCCTTCTCATACATGCATTCTGGGCTTTTATTTAATGCAGAATATAAGAATCAGTCTGTATGTGTATATAGGGCTGTGTATTTCTAGAACTTATAATTCATTTATACTTTACATTTACATGTTATTGTTGTTATTGCACGTCCCCCCCCCATTGATCAACAGTGCTAGACCAGGTCCACGACATCGTACACTTTCAGAAAGTTCAACACCAGGAAGGGAACGTCTGCTAAGTCCTGCTTGGTGAGCCCTAGGCACTCGAGGATGTGATGTCGGCTCAGAAGAACAGTTCGTGCACGTTTCAAAGCTCTTGCGTCCTTCCGAAATTTTCATTATTTTGATATGGCCACTTCGAAAGCGGGCTAGAAGAGTTTGATCCTGTCTTGTAAAACCGTGAGCCAGAGAGCCTCCAGAACGAGAACACTGATACCAATGGTGCTCGGGTGGGGTGGGAGGGGTAATCCAAGCAGTCTTATTTCTTATTCTGGTGTTGTTTAGTTCTAGAGAAAATCTCCAAAAAGTTGAGGGGTGGTGACGGCTCTGGTACCTCGCAAGCGCCAGCCTGGGCCAAAGTGTCCGCAATTTCATTTCCCTCCAGATCTATGTGAGAGAGAATCCACTGCAGATGAATTTGATGCGATGTGGAAAGTCGTTTTAACTCGGCGAGTATTGACACTCCAACATTATCTCTCACACTTTGCCAATTGGACAAGTGCTGTATTGCACTTCTACTATCAGACAGTATCCAAATCTCTTTTCCATTTGGAAGAGATGTAAGAGAACCATGGGCCTCATCAATGGCTATTACCTCACTGCGAAAAAACGAGCAACCGTCTGGATTTCTCCTCTGCATTCTTAAGATATGGTCTTGCGATTTGATGTAAATTCCGCTGCCAGATCGATAATAATCGTCTCTACTGCTATCCGTATAAACCTGAACGGCGTCAATTGGTATATCTCCAATTCTCTCTAGAGCTAATTGCTTTAGATAGGCGGGAAGGTCTGCTTGTTTATTCACGTGTACTGGTAATATTCTGGATGGAAGAAGACCCTGTCAAGATCATCCGCTGGGTCTAGACATTGTGACAGGCGATAAGGTTCCACAGCACCAATGGTAAGGTTAAAAGAGCATTTGGCTGAAGGGTCTGTTTCACCTGAGCCTCTGGTTATTACACCAATCTTTGAAGTAAGCTGAAGTACGATTTCGAGAATCCAGACTTCTGAGTTTGTTGTAGTATTTTGATAGACATGACGTCTCCTAAGGCTAAGTGGTTGTAGGTCCGCCTCGAAAAATACTATATCTCTGAGGCAAGTATTTTTTAGGCCAGTGATGATCCGAGCAGCGCTGACCTGGACCTTTTCAAGTTTCTGAAGATTTCTAACGGAGGCGCTACAGTAAACTGGAACGCCATACTCCAAGATGGGCCTGATAAGTGTGATGTACGTGTTTCTCAGAGTGCCAGCATCTGCTTCCCAATCACGTCCAGAAATATATCTCAAGATGTTGAGCCGTTTTCTTGCCTTAAATACAATATTGTCAATATGTTTGTTTCCCAGAATTTTAGGGTCCAATATGAAACCCAAATATTTTGAATGTTTATCGATGGTCAGTGGTTGATTATACAAAAAGATATTAGGTTGGAAATTATATAGCTTTCTTGTGGTTGTAAAGAAGCTAACCATATACTTGGTATGGTTAAAAGTCAGTTTGAGAGCGAAATTCCGAATGTCCTCAAGGACAAGATTAATGTCTCTCTCCAGTTTCGTCAAGTCAGAATCGGACTTCCAAAGAACAATATCATTCGCGAATGCGCCGACCTCACATTTCCTCTTGATAACACTCTCAATGCCTGATAAGTAGAGCGAGAACAAAGTTGGGCTTAGAACTGAACCCTGAGGCATTCCTTGAAAGAACGAAAAATCACTGAGAGGGAATTATTGAACTTCACTCTGATAAGTCTGTTTCTCAAGAAATCGTAAATCCAGGGTAGGGCTTTTCCTCCAAAACCCCATCCCCACATTTACGTTCACCACATCAGAAAAATAATGAAGGATTATTAAGTCGTTTCGTGTCATAGTTCGATTTTATTTTAAAATTATTATTTTATATTTGAAGAAAAATAATTAATTAGTATTAATAGAGTTGATGAAAGAAATTTCTTTATTTTTAGAAAATTAACTTGTAACAATATTTTTGTCTTCTTGTTGTGAAAAAAAAATTGTAACTTTTTTATCCTTAATTTAGTCTTTTCCCATGAAAAAAGAGGCGGAGCAATCGTTGCTTTTATTGAGTGTTAAGTTCGAGTGTGATATTGAAAACCCATTGTGCATACGTTTTAAATCTTTCTAGCTAGGTAATGTGCACATTAACCTACTGGGCCCTCGTTAAAGCGAAAATAAGATCTTTTGTTGAACAACTGCAGGGCATTGCTGCACGTTTAAATATTATTTAGTTTTCGATCTGTACAATCAACACATTGGTTGATAAAATCAATCATCAGTCAATTGAAAAGTGTATCAAACAGTTTAAAATATTATTGCGCTCAAGGAAATTGACATATGCTATTCATTTATTTTTCGATATCACGTTAATCCAATCAAGCGAGTAATAAATTAGTTGTTGGAATCAATTGAAAAGAGCTATAATAAAAAAAATCAATCTGTTTAAGGAAATGAATTTGCGAAATATGATATGCTTATTTGTTAGTGCAATCTGAAGATTGGTGACACTTTGAAGTGCATAGCAGTTGGCTTTTGCGACAAGCACACATATTTGTTTTACATTCAGCGATGTAACAATCGACAGTGCATGCACCTAGTCGACTGCTCTATCGAAAAAGGAAGCTATACTTTGCAATACTGGAAGTTTTAACACTTAAATTCAATGACGAAGACTGAAAACAAATTATTATACATTAAATTCAAGGAGTATTTTATAGAACACATGTACTGTCTCTGTCACTCTGCTCCTAAATATTTAGGATAAATTATTCTGGAATGAGTCAACACTCTATCAAAATTCCTAACAGAAAGGAAATGAGAGAAACAAACATTTGAACTTTATTGATACGGAAACCGCGAATGTAAGATTACCTAGTTAAAATTCGGAAATCTCTTGATTCTGCACTTTAAGGGCTCAAATCGGTTAATCTGCATATTAGCTAGGTAATCTGCACACATTAACGGCTTTCGCGAGCTCTTTAACGATAAGTGTTACACCAATTAATTATCTCATTTTCTTCGCATTCCTCTTTCCGATCTTAAGCAGCTTCTGATATCAGAACTGAAAAAAAATGATCGAGATCTCTGTATCCAATAACAAACTGACACGAACATCGCAAAACCGAAAAGAAATTCTCTGAAAACCAATTTTTTATCACAAAAAAGAAGAAAAAAATTTTTTTGAGCCGCAGCAACGACTTGTTGATGGATATTCGAAGATCGCTTTCGATTCATGTTGGTCTGGGGGATGCATTCGGTTGGACCAAAATAAGGTGTGTTCCATCACCCATAAACATTCGAGAGCTGTCCCCCTTTTTCAGGGCCTCCCGCGTTCCTTGGCGACCCCAGGACTAAATTGTGTTCAAGGTCTTTGACCTCGCTGACGATAGCGGACCTTCTAACAGATGAACCCAGTGGAAGACCGGAGTCGCCGCCGCGTAAACCATCCTCAATTCCCAGTTTCTTGTAATTGATGTGGCTACTTCTCTTTAATTACACATTTATTATTTTTTTTAAATAAATCGTTGCGCTGTTTGTTTGTGCGTGTTAATTAGCATTTATCAACAGCGATTGCTTTTGGTGTGTTCGATTGACCTCTGAAGTATTAAGAGGTTGTTAGAATTCTGACTCCACCAGACAAAGCGCCGAGTCTAGGCATTTTCTTGAGTCCCAACTTGTGATGCATGTTAGGCTTAATACAATGCTATACTCTAAAAATACAGAATATTTAAAAACAAAAATTCTTACTTTGGCAAACATTACCTTCATTAACAAAATTGTTTATTATTCAGTAGATGATCTAACATATGTGTATCTTTGATGTAGTTGTTTCGTTACAATAAGCTAGACACAAAGGGATAGTGTAAAAACTCTTAAATTTGTAACGTTTATATACTAAGTTTTCAAATAACATATTTCGCATTTGCCGTCATCTTTTTGCTGGCGCTTAGTTCGAAAATTTTTTTTGCTGGTGCCGAGCCTTATGCTCTGTGGTATGAAAGCTAACTTTTCGAACGTGTTCCTAGTTTTATTTACTAAAATTGGTAAATAAAAATGTTTTAGCACGAATATATTTTACAAATAAGTGTTTTGATTTATTGTATTGCAATACCTCGACCATCTCATCTTTCTCTATACTTTATTTCTTTGAGTGCCGTAGGAATAAAAAAAACTTTTTTCTAAAATTTACTTAATTATTAAGCTCTCAAAGTAGTTTTCATCTCATTCCATTTGCATCAAACAAACGCTTCAGTAATGAATCAGGACCACTGGCGTAGCTAGTTTTGAATGGGGCTCTCTATTTAGAAATGAAAGCCCTGTTCGTGGGATTAGTTACACAGGTTGGGGCCTCTATAGGTTGGTCATTGATACGGCGGTAGCTACGCCCCTGATCAGGACTTTAATTTATCCAGGAGAATGTTTCTAAATTTAAAGGACATAATGAGGTGAAAGGGATCTGTGTTCTACAACAACGAGGACGATTGATTCCGTAGCATTTTTCTGTCAAAACATGATTAGTAAATTTATGGCCTAAATCTTAAAACAAAAACAGATGTATTTCCTCAGGGGTATTTTTTTCTTGCTATCAACAGTTGCGATCACATCTTGCAATCAATTTATACCTTTAATTTTATCCAGTTATTCCTCGTAAAATGTGTCAGGCAACAGATTTTGTAATTGAAATTTGTAAAACTAAAAATATTGTAAAACTTTTTAATTCCTAAGAGAGATTATAGAAAAATGGATGCTCATAAATTTAAATATAATGTGCTTACCTTTAAAATAACTTCCTGCGATTAATGTTTGTTTTGTTGATGGATACCCTTGTACAGCTTCGTGTTCCTCATTGCGAATCCTCTCGCCTGTTATTTGACGTGTTCCTCTGCGTCAGAAGCACTACTGTGTGAGCCAGTTCCAGAGAGATTTGCTTTGCGAAGAACGGAGTTTTGTGACAAGATCCATGGATATTCTCGAAAAACCTTAGGCTGTCGATTTATTCTGTGTGTCGTAAAGTAGCGTCGAGGTCTCACTAACTGCTTGGCCTTCTAACTTAACACTCCTCGTCATCTCTCGGATGCAAACGAACTGTGCGATAGGAAATGACACGCACTTGAATATTAAGGCGACTTGGTACCCTAAAAATCACAAACCTACCGTTTTTTTATTTTCATTTAATCTTATTCTTTGCATTATTATCTTTCGATTGATGTATCACTTGTGCATGTCGGAAAGTTAGAAGTTGACTAAAACTTAATTTGAAAACAAATTAGGCAATTCAGCCACACCCCCCTTTTTTAAAAAAAAGCTAAAAAATGCTTTATGATAAAAAAAATCTATTTTAGAAATAGAAATAATAACTATAAAAAAGAATGTGTAGTATTAAAAGCAGAATATTTCCGAGGCAATACAATAATGTAATTTTTCTTCCTTGTGAAATGTGTGCATGTAAAATTTTTAAATTAAGGCATTTTATATTAATAATTTTATAATTTCAGTTCTTATTCCTGATATATTTTTCATACAAATGTAATACTTTAATATTATAAGAAGAAAAACAAACACACAGCTAAAATTTCTGTCGTGACAGAAAAAAAAATTTTTTTAAACATTTTTCTTGAATTTTCATGGGCAATTAGTACTCTCTAAAAGTTGATCATTTATAAAAATGTGTGGGTTGAAAAAATATGAAAATGCAATTATTTTAAAGAAAAACGTACAACTAATATCTTAAAGTGGTATTTTAAGTTTAATTAAGCGTATAATAATTATTTTTTCAGAATTATAAACTTTAAACCTGTTTTTCTCAGTTTGTGTTTTTCGAAACCTTAGTGCATTCAAAATGCTACTCCTTCGGCAATTATTTACCAATCACTTCCATTTTTTTCCTGCGTGTTAAAAATAAAGCATGTAATAAAATTAGGGATCCGTTTTACTATAAACTGAATACTTTTTTTTAAAAAAAATAAAATGTAAGACATGTTGGCTTTTTCGTTGATTTTTAGCCTGTATATCAACATATTTTTTTTCTCGAAAACGAATGGAGTTATTCTAAAATCGTTCCCTAAAGTTGTTTGGATCATCCATAAGAGTATTATAAAAAAATTTCAGGTCAAAAAATTAAATTTTACAAAAGGAGTAGGATTTTAAAATTTTCCCAATTTTCTTCAAAAAATTTAAATTTTTAAAATTGTGTGAATAATATATGAAAATTTTCATCTGGTAACATTTTCTTGAATAGAAACATTGTATAAAATGCTAAAATATAATTTTTAAATACGTAAATAAAGAAGTTTGCTCAAAGGGTGCCAAGTCCCCTTAAAGAGGGAACCGTTTCTTGAAAGAAGTGAAATACTTTGATAAAAAGGTGTAAAGATATATCTTTTGTACGTGTCTTTTCTGGAATCGAGAGATATTTATTAAAGTTAGGGTAATTACTTGTCAGAGGCATTTAAATATGATTCAAGTTCGTGGGGGTGGGAATCTTTTAATCTTTATTTAACTGGGGGGGATCCCCTGTTCGCCTAACAGCGGACCAACCCACATTGTATAAATTATACAACTGTTTATACTCATTGCTCAAATTGTAAAACGCAGTTTCTAATAATCTTTTTCTCTAAATTGCGCTGAATTTTTATTGTCTTTTCTTCTGCAATTTGTAACCATAATATTGAGCAGGACTTACTGCCTTTTTTTTAATTATTGTTCTCGTGTTTGACATTAATGAATAAATTTATTACACCATCACAAAAGCCTTTTTTGTATAGATAGTGATAAAGTTTACTTAGAGAAAAAAATGTAATTAAATTAAATTTTTCTTTTCTGTTTCGTTGCTTCTTTGATAATCTTTCTAACTCCGAGTAAGATTGAAGTGTTTGTTTTCTTTTAATAATTTAGACACGGGATATTATTTCCTTTCACAAGCGTGCAAATAACTACTTACGCACCATTGAGGCATTCAAACATGTAAATAATGTAAGGTTTTTCAGTACTTTTAAACTCGATTGGCAAAAATTGATAAAATTCCGATTTGCTTTCACACACACACAAATTTCAATCGATCACTGACTAATGTCGCGATTTTTTAGAACTTAAAAATTCAGTTATTTTTATATCAAGTCTGATCTAACTTAACACAAAACATGTTTTCAAAACCGTTTACTTACAATTATTTCCCTTAATATAATTATTTTTATTCGAAATTTAAAAAATAATTATATTATCTTTTTTACCTTTAATTCTGTTTTAACTTAAATTTTATTTTGATATGTGTGTATATATATACCTTGAAATGTTCTTATGGGAATTCTTCCTTTCTATTAATGTTTCGGGGCTTTGTTTCTTATTAATAATTTTTATATGGTTGAAATAATCTTTTGAGCTTTTCAGAAAGGTATTTTCTTTTTCTATGGCTCCTTTTTGATTACTGTGTGGTTTGAGCTTTTTTCCCCCTTCACTTTTTGAATTCCATCAATATTTCTCGATGGCTTTTGTTTCAAAGTATTTTTTATGAACAGTTTATAGTTTTATGATGCTTATGTTATATTTATGCCTTGCTGGCTGTTGTAATTTTTCTCTTAATAAAAGGTATATTCACACATAATCGTTGAACATGTTAAACAATTTTTTTCAAGTAACATAAGTATGTATACTCTCAAACCTGTATTTATGTTGCTTCTTTTTTGCGCAGTAAATAAATAAATAAAAATTTTTTTATATATATATATATATATATATATATATATATATATATCAAATGCGTTGAATGAATAAAAATCATATACAATAGTAAATCTTTAAAGCTTCAACATTGGATTATATAAATCGTTTTTTGCATTCTATATATCAATTTTGAAGAGATTTGAAAATTCAGAAAAAGGGCTTCAATCTTGCTTGGTTACAGCGACAAATGCAAGCGGAAAACTAATAAACTGTTGTCGCAAATATTGTTACCGACACTCATTTGTATCCCAAAATTGTCAACTCGGAACATCTTCGAGTGACGAAATTATTTTGAACCGACCACGAGAACATTCGAGCTCTTGACCTGTACATTTTGTATCTAATATTTGATGTTGACATGTTAAACATTAAAAAATATTTCTTTATACAAACTAAAACCCTCCTTGTTTTGAAAACCAATTTCCGGCTACAAGGTGAAGTTTTGATTTGCATATGGGTATATTTCCTATATGGGACGGTACCTTTTTCTACGGCATAAATTTATTTTTAAAATGTATTGCAAAAACATTTCCAAGCTACTTAATAAGTTTCAGAATATTTTAAATGAATTTTATTTTATGCGATCCCTAGAACAAAAACAAATTTGAGTGTAGTTAAAGAAAGAAAAACGAAAAAGATTATTACAGTTCGTCAACCTATAAAGAGAGACTATGATCCAAGAATTAAGAGACATTTGTGTGCTTTAAGTGATTTATGGTGTTATTAAAAAGTTACACTTTGAAGCTTCACTGAAGATGTTGATGATGGACCTCGTCATTTTTATTCATTGTCAAGTGACGAGGACGTTACCTAAGCTATCACCCCACTCTCACACCATGCCAATGTGAGTATTTGAAGCCATCAACAAATTTGGCGTGCATTAGCCCCTCTACTCGGAGAGTCTTTGGATTATATAAAAAATATCTAGTTTTGATGGATATTAATTTTCAGTAATTGTTCTTTGGTGAAGAAAATTTGATATTCCTGTTTAATTTGTAGAGACAATATTTTGTTTTTGTTACTGACAAGATATTTATACAGAATTTCTTAAGAAGCTGAACTTGACTGAATTGTATTTTTTTCTCTGTAGTCTTTCGCCGCATTCACACCAAGTTCGTCAGCGTCGAGCATTGAGCGTCCAGCCAATCAGAGACTTCATTTCGGGCGAGATGAAGTCTCTTAATGGCTCGACGCTGACTGTCTTGATGTGAATGTGCAGCTTTATTTGCAAATCATTCTTTAAAAAAATAGCTTGTCGATGATATATTACTATCTGGGCTGGGCAAAGGGTGGAGTTGACAGGTTTTTTTAATTTCCTTATTTTTTATTCTATTGCAATTTTTTTTCTCCTACTGAGGAAGTTCATCCACCAAATTATTCTCTGGAAATAGATTGTCATTTTCATAAGGTGGTTTGAACCTGAGATTCTAATTCCAGTTATTTTATCCTGCAGTGGCAAGCAGCGTGGTCTGTAATGGCTGACGGCGTGGACCGGTCTCGGATCAGGTCTGTTGCCCTTTGGTTTTCGAAAGGGAAAGCGCAACGACTGACACATTCTCTCTCTGTAACCGGTCAGCCAGTCCATTATTACCGATCTTCTCTGCTTTGTTTTGTTCCCCTTTTTTGCGATGAAAACCAGAATCGATTCTGGGCAGTCATTAACGATTGTTACACACCTGGTCATTAACTGCGCTCGTTCGGAACGGTTATTTGGAAATCAAATTTAAGTCAAGTTATGCAGAATTTGTGAATTCTTATATTACTGTATTATATTCCAGACCAGGAGTGGCCAACCCAAATGACCTCGCGGGCCACTTCGGAAGAACTTTACAATCCCGCGGGCTGCATATCTTTATATAAGATTTTTCCATTACAAACATTTGTTGGGGTGAAAATTTTAAGCAGACTGATATATTATAATTGTTTTCATTGTTTTTCACGTATAATAAACATAGATAGTATAAAAATAATAATGCAATAATCAAATAATGTTTAATTTATTTAATGAGTGAGATATCTGTTTCTCTTAGTTTTTGCAAGTCGATCTCAATGCCTGTGTATTTGCGTATCGTAAAGGATGTAGCAGATTTTCGTGCGTTACGTTTGAGCACGATTTCTATTTCATAAATTTCGATTTAGAAGAAAAAGATCCGCAATAACAGAAGAAACGTAATAAAATAATAATAGTTACAAGGGATTTATTTTTTACAAAAAAAAAATCTTTAAACAAAAAGTATTGTACAAAATAGTCGAATTTTGTAAAGTTGTAAAGAATCTCGCGGGCCGCAAAACTTTTCAAGGCTGGCCGCGGGTTGGACACCCTTGTTCTAGACAGTTGACTTATTTTTGTATATGTCATATTGGTGATTTTATTCCTTTTCTTGCATCAATTATTTGCAAATCATTCTTTTGAAAATCTCTTTGGTATCAAAGAACTCCCGAATCTATACTGAAGACCTGCTATAAAGAGCAGTGGTCCCCAAGCCCCGGATTAAATGGGTACCAGTACATTGAATTATTTTCATTTTATTTTCTGTGATATATTTCTCTCGAGTTTGTTCGACTTTTTATGGAAATCGCTTCAGATTTTGTTTTTGGTGCAACTGTATTTTATTCTGAAGATAAGCATAAGTACAATTAAATTAAAATCATTAAATCAAAATCTGAAATGTAAATTCACGTCCCTCCCTCCCCCCTCAGTGGGCCGCAGTAAAATGATCAAACGTTGACCGGTCCGTGGCGATAAAAAGGTTGGAATGCCCTGATGTAGAGAACCGAAACGCGTTCTTTTCTAGTACCTCAGATGTGATTAATTATTTCAATTTACGTCGCCCAAAACAGCAATGGTAGGATTATTGACAACGAACCGCATAATTTTGAATCACAGTCGAATCGCGAGGACGGTACCTGAACTGGAACATCAACTCTCCAAACTTCCACACCATATCTAATAGAGAACTTTAAGCCTTAGTACCTCCCATGATTCGATAAACTGTAACCCATGATTCATTCGACAGACACAACATCGGGCCACAAGTTCGGGGCCATAACCAGTTCACGCCCAGTGAGTTTTTTATCTGAAAGGATTTCGACTCTGAATCCTCCCCCCCTTTTTTTTTTCAATACTTGATGAATAAACATTTTCCCCCTCTGGAGAATCAAGAGATCCCGGGGAGGGGGGAACAAAAGTATGCAATTTACTTTTTTTGCAATTAAAATGTCTCAGTCTATTTAGACATGATCTGTTCAAGTTTTAAGGACAGATGCTTGATTACTACAAACGTGAGAGCATCTTTAAAAAACGAGGTGGAAAAAATATTTTTTGAATGCCTGTTTTAACAATTTTAATTCATGATGTGTGCATGTGTCTAATAATATTAAAAAATATATATATAGTTAAAACTTCGTTGTTACTTTTGCCACCTGATCGGCAGTCACATCAGATCGAAGCCCACGAAATTCATGGCGACGAAGGGCCAGATTTTTACGCCTGTCTTTGAGAATCATGCAGGTGACAGTACGATTTTACTCGGTTCCTCCCCAATTTTGAGGGAGAATACCCTGGAGATGGTCTGGGGCCTCCCACCCACCTCACGAGAGGACTTGCAGCTCGACGGCTATTTAAGGTACCCCCATGCACTGTCCATTTACAAGCATCCGTGTCTTCTCCGGATTTCGAACCTAGGCCTTACGACACCGCAATCAGCATCACTAACCTCTCTACAGGAGGGGCGGCACATATTTAAACTTAAAGCGAATATTGTAAATATTTTAGGGAAGTACACATACATATTACACATGCTTGACACATTTCATAACTACATGCAAAGCTGTTAAATATTACAGATATATTTACATGTTACATCACCTACACGAAAACATAGGAGTCTTCAAAAAGGGTAACGCTAAACTTTAAACACAATGCCGGGGTTGTGAACGAATTATTTCCTGAAACCCCTGCAAAAGTAATCCCAAAAATAAAAACACTGTCCCCCTTCCTGAACTACCCGTGGCGATCGAAAGGGATCACTTCGTTTCCCCCCATGTCCAGGGAGGGACAAAAGGGGTGAGTCATTGTGACCGGTCCATCAGGAGGGTAATGGAGGGAGGAAAAAAAGAGAGACCATCGAATGGGAGGCGAGTCTCCTGGATCAAAGAGACGGGCGCTATTGGACAATCCTGGGATGGAAGAGGGGGGGATTTCTGGTTTCCAGGCAGTGATATGGAGATGGTGTTTTTGTAGTGAATAATTTAATGTATGGTTCTCCTTTTAAAAAGTGCTTATTGAAGTTGTCAATTCTGGGATATAAGATTTCATTTGTGCTAAACTGTAGTTTTAAGTCAATGTATGAAATATTCGTTACCATGCGCACTTCTTATTTATAACAGTATGGATTTTTCCCCCCTTATGTTTTTCTAAATGTAAGCACCTTAACTTTGTAGAACGGCTGATGTTCCTTTTTGATGTGTAACATCTTTCCTCTCGATTGCTGGATATTTGTCGGAGTGATTTCGGGAAAAGGGACGGATGTGGGTAACAGGAAGTGACGTAAGAGCGCTATTTGATTTGACCAATGAGAGCGCATGGTGTTAACTCTTCGCCACCCTCGCATTCTTCTTACCCATGCTAAAAGCTTACTTTACATCTTTCCTCGAGCCCTCGTCGCCTAGTGGTTAGAGAACCTGACTCGAATTGAATTGTCCTGGATTCTACTCCCGGGAGCTTGCCTCTTTCAAATTTACTTTAAATCACTTTAATTTCCTTCGAAAATTATTCTTGATCAAATTTAACTTTCCACGTTCATTCCTGTTTTTTCTTTTTGTACTTTATTTTTATTAGCACATTCAAAACATTGATTTAGCTGTTGCAAATTCTTGGTTTCTGTGCAAACAAAAAAGATGCAATATTAAATAAAATTCCTCAAAAAATAAAAATGGATGGCTTAAAATTTAAGTTGGAGATAGTTGAAGCATTATGAGCCTCTCCACCTACTAACAAAAGTATTTTAACTGATGATGAAGACAACAGTGTTGTGTGTAATTCCACTCGCAAAAAGATCGAAGCGTTAGAATGCACCTGCTACACATGTAACGGCTTTTATCCTGGCCATTCCAGGATAAAAAGCTTGACATGTTAGCCATTTTCGATGTGTTGATGGCATTTCAAGGCCTCGCAAGTGCAGATAGGAAAACTACGAAAGTAGTTCGAAAACATGTTGTGAAAAATGCAATGGTTATTTATACTTGCCAAAAACAAAAAGATTTTTACATTAAGGGGACTTGGTACCCTTTGAGCAAATTTCTTTATTTACGTATTTAAAAATTATATTTTAGCATTTTATACAATGTTTCTATTCAATAAAATAATACCAGTTGAAAATTTTCATATATTATTCACACAATTTTAAAAATTTAAATTTTTTGAAGAAAATTGGAAAAATTTTAAAATCCTACTCCTTTTGTAAAAATTAATTTTTTGACCTGAATTTTTTTTTTATAATATTCTTATGGATGTTCTAAACAACTTTAGGGATCGATTTTAAAATAACTTTATTCCTTTTTGAGAAAAAAAATAAAATGTTGATATACAGGCTAAAAATCAATGAAAAAGCCAACATGTAGTACATTTTATTATTTTTTTAAAAAAAGTATTCAGTTTATAGTAAAACGGATCCCTAATTTTATTACATGCTTTATTTTTAACACGCAGGAAAAAAATGGAAGTGATTGGTAAATAATTGCCGAAAGAGTAGCATTTTGAATGCACTAAGGTTTCTCGAAAAACACAAACTGAGAAAAACCACTTTAAAGTTTATAATTCTGAAAAAATCATTATTATATGCTTAATTAAACTTAAAATACCACTTTAAGATATTAGTTGTACATTTTTCTTTAAAATAATTGCATTTTCATATTTTTTCAACCCACACATTTTTATAAATGATCAACTTTTAGAGAGTACTAATTGCACAAGAAAATTCAAGAAAAATGTTAAAAAAAAAAAAATTTCTGTCACGACAGAAATTTTAGCTGTGTTTTTCTTCTTATAATATTAAAGTATTACATTTGTATGAAAAATATATCAGGAATAAGAACTGAAATTATAAAATTATTAATATAAAATGCTTTAATTTAAAAATTTTACATGCACACATTTCACAAAGAAAAAAAATGATTGTATGTATTGCATCGGAAATATTCTGCTTTATATATTGCACATTTTTTAAAGTTATTATTTCTCTTTATAAATTAGATTTTTTTTATCAAAACGCTTTTTTCAGCCTTTTTTCCAAAAAGGGGGCGTGGCTTAATTGCCTAATTTGTTTTCAAATGAAGTTTTATTCAACTTCTAACTTTCTGACATGCACAAGTGATATATCAATCGAAAGATAATAATGCAAAGAATAAGATTAAATGAAAATAAAAAAAAAACGGTAGGTCTGTGATTTTTGGGGTACCAAGTCCTCTTAAGTAAATAATGAATTAATAAAAGAGTCAATTATGCATAATAATTTCTTTATTTGTAAAAGTTTAGTTGAATTAGGATTGTTTCTTCCATCAACTAAGAGCTAAAAATGTAAAATTACATTAAGTGACCTGTTTCACAGATCGTTCGGGTACTCTGTCTATGTTCCAGGGGGAAGGGGAGTGGGAATTTTTTTAGTATCTTTCCCAGTGTCATTGGGTCCATAGAGTATTAATAACCAGAAGAATTTAATATTTAAAGATAAAAATAATTCTGGTCGTAAAGGGATATACCGAACGTGTGTGGGTCTGCTCTTTTAAAAAAAAGATATCACTCGCTTCCCATGATTTTAAATTTATCATGTTTGCCAAAAGCTGAGCCGCCCATAGCTCTTTGGAATGATGAACTCAAGCATGAAATGAACACAAATCGAATGTTTGGACTACTAACAGTGGTACTGTTATTGATGCTGTTTTTTTAACGGTTTTTAAATACTTTAAAATCACAAATATATGTGTCATATTTTAGTTAATTAAGTCTGTTAATTCCGCTTTTTCTTAAATTGAACAAAAATAATTATTTTTGATAAAAAATTGCATTACTCCTTGTGTTAATTAAATATCAATAGACTTTGATACACTCGTGTGATCTGAATGAATTATAGTTTCTAGAACCATCGATACTTTTTTTGATTCCTCGTTTAATTGTTTTCAGACGATCTTCACTTTTATAGTGATGCATTCTTCAATCAATTGAAACTTAATTTCCTTTGAGTGTGAAACTCTTCCATTCCACTTAAGAATGCATTCATATTAAAGCTCTGTTTTCTGTATCTATGTTTATATTTTGAAGTTAAATGTGTAATAGACAGACATCTCTCTTCTCTTTTCATATTTGGCTTGATATCGATAATTGTCTGTTGTGTGTATATTTTTGTAGTCCTAGTATTTTTTTTAAAGAAAATACGTTTTGGGGAGAAATGAAAATGTTACATGCATTGGATGCTAATTAATGCTAATAGAAAATCTTGCACGCGTCCTTTTATACGGATTTTTTTATTCACTGATTTAAATTATTTATTTAATGTATTTAAAATGCAAATTAAATTTTTGGAGCGAATGCTTTGACCTTGGAATGAGAAATCAGAATCTAAGATGTGAGCCTGCAGATGTCATACACACACTAAGAGCTTACACGAATCATGAATAGATTCAACTTTTCTTTCAATAAATTTTATACCCTTAATTAGGAAATGGAAAGAGTGTGACCCAATCTTCTCCAATGTAACTTTTAGTATCCAACAAGGTTATTATAGCTGCTAAAAGCTTTTCCATTTTATTTGTTACAATTTCTGCCTGCTTTCATCAGGAATAAACTTAATTTTAAAAGTATATTATATTGATGAAAAAATTGATTTAAAAGGATTCAATCTCAGATTTTTTCAGTGCATTTTAGTTTTAGCCTTTTGATGTCTAACATTCTTTTAATAGAATAAATAATAATAATTTGATTTAAATAATATAGTAATATGCTGTGGTTCAAAGTCGTCAAGTGCAGTACGAACTCATTTGTGCTGACGCGTCACTTGGTTGGGTTTTTTAAACCCTTACTTAATGGACGAGTCCTTTGGTTATCAAGTGGCCGCCATAGCTGAGTGGTCAACGTATCGGATCGAGACTGGCCTTGTCATGAGCCCAGTACCACTAAAGACCCGTCGTGTAGGGCAGCGATTCACGTTAAATCTGTCGAGAGCTGAAACGTCCTCCCGTTGGTGTGGTGTGGTAGGTAGGAGAGGGGGGTGCCAGCTCAGGTGTCGTCCACGTCACTTGACCATGATTCAAAATGACGTGGTCCGTCGCCAAAAGCCCTCGTGTAGCTGAACAGTGCGACGTTAATATATTCACTCACTCACTCTTCAATTTTTTTCTAAATTCAGAAGTAAGATTTGTTGTTGAAATTCTTATCATTGCCTGCGAGTTATATGTCAACCAACTTGATTTTCATACAAAGAAAGGAAGAAGAAAAAAAAGAAAACTTTGTATACAAATATATGTTGACTCAAATATAGAGAAAAATTTCTGTTTATTTGGTTTCCAGCCTATCTGGGTGGGCCGCAAAATAATTCTGCGGTCCGCTAGCTGCCCCTCCCTGGTTTAGAGAGTATGTAATTCATTTTGGAAAAAAAAAGGTTTTAAAACTAAACTTTTTGAACATTATCAAGTGTCTTGATCTTAAAATTATTCCTGAAAAGAGAAGAATCATGTTGATATAAAAAGAAATCTGTAAATAATTTTTATTAGTACCAGAGATTTGTTTTGATCTGCCATTGGAAGCTTACATAGTACATAATTTGGGTGTAAAAAATAAATAAACCCTTCAATCATGGACTTCTTGTGAAGCACTATCAATTGGTTAATTCAACCCTTGTAATAAAAATTATGCTGTTTTCTTGATGACCCTCATTCTTACCATAGCGGAAGAAATCGTGAATCGCCATCGGAATTCAATCGGAAGAAACCACATCGGTGGCACAGCAACAAAAAAAGAAAAGTCAAATCGAGAAAGTGTTGAGTGATATAACTGTTGTTCAAAGTCAAAATTCTAAATAATTATTCAAATTCGTAATTCAAAAATTCAATTCGGATTCGTGCATTAAAATGAATAAATTGCTCTTACCTGTCAGAAGGAGAGGCGACGCATAAAACACCCCAGTCGGATGGAGGGACAAAAGCGTTTTTATTTACAAAACAGGAACGCTATTTACACTAGAAGCAAGCGACTACAGCGCTGCTAAACAGGAGTTACAACAACTGTATTTAAAATGGCGTTTCATTCAACGATTCAATTTAAGGGTATTGAAATGATGAGATTAATCAGTCATGAATTTTCAATATGAAAAAGGTTTTGTAGGTTTAGTAGTGTTTTAATATCAACTTAGAACCAAAATATAAAACTACAAATAATAAAACTTTTCAATTGAAAAAAGGTCGAGGTTATATTTAGAACTTTTATCCATGATCAATTGCAGAGGTCTTCAAAGTGGTGGTTCGCGAGGAAATTTCCCCAGGAACATGTGTATGGAATATAATTTCTCATCACATTAAGTTATGTTTTAAGATGCATTGCAACATAATTCATAACAATACTTGAAAAGTTATAAAAACGATACTTCACAGAATGACGCCTCGGTAAATAAGTTGTACTGCTGTGACTGCACTATTATATGTGGATAATAGATCCGTGTGCAGCGAAAATTCAGTATTATTATTTAAGCATGCATCTCTCTCTAAAAGAAAACCTCATCAGCCGACGAAACTCTCAAATTTAAATTTCATTCATCATTGTCAGTTTTGGCTTTCCATAAAAAGTGAATACCCTCTTAGTGAACAGCGATGAAAATTTTGAATCAAATCTCCACAGCTTATTTATGTGAAAATGCCTTTTCTATTTTTAAGCCATCAAAACACGCTACCGATCTCAACTTGAAATTAACGCAGTTCTCCGTCTTACAGTAACACAACATGGATCCAAATATCCATAAACTTATTTCAATTAAGCACGAACATCCACCTCGCTATGAATATATAGTTTTTAATTGCTTTGTTTTTACACTTTTCGTTTCTTTTATTATGATTTATCAATAAAGCTTTCATAATTTAGTTACAATTAATAGCTTCATTTTATTACTAGGTACATTTTATGTGTTCTTAGATCACAATTTTTTTTATAAATATATTGAACACTTTAAAAAACCTATTAGCAGGATTTAAATTATGAATTGACTGGTCAGTGAGGTTGAAAAGTTTGGCGACCGCCGATCAAGAAAGAAACCATCGTAAAAAAAAAAAAAAAAAAAAAAAAAAAAAAAAAGATCCGAGAAACACTGATTAAGTTATTTTACAGTAAAATAATTTAACACCTGTATTAGGAAATGTGCAGAACAGTTTTTTGTTTAAAGCAGATGTAAATTTATCCCTGATTTAGAGTTTTCTGGAAAGATATTCTAAACTGGTTTATGCATTTTGAAAGGCCGTATAACAGTTGACCTATTTCCTCTGAAGTCGATGTATTTTATTACAAATTAAAGCATTCCACTCTTTTCTTGACTTAGATAGTATTAAAACCTTTTTTTTTTTATTTTGATTTAAGGGCAATCAGTCGGGTGGAAACCTTTCAAAAATCGATTTTGAGTTTTTGATATTCGTAAAATCTCCAAGTTAAGACCTTTCCAATGATATACCATACAACAAGCCATTATATGAATTAGAAGTATATTAAAATGATTTTTAAAAATTAATCAGCTGATTTACCACGCCCATTTTGACAGATAGAAATGTAAACATTGTCTTTTTAAAACTTGGGAAAAGTTGCAAAGCCTCGATTAATTTTTATTTTTTAATACCCAAATTAACTTTAAATAATTGTTTAACTGCAACTGTTAGATTTGCTAAAAACCTTTGGAGGCAATTTCAGATTTTCATGTGGGTTTTAGTAATTGTTATACTTAAAATGTAGTCTTTTTTACTGAAATTTATGTCTTTTTTCTTTATTTGAAATTCATTTTTAATTAGTTATTCTTAATTATTACTAAATCTTCGCGTGTTAAAGTAAAGTGTTAAAAGAAACAAAATTAAGATTTAGGGTTGTGATCAGGTGAGAAATAAATCTTAGTTTAATAACTCCATCAGGCATAATGAAGATAATCTGTCATGGAAAAGAAAAAGGATTCTACTTTTACTTGGTAAGATTTTTTGATAAAAATTGTTTTCTACATAATTTTTAAAATTTTGTAAATTAAATGTATGCATGTTCTATGTTTCTTAAATGCAATTGTGTATACTGAAATGACATTTTTGAAATATTTTTAAGCAGATATAACAAAAAATGACAATTTTCAATAAATTCATAATAATCACATTTGCTCGCCCAACTAACAGTTTGTCTTTGAAAAAACTAATTAATATATTTAAAAAAATTTTCACTTCAGTATAAATATAAGTGTATAATTAATACATGTAGTCAAAATCTTAAGTCTTTATGTTTAATAGTTTCTGAGATAAAGGTATGGGATGATACATTAAATGTGATGTTTGTTGTCTTTGCGAGAAGCTTGTTACATACTTAAAAATGCATAAATTTCATGTTTAAAAACATAAAAACTGTTTTATTTTGTCTGTTTTAGAAATCATTTGTCTAGTTTAGAGTAACTTTTGAAGTTTAAAACTTAGAAACTGTCTGCAACAACAAAACCTAATGATAATGTTACGAAAACCTAAGAAAAACTTACGAAACGTATAATCAGGTATTTTTGAATAGCATCTTAAATTCACACCATATTGATCAAAATCATATTGATACATTTTCACATTATATTTATGATGCTTTCTGTTCAAATTTTATATCCGTAATGCATGAAAGCTACAAATTCCTTAAAATTGATACAGAATGTGAGAAAATTTTGATTTCTCGTTAAAAAAACTGAAAAATGCCGTTCTGGGCAAATTAGAACTTTTTTGTTTACTATTTTATGCAAAATAAATTGCAAAGATGCTAATGTTTAATAAAATGGGACAAATACATGTTGCAATTCATTATTTTTGTGATAAAGTGGCACTTTATAGTGAAAATTCAATTTTCTCAAAAATGATGTTTTTAAAATTGTATTCATGTTCTTCTCAGAATATAATATATGAATGTAATGAATTTTTTTCCCTCATGTTACTTATATGTAACTATATATATTCATGTGAGTTTTTTGGGGATTTTCCCAAAATATTTGACTGGAGTCCATATATCGTGACAAAAAATGTCAATTTTTTAAAAAGTTCATAGTGATATTTTTATGTTACATGTTTTTGAGAAAACTAAACAATATATTTTAAATATTTCACTTAATTGCAAATATTAATGTTTATTTATTGTTCAGACAAGTTTTTAAGCTTTAATAATTCAAGAGTTTTTGATTAATAGATAACTAACAACAACTCAGATGTGTAATGCTTTTTGTCATTGCGAGAAGTTTGTTACATGCATAAAAATACACCAATTTCAAATTTAAAAACATAAAAACAGTTTTATTTTTGACTTTTTTAGAAATCCTTTGTACAGTTTAGAGAAAATTTTAAATTTTGAAACTTTTAGAAATTGTGTTTGCATGGAAACATTCAAATCCATAGTTAAATTTTTCTAACGTCGTAAAATCACGTATTCCCAAATCATGACTTTTACATATTGATACATGTTTACGTTATATTTATGATGTTATAAGGTCAAATTTGATATTTATAATGCATTGAAGTTAAAAATTCTTTACAGATTGTTACATAATTTGTGAAAAATGATGCAAAATGCTAAAAAAAATCTCGTTGAACAAAAACTGAAAATTACTATATATGTATTTTCTGAACATTTTAAGGCTTTTTGTTTCATATTTTGTTAAAAAAATTAAGAAGATACTAATGTTTAATAAAATAGAGCAAATGCATGTTGTAATTCATTATTTTTGTAATTAAGTGCATTTTTACACTTAAAATGCAATTATCTCAAAGTGATTGTTTTCAAAGTTCGTGTATTCATAGAAAATAATGAATGAAACTACTTGCAATTTTTACTGCACATAAATAATATGCAACTATATATAATGGAGCTACTTTCTTGGAGATTTTCCTAAAATATTTTGCTCAGAAACAGTTATCGTAAAAAAATGACAATTTTCACAAATTTCAAAGCGATATTTTTACGATGAAATTTTTTGAAAAAAGTAAACAATATATTTGTGTGAAACGTTTTACCATTATTTAAATAAAAAGGCCTAATTATTATACAACCAAAATTTGAAGTTTTTATATTTAACAATTTCTGAGAAACAGGTTCCTAAAATGGCTCGATTTAACATTGTCGGTATTGGGCCTACCGACGAGCCTTAAAGAACCTTTTTCTATTCCTCCGCCCCTCCCCCTCTCATGTGCTTTTATAAAGAAACGAAAGAAAAAAAGCCGCGTTTTACTTACTTACTGTACTCACAGTTCACATTTAAATATAAATTAAGATTTTTTTTTAAATAGAAATAGATCATTTCGAAAAAAATTTACTATTTTAGGAATGGGTGAGAAAGAAAAGAATTTCGCACCCAGTCCAAAAAGTGGGGTTGATATTACCTTAACTACGCCCTTCTTTGACACTGTTGGAACTATTCAAACAACAAATCGCTTTCTTTGTTTTGAGTGAACGCTGTCATCTAAGAACTGAACATTGCACACCCCCATCCCCATTTTCTCCCTCTCCCTAACCCATTTGTTCCCCCCCCACGGATCGAGGGTGCACCACGAGAAAGTAGGTCACAATTTCGTGTGCACGTGCACACTCACTCGTAATCACCTGCCTTTCACGGTGTCCCGTCACTTCTACAGAAATCGAGTGGCCTTCCGACAAACAAAACAACGAGGTTCTGGGGCCAAGGTGTGTTCGAATTTGCTTGTAAGAATCTATCCTCTGTCCACATGGATAAGCACCTCCCTTTCCGCATCATAAATAAAAAAAAGAGGAAGAGATGGAATGTAGGTTTGTTTTTTCTGGCACACACAGGGGTCTCAAGATGTTCGTAGAAGGGATAATGCAAATCTAGGCTGTGCTTTTCGCGTAATGTTAAGAAATAGGAACCTAAATCCTTCAGACGGAAAAGGGTTCCAGAATGAATCCCTCGAAACGCACTCTGCAATTCTATATTAAAAATCAAAAGCAATACAAAGGTTTTTCAAAACAAGATAAAATGAGTCAACTGGATCAAAATATTTAGTAGAATATTATGTTTTCCAAAACAGGAACTGGCTGAAAACAGTAAAGTTTGGGGAAGCAAGTTTTATGAATTCACCTTTCCATGCTGTATAAGAATTAATAAATACATCATGCAATAATAGAAGCCGCGACTCTACCATCTCTAAGCCAGCAAAACCATTAAATGTTTGGTGCAGCAAACGAAACAATATCCCCAGAAAAACCAATTTTACATTTAAAAACAGGCTATAATCGTAAAATATAGTATATGCTCTAGATCAGCGGTAGGCATTAAGTCCATCGCGATCGACCGTCAAGACATTTTGGGGTGACCACCTTTACTAAGACTTAAGACGTGCTTACTATATTTGTGGAACACCATTACCAGATGTTCAGATTTCCCTTTTTTTACAGACTGTGTGAAAGGCCTTGTGGAAAATTGACTCTCCTAAACTGGATCACTAAATGTGTTTTCCAATGAAGAAACACTACTAGGAACATGTAATTCCATCCAAAAAATATTAAGGCATTTAGTATTAAATTAATATTTTGTACTATTTTAATTAGATACAATGCATATCCAGAAACTAAGTTCCGTTTCTATTTATATCCGCTCCAGCGCAGCGATCGCAGTTCCGCGCATGCCCGACAGACGCTCAGTATCAAGGAGAAGAAGCACATGCGTCATTTTTAGATCACTGTCAGCCACGTACGCTTTGTTGTGCTTGTTTACAATGTCGGTGTTGATTGAAAATCCCGCTGCGTGCGAAATCAGATGTGTAATTCGTTTTCTGAATGCTAAGAAAGTGAAACCAGTGTAATTCGTTTTCTGAATGCTAAGAAAATGAAACCAATCGAAATTTATCGGCAAATTTGTGAATTTACGGACAAACCCTCCTACGAGGATTTGGCAGGGACGTGTTTGGTCATCCTTCGTACAGCTCTGACCTCACTCCTAGCGATTTTCATCTTTTCTTACATCTCAAGTCTTTCCTTGCCGGTAAACACTTCAACAATGACAAAGAGCTGAAAGAAAATGTTTCCAACTGGTTGAAGACACAGGCGGCAACCTTCTATGAAGAAGGCATAGAAAAACTTGTGCCACGATATGACACATGCCTGCAAAATTTCGGCAGTTATGTGGAAAGGTAGTTTAAGAGTTTTACATTTTTGTCCAATAAGTGTTTTTTCTGTATCTGTATACAATTAATTTTTATTACCAAACGGAACTTTGTTTCTGGATATACCTCGTATTTACTGTTTTCTTAAAGGGAAAAAAAGGAGTGCTATAAAAAAAATCTGCATATAAGTAGCAGTGACAGTCTTAGTATTACTGAGGAACTTTTAAATCGCTCAGCCATGTATTGGGTGTCAGGGATCGGTGTACAAAATCTAAGGGATCCACGATGCTAGGCTGATGCACATAGGCAGGGGGGGGCGATCGAAACCGCTGTTTTACAATATAAGGTTCTGGATGAAATATTATTGTATTTTTTGGTAATATTTTTATGATAGTTAATTGTCTAAACATTTTGGAACGTTTTAACAATTAAAAGTTCAGTTGAAGCCATATCGTTTCCGCATGTAATTTTCGAAACTAATTATTTTATTAATGGAGAGAATTTTAGATTAAAAAAATGGTGTTGAATTTCAATTACCACATTTCGATGTCTCCCATGTTAATGTCGTTGGTTTTAATACGAAGAATCACGATCCATGTGGAACTGCACGAGAAAAAACGAGGCACCTTGTCAGAATTATAAAAGTTTCGAAAAACACGAAGCATTTTTTAATGATAGACATTTTATTTTATTGTGGTGTATCTATCAGTTGGTTCATTGAGGTTTATAAATTATTCTTATCTAAATTACTATGACGTCAGTCATGAAGGCAGAGGAAAATATTCGTTTTGGATTAATTAATATTCCAAGGCCGAAAATTCATTATTGCTTTGAAAAACAGAAGAAAGAATTATTGCCTTGGGTAAATTATATGAATTTGTTGAAATATTAAAAATGTAAAATATTGCCATTAAAATAAATACATAAAAACTGTGAACATTTTCTAAAAAAAATTAACGAATAAAATATTATCGTACATGTGAGTATTGCATGAGACGAAGCCTTCGTAGAGCTCTCTCTGGCTTGAAGTAGATTCTGCTGTAATAGTTCCTTTGTTGTTGCCGTCCTGGGATACATACGAGAGAGAGGTTAACAGAAAAATACGATGCAATCACAGAAGAATATAGACTTCATTACATAGGATGATCTCCGCATAGAAGGGATGCGCTGCTTTCCGTTCGAGACGAGAATCCAGCGAAATTCCCACTTCTTATCCCGAAGATACATCCATGCCTTATTCGGTATTCGAACCCGAGCCCACTCGATGACAAGCCGAGGGTCATAACTACCATACTGTCTGGGTGGCAGTAGTTACTTTAAGAATTATGTTTGAAATTTTCATTTTATTCAAATATTTGGCGATGAAGATGCCGGTGCTAAAAAGTAACACTCTTTCGTGTTAAAATTTCTTTTATAATCACCTCTTTCAGCCTTATTCTTTATGATTTGTAAATCAAACGAAACAGCCCACGGACTTGTCATTTATTCTGCCATTCTAATGAAAAATGTCTCCATACTGTCGGCTCGGCGGCTTAGCGTGCCCGCTTCGTAAGTCTAAAGTTGCAGGTTCGATCCCGGCTGGAGTCAATAGATTTTCTGGATGCGAAAATTGTAGGCACACATGTTATATGATTATGTGGAATGTGAAAGATCCCTTGAGTATCAATTTGGCTCTGGTACTCTCGGCAAAATTAGCTTCAGACAAGTGCTTGAATTAAAATGAGTTCAAGCGTCCAAATTTGGTGTTGAGAGTTGTCACTAGATGGTGCCACCACTGAAAAAGGACTTGCCGTGTATGCAAAGGTTTAGATGCTAATAGTAGGTTTGAGTCCAGAGAGTCGATTCACTTGCTTCGGGTAGTTTCTTCTAAGCAAATCTTATCGAAAATGTTGCACATCTGGATCGACTCGAATATTTTCAGAGTGCTTCGTAAAACTTATATTGCACCGTAAATAATCATGTGTGTGCAGTGTACATACATGTTACGTTCTTGGTTGCGTATAAGAATTAACATCGGGGATTCTTTCCGAAAAAGTTAGTTCACTCAAATGAGCAAGATCCTTCAAACGCCTGAGTTATTCCTGACAAACAAGTGACAGCCCCTTTCCCCCTGGAGGTGTGGAAAGACGGAGAGAACATGCCCTGGACTTTTTGTAAGAGCGAAGGCGGTCGTTTGTCACGTAGTAACCTCCGCCCCTTCCCTTGTCTCGTGAATATTCATTTGCACAACCCCTTTGCTGTGGAGGACGATCGTCGAAGAAGAGTGTGCACTATGTAGTTTCTCGTGATGATGTCGATTCATTCAGCGAGAGGGATTAAGTGTCCTCCCTTAGGGGAAAATTTCATCCCCCTTCCCATTTATTAAATTTTTCGATGATTCATTTATTACGATTCGAGATCCGAATTCTTAGTTTAGTTGGATGTATTAGGTAAATGTTGCCTTTTGGAATGTTTTTTGATCCAGGATCGAATCAATCATTTAAGGAAGCCCGTTTCCGTAGTTTTATTGCCCCCGTGAAAATACTTTATTTAATCACGTACTGGCTTTTGCCAATATATTTTAGATTTCGATGCTAAGTTATCGTGAATAACTGATCTGGTTCGAGTAAAAAGTGATTTGGCTTTAATTCACAGATTCCTCCTTGTCTGAAGGCCTGTGACTACCTTCCGAGCACTTTTTTTGAAATACATAAAATTTCAATTAATTAAACCTTTTTTTATTTGAAATGGGACATAAAAGTAAGAATTCCAAAGCAGTTTTTACAAAGTTAAAATTAATTTGGGAAATATTGGGAAATTTGAGTGAAATTTTAGTGAAAAATTGCAGTTGCGGTAAGGATTGTATTGAAAATTCTGATTAATATATTCTTATAATATTTATACAGTACATAAATGACATAATTATCTGTGTTTATAGCTATAAAATTTGTAAATACTTCTGAAAGTTTTTGAAAAACTCAAATTTTTTACATAACACTAATGTTAATTTCTCACAAAAAGAGCAATAAAATAAATAAATATATACACAAAGAAGTTAGATTATAGTCTCAAACACAGGTAACACTGATTAAAACATTTTCTGAAAATTTAAAGTCAATATCTTAAAAAGAAATTCTATAGTGAACTGTGCCGTGAAGAAAAAAATTGAAAAACAGTTTTTCAGGAAATGCATTTAAAGATTTTAATACTATATGAAAAATTTTCTACTAATTTTACACTTTTTACACTCACTATATTTATAGCTCAAGCTCTTTTTAGCTTCATGTAAAACTTATTTGACCTTTATTTTACCCTTTCGTTGTTTTCTGGAGAGTTTTGTAGACTATAACAATTGTTATTTTTAGCGAAATTTTGGTGAAAAATTGCAGTTACGACAAATCTTGTACACAAAATTCTAATAAATGTATTCAAATAATATTTATACAGTACATATATATATAAACAACATCTTTATCTGTGATAGGAATAAAAAAATTTGTAATACTTTTGAAAGTTTTTTAAATATGCCAAATTTTATGTAAAAACTCAAATTTTTAAAAAATTAATGCTTTTTTTCTTTCATAAAAAAGCAATTAGGTACATAAATATATACACAGAGATTAGATTTTGATTCATAACACAGATAGAACTACATAAAACATGTTCTGAAAATTTAGATTTAGTATCTTAAAAATATTTTGTGTAGTGAGCTTAATCGTGAAGAAAAATATTGAATAACAGTTTCTCGTAAAACACATTTAATAATTTTAACTCAAAATAATTACTTTTCTACTTACTAAACATTTTCAAAACTCCCAATATTTATAGCTTAAGCCCTCTTTAGCTTCATTTTTAACTAATTTGGACTTTTTTTAGCCTTTTGTTTTTTTCTGGAGAGTTTTGTTGAGGGTAATGACTGGCGTTTCGATTTTTGAATTCTCTCCGTGTCAATTCCCATATAGTTTTTAAGTGTCGTTTAATCAATTCCTATACCTAAATTATTAAATACAGGCAATAGCCCTAAATAACCCGAATTATATAAGATGACAGCCATGTATGAACCCAAAAACAAAGTTTTTTTTATAAACAAAAATTTCTTTCGGCAAAACAGACCACAATACATTATTAAAGCTTTCATTATTATTTTGAGTCTTGCCATGGAGGCATTTTTTTTTAGAAACTCCTTATCATAGAGTGCTAAATAAGTAGGCTTTATCACTTTAATCACAGAATTTGAAAGGCCTGCTGTTTTGTCCACATATACTTTACCATCACATAATGCTTGTTTATACTTGCACCAGCTGTCTTTCCCTGTAGGACATTGCCAATGCATGGGATTTTGACTGCTAGAGCAGCAGTAAAAGAAGGCAGTTATTACAGCAGATTGTATTTTTTCGAGGCATCCAACCTTGCTGCGGATGGCAATCCCATAATAGTTCTGTAGTTTATCGATAAATTTATCAGTTAATTTCCCCTTCCCACCAAGTCCTTTGGTGTTCTTTTTTAGTTTCCTTAAACGTGAGCCTACTCTTTTTTGTATGTGCCCTATACATTCAAGTTTTGTGACACTGTTTTCACCATATATATCCTTCTCTTTTAAAAATCCCTTGGAATCACCATCCCCATAGTACTCGGTGTATTGCAGGTCTCGTTTGATTAGTGACCTTTCAAAAATTCTAAAAGCTCCAACAGCTTCCATGTTTCCAGAGGATCCTTTATAATTTGAACATACATGCTCACATTTCACATTCAATTCACACATTTTACAATACTGAGTCATTACTTCCAGATCTAAAATTTTTCCAGTATCAATGGAAATAACTGAAACGCAGCCATTAAGTGACATATGGCCTCTCCGCTGCCATGTGCCATCTACCGAAACACCACAAGCTGTACTTTTTTAAAATTTTGCACTTCTTTAGATGCAGCTTTCATATTTTCTTCAGAACATAACTGTACTGCTTTCAGCAGTTTGAGTTCATGAGCTCTGAAGGTATTTTTAGAAATGCATGGCAAATTTAAAGTGCATAACAACTTCTTACCAGCTGTGAATCCTCTGCCAATCAATCTTAATCCAAATACCAATAAAGTATTGAGAGAGAATTTTTTATTTTCTTTAGGAGTAGAAGTAAAGCCAGTCATGAACCCACAACTGCAAGCCGCACACAAATTAGAGCAAAGTCCTTCCTTAGAATCTTCTGCCAGTTTCAATCCAGTTGCATAACATTCCGGACAACACAAGATTGAAATAATTCCCATCAAAGCTTGGAAATTAATAATTCTATTCCCTGTAGAACCATGAAATTCAGGTTCAGGCACATCAAAACTGTCAAAAGTGCTCATTTTCGCTTCACTTGCAGACGTATTATTACTGTTGTGACATCGTCTATTGTCGTGAATCCCCATCTTTCGATAAGTGTTATGATTTCACCAGCTGTTCAAGGACAAGTACCACACCCATCGATTGTCCCTGAATTTTTACGATCAACCAGCTGTGGAATGACCAGTGCACGTGGCCAGGGGGCCATTGTTTATTGTCTGAACTCAGGGAGTGGAGAGAGACAGACGGGTCGCCATAATAGTAAAGTAGAGCCGGCGCCCCATTGACAATAGGCGAAGCCTATCTTAAAATAATCATGTCATCTTTTCTAGGGGTTTGTGAAGGGGATACTAGAAACAGGTGGCGTGATGGACAAGTGTGTCCAGATGTGGACAAGGAACTATGGCGCCTTGAGCCAGGCGGCTCGGGTGTGTTTTGGCGTTGGACAAGTGTGTCCAGATGTGGACAAGGAACTATGGCGCCTTGGGCCAGACGGCTCGGGTGTGTTTTGGCGTGTTATGCGCCAATAGGACGAGGGAGATCAAGAGAGACTTTTGTGACCTGCCAATAAGAAGAAGCGAGGGGCGTGTTGTGAACACACCCCTGGTGGTTAAAAAGGGTTCTTTTTGAGGAGACAGGAGAAAAGAGAGAGAGGAGACCCGGGAGAGAGAACGGAAAAAAGGTCGGAAAAGGAGGACGAGTAGAGTCCGGGAGAGAGAACGGACGGAAGGAGTTCGGGATTGGAGTGAAAAAGACGATGAACGCCGGTGGCGTTGAGAATGGACTATGAACTGACTACACCGGCTTGGCAATATTACTTCATTAAGAATTGTTTATCAAATAAACAATATTTTTTTTATTTCTATATGAAGCTGTAGCCTCATTTATTGAAGGATAGCTACTCACGACGTTACACTGTTAAGTGCTAACTTTGTAAATCTATTACCATGAAACTTTCTCTTTCTAGACATTTTCGATCTAGCTTTCGGCATTTTGAAATTATTCACAATCAAATAAAACGTTAAAATTAAATGAAAATGAATGAATTAACTATAAAATTATCAAAGGTAAGTAATAATTAAGAAAAACGCTTTAGAATGAACAATGTAAGCAAACTATAAACGATAATATTATTGCCATTCAGTAAAACAAGCTTGAAATAAAAAAAAAAACAGTTGCCAGATTAAAAAAAATAAGTAACGGATACTTAATTAATAAGTAAAGGATACGTTGATCTATATTTACCATAAATATTACATATTTATATTGCTTAAAAGTCACGAAAAAGACGTTCAAACTTTTTGTTTACATTTTTATGTCTCTTTAAACACCCATTTCCGGTTTTGAAAATTCCATTAGCTATAACTTAGCTTCTAAATATCGTAGGAACTAAAATAAAGTATTTTTGGAATCTTAAGCGTATGGGCTATGATATATAAACATAAAAAAATTTCGAAAATTTTCTCCAAACCGAAGATTTTGGGGTAGTCACATACCTTGGGAACGCTGTCACTCTAAGTGTGTTGCAGGATGACAGAATGGTGTAACGGTCTTGAGCCGACGATGTTGGCCCTTTACAGCCTTGATCAGGTTGGCGGATATCTGTGAACTGTTTCCAAAGAATGGACTCCACATTTCTTGAAACCTTGAGGTGCATGCAGCAAATAGTCTATAATTGACCCGCCTCGCGCCTTCCAACTATCTGCCATCTTGTGGCATCATTTAGACCAGGAATGGCCAACCCAAATGACCTCGCGGGCCACTTCGGAAGAACTTTACAATCCCGCAGGCCGCATATAAAAATATATATCTTTATATTAGATTGGGATCCATTATAAACATTTGTTGGAGTGAATTTTTAAAACAGACTGATATATTATTATTGTTTTTGTTATTTTTCATGTATACAAACATAATATAATAATAATAATGCAATGATCAAATAAAGTTTAATTTATTTAATATTAGTGAGATATCTGTTTCTCAACTCTTTCAATTAGTTTTTGCAAGTCGATTTCAATGCATGTGTATTTGCGTATCGTAATGAATGTTGCAGATTTTCGCGCGTTAAGTTTGAGCACAATTTATGTTTGATAAATTTCAATTTAAAAAAAAAAAAGAGAGAGATTCGCAGTATATAACAGAAGCAACGTGATAAAATAATAAGTTATGAGATTTATTTTTTACAAAAAAAAATCTTTAAACAAAAAGTATTGTACAAAATAGTCGAATTTTGTAAAGTTGTAAATAATCTCGAGGGTCGCAAAATTATTTAAGGCGGGCCACGGGTTGGACACCTCTGATTTAGACGATGGCAACTGGCCATATTAACTATGGGTAAACAAAGAAATTCAAAAAACGAGGATTGGGCTAAGCTACCTTACAAGCTTCAGCAAGCAAGGGCACAAATGCGATCACTGCCTTAGGACATGACAGACAACTGCGTGGCATCTCATACCTTATTTGCGTATAAATGCTAATAATTTTGTTCTTTTTTAAAAAAAAAACATTTTTTTCCCCTTAAGTTTTTTTACCTGTGTATATTAACTTAACTCAATGGCGCAACAGCCCACTGAGTTAAGTTACTGTGCTTAAGTACTGTACTTAAGTTGCTGTACTTAAGTTACTACTGTGCCCATCTCAGTGTACGTGACCCTGGGCCCTGTGGTGCATGTGCTGATGTTTAGGTCAGGTGGTCAGTTTGACGCGAAACCGCTAGTGTTAGGTTCCCAAGCAAGCTTAGTACTCATTTATCGACTCACTGAAGGGATGAAAGGCTGAGTCGACCTTGCTCAGTACGGGGTTTGAACATTAGACCTGTGGTGTGGAAGCACAATGCAATACCACTCAACCACTGGGCTTCACCTGTGTATATTAAAATTGGATATTTTTTGTCAACTGTACTGCCCTTTGTTGTCTTCGCGCGATTTAAGAGGTTTAAATTCCGAGTCGAGTGAAACTTGCAACATCAGCTTCTTTTCCTGATTTCTCACATTGACGGGGAATGGAAGTTTGGAGAGTGGGGTGCCAGCTTAGTAATGGCTCTTTTCGCCTGACCATTCGTTCAATATTTCGAGGATTGTCGCGCATAGCCCTCCAATAGCTTCCGAGCTGATAAACAATTTCCAAATCTCTCTTTTGTAATATGAAAAGTTTTCGCGTCCTTCAAACCCACATTCCTTCCGGTTATTGTGCCTGTGGCTGCAGTAGCCTAGCGGTCAAGGTCACTAACTCGTTGGTGGCGGGTCATGAGTAAGAATCTAGTGCTGTTCTGTCGAGGTTCAAACGTTTTCCCGTTGGTGTGGTGAGACAGTTAGGAGAGGGAGGTGCCAGCTCAGATTTCGTCATCATTTCACCGAAGTTCTAAATGACGAGGTCCGTCGCCAATAGTGGGGCTGCGGTCGCCTACTGGTCAATGTATCGGGTAATGGCAAGTATGTCATAAGTTCGAGCCCAGTACCACTAAAGACCCGCCGTGTAGGGCAGCGATGCACGTTAAATCTGTCGAGAGCTTAAACGTCCTCCCGTTGGTGTGGTGTGGTAGTCAGGTGTCATCCTCGTCACTTGATCATGGTTCAAAATGACGTCACCAAAAGCCACCGTGTAGCTGAACAGTGCGGCGTTAATATTCACTCACCCGTCGCCAACAGTCCTCGTGCAGCTTTGTGGGGCGATTTTAAGATAACTCTCACCCGATTACTGTTTGCTAGAGCGATAGGACTGGAATATTTCCATTGCATTCAGTCTTTGTCTAATGACTCTTTCTGCCCGAGCGTTCAACTGAACAATGCAGATTGAAACCGATGCTGTTTGATTAATCAAAACAACTGCTCGCGCTTGCAGTTTGTTTTCATAAAAATCGGACGTTCTGAAGGATTTGCTATACTTTTTTTTTCTTTCAACCCCGCTCCTCTTCGTCGTCCAAAGGAGAGAATAATTTTTTGTCCATTTTATGAAACCGCCCTTATTTGTCGTAAATGGCAGCATTAAAGTACCTTTTGCAGGGATCAGTTGGTTTACTCGTTACCGTTGGAAAAGTCATTGAAGATTATCAATATCTTTTAAGGAATTAATTAGTTCCGATAGATGGGGTTGGGGGCCGGATTGCTGTTAACGGAGCGCCCTTTTCCTTATCGATGCGATCACCGTACCCTTCTCGGCCGACCGTGAAGCTGTGAGATAACTTTATTTCTTTCTTTCTGCTTCTTACTTTTTTTCAACAAGGGGGATGGATTCGAATGCGTAAGCGCTGATAATAAATAGCATGTAACTTTTTGTTTTGTGTTTTTAGGTACGTTTATTGTGCCCGATGAGAAAGTGGTAGATTTCTTCACGGAAATAAACGCGACCTTTTGATTTTTAGCTTCATTTAGTATTTTCTCTTGTCGATGCCGAATAAAAACTTTTAAGAAAAAATAATAATATTCTCTTCACATCTTGGGTTGAATTCTGAATCTCTGTACTAGAATATCGTCGGCCTACTTATTAGAATGCGTTAACTCCTTTTGGGGTGCTAATTTGATATAGGAGTGCTACCCCTAGGTTGTTGCTTATGTTCGCCTAGATGGGCGAAAACATTACAATATGGTTAGCTTGATATTTTTATCATGTGCTGATGTAGCTGCCATGGGAATAATGTATATTTGAGTTAATTTTTATTGTTTTTTTTCCGTGGGAACCCTATTAATTTCAGACGATTTTCCTAAAAATTTAACCATTTCCATTGCATTTGTTCTTCAAGCTACTATTTCAGTCTTCTGCTGTATTTTGTGCTATTTTCGAATATGGATATTTCTAATATCATTGTTGAAGAGCAGGATTTAAAAAAAAATGAATGCTGTGTGCTTTTAATTATTGCTATAAATCGCACACTTTCCCACTTTCTTTTACTTTTTAATAATGCTTTTTTCTAATGTTCCTTGTTCGATTAAATTCATTGAAATAACTCGTAGTTTTTGGAATATTGCAAGTGCGCTGGGATACATATGAAAAACTAGTGAAAGAACAGAAACATGCAATCCAAATAGAAGAATTTAGACATTTATTATACAAATGATGATCCCAGCATAGAACGAAAGGAATGCGTTGCTTTCCATTGGAGACGGGAATCCATTACATGCGAAAGTCCGACTTCTTTTCCCGAAGAAAATATATCCATGCCTTACTCGGAATTCGAACTCACTCGGTTATCATCCAAGGGTCATATCCACCCTACTGACTGGGCGGCAGTATTGCAAGTTATCAGCACTTATTAATAGATATTCATTATTAATTTATTTCATAATATGTAATTGTTATTTATAATTATTATTATTATATTATATGAGCATTATTATGTATAATATTTATATTTTAGAAATATTATATATAATAATTACTAATACATAAAAATTATATGAATATTATCGCATTTCATAATTACTATTAAATTATATTATATGATAGTAATGTATTACATATTATTATTATATAATATTGATATTCATTATTGGTTGATATTGATTATTTTTTATCTGTCCCTGTATTTGAAATATATTTCCAAATAGTTCTTTACAATTATTTTCCTGACGGTTTCCTATTGCTATGCCGCCATCTTGGATTCCATGTAACTCGACGACAACCGGGAATCGCGCCAAACAGCACTCTTATGTCAAATTAGTTCCCTTTGTGGAGTTACGCATTCTGATAACTAGGCCGACGATATGTTGCAGTGATTGAAAGTTTCGATCGTTTGGTGCATCTTTCTATTCATTATGGATTTCGATTGGAATGTTTTATTTCCATCGATGATGTTCATATGTTTAAGTTTTATTTTAGAGCTAAAGGGGTGGCTGGAAAAATATCCGAGTCAAAAGGTTGTAATAAAGTTAATATTTCCATACTTAATGAGCAGGGACGGTTACCGAGTTGTCCCAAACTCGTAGTTGGCTTTGTTTTTGTCGAATCTGAACTGAAGTCACTGAACCCAATTATTGAAGACCTGCCCTGCAAAAAGGCTGTTCAATCTGTCGAGGCAGAAATTCCTTACGTTTGCACGGTGTGGAAGTTTACTGAGTGGCAAGTGTCGTTGTTGGATCCGTGAATCAAAATGACCCAGTGCATCTTCGTGGTGTAGCGTCAGATTGCGATGTTAGTTTTCAGATGGATCGAATTCATACTAAAAAAGGAATTGTTAAAAATCAGTTTAAATAAACCTCGGCACGATGTAGCTTCTTACGAAGACGCCAGCTTAGGAGTCGTCCAACGTAAAGGCCGCATCACACGCACATTTTTGGACCAATGTTTCGTCCTATTGGAGGGTGAAGAGTTGCCGTAAACAAAACGACATCATCTCCACATTGAAAAATTACTCGCCGATTTTTCTGCTTCGGAACATCCAAAATTATTTCTTTTATTTCGCTAGCGCTTTTGTTGGTGGGCGTAAACAAAAATGGAGCACCATTCTATTTAAAATATCATGCGCCGTTAAAATATTATACGCCATATTCGATGTGTTTGACGAAATCGAAGCCATCATTTTGTTTATGACGTAGGGCGCCAATGAACCCCATTGGTTGGAATTTCAAGCAACTTTTATTTGGAACAACTTTTTGAGCTCACTAGCAAAAAGTTGTTCGAAAGCCGTTGTTATGGCAACTGAGTTAGAATTGCACGAATTGGACGAAAAATTGTTCGAAACGTGTACGTGTGATACAGCCTTAACTCGACTCAGTTCGAAATGACGAGATGTGTAGCCCGAGTGGTGTTTTTAAGAGGGACTTTAACCAACAATTAATCAATGAAAACTTAGTAGTGCGAGATTTTTTCCTAGAATTCCAGTCGTGTCGAGTGTTTGAATTTTGGGTTCACCCATAATTCGCCGCTTCGAATAATGAGAGCGCAATGACATGGAATCATTTGTCCTCGTGCGTCAGGGAGGTGAGTCATGTTTCCTCCTCGTCATGTGATCGTACTTCTTAATTAGGACGTCTTTCTCACAAATAGTTCGTTTGAGAAATGTTAATTCACACTCTTTCTCGATATTTTTTTCAATTTCTACTATTATAGTTCCTAATCTTCCTATATATATTCAAATTTTCAGTCGTTAATAAAATACTTTTTATTCATCCGTTCAAGGTCAAATACATTTTTTAAAACTTGTAGTGGATGAAGATGTAAGTACAGTTTTTTCAAACATTAATTCATTAGTTAAACTTAATTAATGAATAAATAGTAACAAACAAAAATAATAGTCCAGCAACCTACATAAAAAGAAAAATCGCTCGTTGTGACCCTGTAGCACAATGGATAGCTCGTTGGACTTCTTATCCAAAGGTTCCAATCCTACCTGGGATGGCCGAATTTCTGAGAATGGGAATTATGAATGAATAAAGAGCGTAAGGGTGCCCTTCTCCTTGATTATCAGCGTGAGCTAGAGGTGTAGGAAGAACTAGAAGCTGTCGTGATCTTAATTTGACTTTATTAAGATCTTAAAACTTAAACTTGTAACAGATTAGATAATAATAATATATGGGAGAGATACTACGGTGGCTAAAGACACAATATATATAATACCGAAATAACGTAACCCGGACCACAATCAATAACTCGCCTAAACTCAATTCCAATACTGTCACTGATCCTAATATTAAATAGTCACTCCTACCTTAATGTCGACTGATCAATCCAATCTTTCTGGAAGTTGCGGATTTACTGGAGTGCGATGGTATGCACCTTCACCTAATGTCACGAATAACTTCTGTTAGCTGTCACTGAATCTTTCCAAAAAACTTACTTCTTCACGCTTGAATCACGGATTATCCTAACATTCCTCAAATTGCCACCCAGCTTACTCTAACTTCTGATATTTAAAAGCTTTCTAATTTGCATCTTTCCTTCACATTTCACTTCTTGGGTTTGGTTGGAAAAAATTCTGGCCCCAAAGAACCCAAAGGGCAAGTTAATGAAAAGACGCGTGAGCCCGTCACAATAGTAACAAACAAAAATAATAGTCCAACACTCTATATAGAAAGGAAAATGGAAAATCGCTTTATACTTTGCCACTTAATATTGTGATTCTGTTATATGTATATACATATTTATATTAATTGTAATTATTTAAAAAAAAAAGTAACTGAAATAAAACTTTTCTTTCTTGACCTAAGTAGGGGAACTGACCTAATTTTTTTTTTTTTTTCTTGTTATAATTTTACCAACATATACTTCCCCCGGAATTTCGGCTGCTTATTTTCAAAAGCTAAATTTAACTTTTCCTTAACCCTCTGGCCGGAACATCATTTTTTGACCGCATTGAAAAATATCCGTCTAACAGATGGGTACGTAAATGTTTTTGAATTTTGTCACCTTAAATGTCCTCAGAGCTCAAGGAATTGAGTATAGCCCAAAGAAGATGTGTCGGGTAAATCAAGTACAACAATATATTTTTATCACTAGAATTGTCACTAGTGTTTTTATTGTTAGACATTTAAAAAAAAAAAACATGCGAAATATGATTTTTCGGATCCGAATTTTTACGGTCTCCTTGTGTAGTTTTTCCAATCCCGTTCCATGATCTCAATGAAAGTAAACAAACCGATTCGAACCCGAACTTTTTGCAAGTTTCGTGATTTGTGGTTGGCAGCAACTGCAATGCAAATGGAGCGACTATTTAAACTCGGTTCGTGTTAGTTTTTTGGGGGAAAGAAAGGAAATATAAGAAGTGTGTGCTGTAGCTATTAAATAGAGAGCGGCTGGTTGGCTATGCAACTGTATGTTGCATCATCATTTTAAGATCATAAATTCGTTTCAAGTATTAGACTAAGAAGACGGTGCGAATCGGATGTCTGGAAAAGTTGATTTTTTTTAACTAAGATTTTATTAGTCAACTTATTGTTTTTGATCGCTCCAGTGACGAGCACAGTGACTTTATCCTTGATTATTAATAAAAGTCATTTTTAAGAAACTGCTTTCATCTTTATGCCTCCTCGACACAAAAATTTTCACTGCTTACTTTGCCAAAGTTTCAGTTAGTTTACCAGGAAGTGTAACATTTATTAAAACTGATTAAAAATTATTTACATTCATGTAAAAGTAATTAAAAATAATACCAAATACGAAAAACTATAGGAATATCCGTGCGATAGATAAAAATCGCAAAGTACCACCACGTGATCCTCCAAGTGAAGGCAGCCCACCCCAAAAATCACACCACAGTGTTATCTACAGGCATCAAAGAAAGTAATCCCTGTCTGAGAGACGGATGTTCTGGTCAAGTGACTCGGTGGTCATGATCGTGAGCTGCGTTGTCGAATCGCGAATGAAGACATAGAGGGACAAATGGGCTCAAAGTTCTCTATTGAATTCCAGCTCAGATATCGCCCTGGTCACTAGTCTGAGGCTCAAAATGATATGGTCTGACATTAATAAACACTTCCTATTAAATTTTCATTTTATACCACTTTATTTCCTCGATGGATTCACATGCGCTAGAATTTGAGATTTAGATTTCTCGTATTGTCCTATCTCTACTACACTGGGGGAACATGCTTTATTGAATTTTCGGGACTCGAGCTGCTGCTGCAACCAGGTGTTCAGCAAGAAAAGTGAATTCCACTCGTGTGTTCTTCGTAGACTCCTGTGTTCTGAACTCATGACCTGCTCGTTATGGTGACACTTATCGCACAGGGACGCTCTCCTTGAACCTTGTTGTAGATCTTCTCTCCAAAGGAAGCTATTACAAATAATTCTTCATACATCGGATGGTAAAACAAAATTTGATATTCAACCACTAAAATTATATATATATATTATTGTGGCGACGAGTTTATTCATATTATGTGTAAAAAAAATTGGAATTTTTATTTAATTTACCGGAATTTTGTACCGATGTTATCAGACGACCGTACACTGCCTCTGTTTGGAGCATAACGAGGGATCTTTCCCCTTCCCCTTCCCGCGCTCAAGTGAGAGCTTTTCTTAGAATGTTCTAAGGATGAATGACGTCTCTTCTTCTCTTTCCGTGTTTCGTAATGATTATAGGAAGATATTGGGGGAAATGAAGGGAACTTTCTGCTTCAACTGATCATCGTTAGAATGACGTTGCTTCTAGGAGAGGGGGGATTTGTGCCATATTCGAGTAAATGACTCGGAAACGTACCAGCGAGACGTTGTCAAAATTAATGAGAAAAGGAAAGCCTATATTATTATAAAAGATGTTTCATAAATAATTTGCCGGATTCTCAAAGTTACAAACGGTTCTGGTTTCTCCCCCCTTTCCATTTTATCCTGATGCTCTACTTCGGTATACATTGGTGATCGAAATGTGGTCATAAGTAAAAGCATTTTACCCATTTTGAAATTCAATTATGCTTACCTGCGTTGTTGAGGTACAGAATAATTGAAAGTAAGTGAAGAACGTAAACAGTTTCTTAAGAGTAATTGTGGTGGTGGGGTGTGAAAAGTAAAAGAAAAATGCAAAGCATTTTATTTAAAAAACCCTAAAATTCATTGTTATGTTTAAAGTATTCATCGCGTTATCTATATTAATAAAGAAGACTTTAAGCGTGTGTGTTTCACCTCTACAGCCCAAACTAAGCTACCCAGAAGTAGGAAACTTGGCACATATATAAATATTCTAGGTCCTGATGATGTGCACTACGAAGAGTTTTTTTTTAAATTCACTTTAGATTTTTTAAATTAAATTTTTAAACGATTTTTCCATTTTTTTCCCAACAACTGGATTTTGAATTTCTTCGTTTGGCAACACAGTGCATTACTTTAGAATTCTTTGCGCTCGAAAATTTCGATTGCCGGCTTTCAGATGTAACATTTTTTTCCCCAGCATTATAATCGGCTATATTATTTTCTTTTTGAGTTAAATTTTTTTTTCGATTGATGTATTTTAAGTATTTATAATAGTTTGTTTTAAAGCGTATTATATATATATATATATATTTACAGTTGGAAGAGATGCATCGCTTTTCAAGCTAAGCCTACTTTTTATTCTTTCAATAACTAAATCAAATTACTTTGATATACATTTTTGTTTCGCGCATTGATCTAATTTTGTCATTTCTTTTTCAGTTTAATTCTAGGGTGGACGATAGTGAAGCTGTTCCGTAATTTCTGTTTTTGTTTAAGGGAGCGTGACGTTTATTCTTTTTTCGCATGTTCACTTATAAATGTTTACAGTTGATTTTTGTGTATTGTTTCTGGTTTTAGATTTAATTAGGTTTTCAATTTTTTAAAATAAAGAATGTGAAATTTTTGAAGGCAACATTAAAGTTATCAGAAATTCTTAACCTGAAAAGAATTGAGACAACTTTAAATCTAAAACTCGAAACAGTACGGAAGTATCAAATGTATACATATAAAGGTTTAAAATGAAAATAATAATAATAAACGTGACACAAGCCAGAAATCTAAGTTAGATATTTTTAAACTGAAAAAGGAACCACAGAATTGAATGTAAACCTAGAAATGATTCCGAATAATCAAATAAAATATAAGCAAAACAGAAATGTATATTAAACTTATTTAATTCAGTTATTGAAAAAATATAAACTACGCTTAGGTGGAGAACCAGTGCCTCTTCCTGCCGGAAAAATATATAAATCGAAAAACTTATAACGAAAAAAAATGTTATAACGGATTATTGCTGAAATAAAATTGCTTTTTACAAGAATTCATTAATGCAGTAAAAAAGAAAGAAATTTTCACTTAAAAATTAAGCCCTCAAAAAAAATTAAAACTTGAATGCAAACGTAAGTTTATTCTAAGTGAAGGGCTTGGCATCAAAAACGGATTTTCGAGCAAACAACTTTTTCGAGTAATGGTTTATACTCCGTTCCACCTTTGAAGAACAGGTTGACTAACGAATGCAAGTCACCAAATTGGCTGAGTAAGAAAAATATGCGTGTGAAAAATTTAATTTTGTTTCATTATATAAGTACATATCTTTATTTCTATAAGTTCATTTATTACATCCGTTAAGAAAACGAATATTTCCTTAATATTTGTGAAAAATTTAATTGATCTTACTCCATTAGCATTATATTATATTAGTTAGCTTATAATATAAATTATTTGCAATACATTTAAATGTTGTTTTTGTGTATGCTATCTTAATATATAATGAAGCATAAAATAGAATTCTGAAAATCATTGAAAAATTTATCTCTTAAAATTTACTATCCTTTGTAAAACTTTTAGTTTTCTTAAAAAATATCTCGATGGTCACATTTGAAAAATTACGTTACTGACATATTATGCGAACTTTTTAAACACGTGTGTTTGTGCGTGTGTTTCATTTATTCCTGCCAAACTAAGTAACCTAGAAGGATAAAACTTGGCACATAAATACAAAAAATCTTAATGCTATGCACTGCGAAAAGCTTCTTTTTGAAATTCGCCTTAGATTTTAAAATTCAATTTTTTAGCAATTTTTCTACCAACTGCTGATATGCCACTCCTCTAAAAGTTTGCAAAAATTTATGTTTCAAACTGTTTTTTGGATGATTGTTTCATATTTTATTATAAATATATTTATTTAAGGTTGTATTTAGTTGTTTTTTTTTAATTCTTTGTGGCAGAATTGCAATTGTTTTCCTAAAAAATTGTCCTATAAAAAGTGCTTTTTCTAAATTTTTTTTAGTTTGGTAACACGCTTTTGTTTACAGTTGATTTAGCGATGTCGACAGAAGTGAATTGTGTTTTCTTAATTAAGCATATTTTATCTTTTTCTGGAATTTCAAACAAAAGGGATGAAACTTTGTTTAATTCATTAATGCTAATGGACTTTCAGAAATGAAAATATTCTACGTTTTCTCCACTATGCGTGATACCAAAGTTTGCTCAATGTTTTGTATGTCCGTGTTCGGGATACAGTTTCATGTTAAATCAGTATATTTTGTTTTTTAAAAAAGCTGTGATTTTAGATAATAGAATCTGTTTTCTGCAAGGCTGTTTTTTTATTTAATGCTCATTAAATTTGTGTACATTTTATTTTTATGCATGATTATTTCTGATATATTATAGTACTACATGTTGATTGTGTAATAGAACAACTACCCTTTTTGAAAGACCTAACTTAATTACTGTACTTTTTTTTGGCTACTTTTAAATATATTTTCATACCATCTGATAGTCACAATTTAGCGCATACTGCACATGCGAAATCAGAGTTGGAGAGTTATTTTGAATGTTGGCATTGGTATAATAAAATGTAACAACATCTCCTTTCATTAAAAAAACCAAAATGTGACCTTTTTTTCTCATATAAAACACATAAGAATCTGTTTTGACATCAATGTGCAAATTTTGCTGTGGTGATGCCAATACGTAAGTACGCTTTTCCTTTTTTGGCAAATTCCATGTTTTTCCATTGTAACAAGAAAGTAGAAAAATGTATAAAGACAATGACATTCAATTCAAACTAATTGGGATGAACAGACTGTCAAGGCAATCTCTCTTCAAGCTAAGCCTACTTTTTTTATTTTTTCAATAACTAATCAAATTAGTTTGATATACATTTTTGTTTCGCGCATTGGTGTAATTTTGTCATTTCTTTTTCAGTTTAAAAATTTCTTATTTATTTTTTGTGTAGTCACAATGGGATTCGTATTGTAATTTCTATTTTGGTTTAAGGAGCGTAACGTTTGTTCTTTTTTCATGTTCATCTATAAATGTTTACAGTTGATTTTAATGTATTGTTTCTGGTTTTAGATTTAATTAGGTCTTCAATTTTTTAAAATAAAGAATGTGAAATTTTTGAAAGAAACATTAAAGTTATCAGTAATTCTTAACCTGGAAAAGAAATCAGACAACTTTAAATCTAGAACTCGAAACTGTACGGAAGTATCAAATGTATGCATATAAAGGTTTAAAATGAAAAAAAGAATAATAAACGTGACACAAGCCTTAAACCTAAGTTAGAAATTTTTAAACTGAAAAGGGAACCACAAAATTGAATCTAAACCAAGAAATGATTCTGAATAATCAAATAAAATATAAGCAAAACAGAAATGAATATTAAACTAATTTAATTCAGTTATTGAAAAAATATAAAATAAGCTTAGGTGGAGAACCAATGCCTCTTCCTACCAGAAAAATACATAAACCAAAAAACTTATAACGAAACAAAATGTTATAACAGATTGCTGAAATAAAATTGCTTTTTACAAGAATTCATTGATGCAGTAAAAAAGAAAAAAAATTTCACTTAAAAATTAAGCCCTAAAAAAAAATTAAAACTTGAATGCAAACGTAAGTTTATTCTAAGTGAAGGGCTTGGCGTCAAAAACAGATTTTCGAGTAATGGCTTATAGAAAACAAACATTTCCTTAATATTTGTGAAAAATTTAATTGCTCTTATTCCATTAGCATTATTTTATATTAGTAAGCTTATAATATAAATTATTTGCAATACATTTAAATAGCTGCATTTTTTGTAATGTTTATGTTCGCCGTATAATGCACACCCTCTTTTTTACGAAGAAACCTGAAATGTACATATGCAATGCTCTCATGTTTTGAAGTCATTATTCCAAGGTATAGAAAAAAAAATAGTATACTTCTATATAGAATTACAACCCTTTAATTCATAAGCAGTGTCACTTCTGATAGCTGAAACATATTACTACTATTACTTTTGTGTTATAATTTTTATTTATATTTTCATTCTTTCATTTCTTTTTACTTTTTAGCATTTTAATTTTCTCTTACATTCAAATATATATTTTTTATGAAAGCATTATTTTCTGTGATGCGAAGTTTCAATGTGAACACTCATTAAAAAATTATTTTTAAATTTTGGGTACACTGTTCTGCAATAGCTCTACCCTCTTTTAAATTATATTACGCAAAAAAAAAAAAAAAAAAAAAAAAAAAAAACTGAATTTTATTTATTTTAATATTTAAGCCTTGATACCAAAACCACAAAAATTCTAACATATTATGTGTAAAAAACAAATCGGTCTGATTTTGGTGGAAAAGGGCTTCAATTTGGCTGCGGTGACGCTAATACGCAAGTACTGATAATAACTACTTATTCTTCAACGCAAATATCAGTGGATTTTTTAGACAATCTTCACTTCTTACCTGCTTTTATTCTTATGTTCAAAAATAATAATAATCTGTTAGAAAAAAACTTTATTGCTTATCTTTGTTCAACGACAAGTTCTACATCCCGCTTATTGTAATAATAAAGTAGAAAATCCTAACTAGCGGTATAACAAGAAGAAAATAGTACTAAATTAAACTAATTGCACTGCGAAAAACCGGTATTCAGAACGGAGTACAAAATACTCACCTTTGAATACGTCACATACTCAGAATAGCTCCGATGCAAACATACTCAAATTTGAGAAAAGCCCATTCTCATATTTGGCAACGACTACGTACTCAAAATTGTAAACATCGCATACTCATTTTTGAACTTCTTACTGGATCAAATTTGAGAATGTAACAGCTAGATGAGTGTGTAATGCACTTATTTATGAGTATTTATGGGTCAAATATGAGTTTGTATGTTATTTATTTTCGATACTGTTGTATCCAAAACGAATTTTTAACATAAAAAAATACATCAAATCAAATTTAAAGGGATCTAAATATGCGATACTTAAGTTGGTAAATTTCATTTTTTTTCCATCTTATATATTATTTAATTTACATTTTATGAAGTTTTTACCACTTAACTTCGAAAATCTAAATTCCTTTTGCATTTATTGTGTTACAAAAAGGTACTTTAGTATCATCGCAAAAATTCCAACGTTCAAGATAATTCGCCGTGTCTCGTACGCGTTGTATTAGCAACCATGTACTTAATTTTATATGCTGTCGCCAATACAACAAAAATTTTACTTTAAGAAAAAAAATACAACTATATTATTTGATCAAAAACTTTGTCTTCAAACTTATACATCAGATTTAAATCTTTGAAAATAACAAAAATAGTTTCGATGAAATAGTTAAACAAATTTGTAAGCATTTGAACTAGTTCCAGAAGCAATTTGGTTTATTACAAGTTATATTTATGTTTCTAAAATAATTATATTGTTTCTTTAAAACCCTATACAAGCAGAAAATTAACTTTTATTTAAATTCAGTTTTTCAATAATAAGTTATTAGAAATATCTTGGAAACATTAGGATGAATAACAGATTTTATAAAGTAAAAATTTCAAAACAAAGTAAGAAAGAAATAGTTCTTTACATATTATGTAATGAAGAAAAAGCTTTTTGACTAAAATAACACTCATTAGGCCCAGGTGTGTGTGTGTGTGTGTGTGTGTGTGTGTGTGTGTGTGTGTGTGTGTGTGTGTGTGTGTGTGTGTGTGTGTGTGTGTGTGTGTGTGTGTGTGTGTGTGTGTGTGTGTGTGTGTGTGTGTGTGTGTGTGTGTGTGTGTGTGTGTGTGTGTGTGTGTGTGTGTAAGTACTTTTTATGAATTGTTTTGTTTAAATAGAAACACATTCATCTAGATGGAAATATAGAAAAATCCATTGCAATATATATTACAAATTAAGCTAGTTTTTTATTCATATAAACTGATTTTATACTCTCCTATCACCAAAGAAAACAAATATTATAATTTTTAAGTTAATGTTTTTTAATCAAAAATTTCAGTCCTTAGAAGAATGTAAAAACAACTTAAACAGTAGAACCATAATCCAATATACAGCATTTTATTTTCAATGCCTCTTTTTTTTCTGAATGATTCACTGTAAACAAGAAAAATAAAACAAACCAAAATCATATTTTTGAAATATTTATTCTGGAAATTGGAGACATACATATCATACATTCAAAAAATAAACAAGAATATAAGTGAGATTTTTGAAACAACATACCTTCATCTATAAGTTATTTTTTATAAACACTACAATCGATATTATAGTCAACTCCATTGTTTTAATGTAATATATATTGAATTATTTGCTTACTAGTAGAAATGAAATTAATGCAAATTAAGAATAAAGCATTCATAATCTAGAAACACGATAAAAGGTTTAAAAAGTATGATTTTCTAAATATTACACATGATGGCATGATTTTTTTGAAGTTCACATGTATAAAAACTACTGTTCAAAAAATACCACACATTGGAACAATATATATATATATGTCAGGTTTGAAAAGTTTAGGTTCAAAATTAAGGAAGTAATAAATGAAAATAGAGCGAACTCTTTACCATCGCGTAAGGATTTATGAGTAAACAAGCCTGTTAAAAGGAGCAACGAGCGCTGACGAAGGCGAACGCATACTAGGAAGGACTTGGCTGGTGTCTCCTCGCTGCAATGTTGTATTTGGTAACGCCCGGTTGCGCGGCAAAAGGTCCGCCATGTTAGATCATATATGATGAAAGCGTAATAAAGGAATATTGTGAAGATGATGCCCTCTTTATTTTACCAGCAGGCCTGGGGCCTGACAAGAGTCGACAGGATGATTTAAAGTACTGCAAAATACGCGAGGAAACCAATGGAATGAACTTCAACAATTTTTTTTCGAACGAGCGACTGCATTGAAAACGATACTACCATGGAAGACGACTCTTTCCGGCAGGAGTCACCAGTCAACACATCCAGGGAAACTTTCTTTTTTCCTGAATTTGATCTTAATAAGTTTAGTAGTTTGAAGAGTTTTCTTGAATGTTTTGATAAACAATGTTTGGAATATCAAAAAGACGAGCAATGGAAGAAGCAAAATATTCCTAGATATCTCACGGGAGTTTATCTTAAATTTTGGTACGAAAACCATTTATTTGAAAAGTCTTATCAAGAAATTAAACAACTATTAATGACGGTGTTCATGCGACGAAACAAGAAGATATTCGAAGATTTCACAAATTAAAATTAAACGACACTAAAGAACTAATTTCGTTTTTTACGGAAAAACTTTCGTTGGGGAAGAAACTAAATTATGATGACAGTTCAATTGTGGAGCATATGACATTAGCAGTCCAAGAGAGTTCCAGAAGTTCCTAGTTATCAAGAAGATTTCGACACCCTGCGAATGGATCTCAACGATGCGACAATTAATCGCAGTAACACCGGATAGCGCAGACCGAAAACCGGTAGATACTGGAAGTTATACCCGATGGAATCACGCATACGGTAGTGTACACAGAGGAACTGGTCAACAGTACAGATTCCAAGCAAGAGGAAATCATGGACAGCCACATCAATCGCACATGATGAGATTCAGTGGAAGGCAACAGTTCAACAATCAACCTAGGCAGTTTGTACAACAGAATCGACATTTTAACTCGCCCAGAAACGAAAGTAACCAGAGGCAAGGATGACAACTAATTATTGAGTCAATGGTATGTTCCAAGCACTTTTGTACTCTAATTGACACAGGAAGCAATGTGTCATTAATTCCAATAAATTTAGCTAAACAATTAAAAAACATTAAAATTATAAAAAATAGTAATGTAAAAATAAATCAAACTTGTGGGACTATTCAACCCAAAGGTATAATTAAAGTTTATATGAATATTGGATGTATATCTAAGCAAATAGATTTGTTTGTAATTGATACTGAATTGCCTTATATTATTTTAGGACTAGAATATTTACATTTATTTAAGCTTGACATTAGTATTCGTAACATGTGTATTTTTCAATGTGGTAAAAATTTAAGTAATATTAAATATGTAAATAAGTGTGTTGGTGAGTTGAGAACATATCATGGGACATATTGTAAAACTCTTAATAATGATCAAAATATGAACTACTATAATGCAAATAATGAAGATAATATTAACGTTAAGAATAATAAAGGTTTAGATCAAATATCAGACAGCCCTGAAGCTGATCTGAAAAGATTGTTTAACCCAGCCATGGTTGTTGAGGACACAATACCAAGACAAACTAGTGAGCAATGGGGAGATTTAACCCAACTTCTTGACAAATTTCAAACCATATTTTCACAAAATAAGTATGATGTAGGTTGTATCAATTTAGAGCCACAAAGAATTCATTTAATTTCAGACCTTCCTATAAGTTTACGCCCTTATAGAAACAGTCAACAAGAATCTAAAGAAATACAAACACAGATAGAAGAATTGTTAAAAGCAGGTTTTATTAGACCCTCTCATAGCCCATATGCTGCCCCTGTAACTTTAGCATACAAAAAGGATGAAGGGAAAAGATCAAGATTATGTATCGATTATAGAAAACTAAATGAAATCACACGAAAAGATTCCACCCCTGTACCTCTGATAGACTTTGTAATTGATAATTTAACTCATGCTAAATTTTTCTCTACGCTCGACTTAACAAGTGGTTATTGGCACATTAAAATTCATGAAAAAGACGCAGAGAAACTGGCTTTCACAACTAATTTTGGACTCTATGAATGGTTAAGACTTCCATTTGGCTGGAAAAATTCCCCAGCTGTTTTCCAAAGAACTATAAGACAAATTTTACAAAAATATCAGTTAACTTTTGCTTTAAACTATTTTGATGATATAATAATTTTCTCACAATCTTGGGAAGAGCATTTAACTCATTTAGATACAATATTTCAAATTTGTAAAAAAGAAAACATTAAACTTAAAAATCAAAATGTCAGTTTGCACAGGAAAAAATAAAATTTTTAGGATATGAAATAACACAAGGTCATTATTCCCCAAGTAATCCAAATATTGAAACAATTAGAAAATTAGCACCACCTAAAGATGTGAAAGAACTCCAAAGATTTCTTGGTTCCATCAATGTTTATCAAAAATTTATTAAAGATTATGCAAAACTTAGAGTACCATTAAATAAATTACTTAAAAAGATGCAATTTGGAATTGGTCACATGAATGTCAAGAAGCTTATCAAAAGTTAAAGAATTGTTTAATCTCAAAACCTATACTTAAATTATACAACTCACAATATCCATGTCATGTGTTTTGTGATGCAAGTCAGGAATCAATAGGTGTAGTCTTGAAACAACAACACCCAGATGGAACACTTTACCCCATAGCTTATCACTCGAGACAATTACTTAAACATGAAAAAATTATACAATTTCAGAAAAAGAGTGTTTAGCAATTATAGATGCCTTAGATAAATTCCACTGTTACCTACATGGATCCAAATTCACAATACATACTGACCATGCTGCTTTACAATGGCTTAAAAGTGTAAAACATTTAACTGGACGTTTATTTCGGTGGAGTTTAAAACTTTCTCAGTATGAATATTCGATAGTTTATATAAAAGGTAAATTAAATGTTGAAGCAGACATGTTGTCGAGGAACCCTGTATGCCATTATATATCACCCATTTGTCATTTTTTAAATACTGATGAAATTATTAAATACCAAAATTCAGAGAACATTAATGATCCAAAATATATAAAATTTAATGATGTATTAACAGTTAAGAAAAAGAATTTAATTAAAATTGTAGTACCGTTATCTTTGAGAGAAAAAAATTAATTACAACTGCACATGAACAATTTGGTCACCCAGGTGTAAAAGATGTTAAAATTAATTTCCCCAATTTACTACTGGAAAGACATTATATTAGACATTTCAAATTTTGTTAAATGTTGTGAAACATGTCAATTGAATAAAAAGTCTACACAAAAAGTATGGATTATTGCAAGAAGTTCCTGTAGCAGAAGAACCATTTGAAATGATTTCACTAGACACTGTAGGAGGATTTAATTATCATAATTCACAAAAGAAATACCTGCATATTGTTCTGGATCACGCTACCAGATATGCTTGGACATTTCCATCCAAAAGTGTCACTTCTGAAACTTATACAAATTGCTTAAAACAAATTTTTTTCAATTCAATGCCCAAAACAACTTTTAAGTGATAGAAATGCTGCATTCACTTCATCTAAATTTAAGAAATTCTTAAAACATCATAATATTAGACAATTACTAACTTCAGCAAATAGACCACAATGCAATGGAAAGAATGAAAGAGTTAATCAGACATTAGTAGCAAAATTAAGATGTAAAGTTAATTCAACTACAAAAACTCCTTGGACAAAATTATTAGAACAAGTTACATATGAATACAATAACTCGCCACATGATGTTACTGGCTTTCCACCTGCATATTTAATGTTTGGAACTTTGCCATATGATTCGCCATTACCTAATCAAGTAAAATTAAACTATCCACCTATACAACAAGCTAGACAAATTGCAGTAAACAGAACAATTAAGCATCATAAGATAAATAAACAAAGGTATGATAGACATTATGTTGATGCAAAATTTAAAGTTGGAGATTTAGTCTTATATCAAAATTTCTCATACCCTAATTCAAGTAAACTTCAATCTCCTTATAATGGTCCTTTTAAAGTTGTCAGGAAACTCTCAAATGTTACTTATGAAATAGATAAACCAAATCAATATACAGGAAAATTAACAGATATTGTTCATTCTACAAGATTAAAACCATTTCATTCAAAATCCAATTTCCAATTATGCTAAATTCTTATTTATATTTGTTATAGAGTTTGTTTTCTCAAACTTTGGGGGGAAGAAGAAGTGCATTGTAATTTTAAAAGAAGTGCATTGTTATTAAAATAATAATAATAAAAGTTGTGTTTAAAATTTGAATTTAAGACTTGTTTACATTATGAAAATCAAAATTTAATGTAATTGAATTTGTATTGTATCTTTATTCATAATGAACACATTATTGAAGACTATTTAAAAAAAAAAAAATAACTGAATTATGGACTGTATGAAAACATTGTGATGAGGTCATTTTACGATACATTGTGTTATAATAATTTCATTGTGATTATTTGTGATAAGTATATTCTGAAAGTTAAAATATAGTGTATGTGATGTTATGAAGATTTTATTATGGTTGTATGTTTTTGAAATGAGTTGATTGAGTAGAGATTCTAATAATAAACAAAAGAACTGTGAGATAAACAATAATTGGATGATGAACATTGAACTATGATTTTTCCAAGACAGGACTGTGAAACATTACATTACATTGATTGAACTTTTACCTGTACTTGATATATCTGAAATACCCTTATTTTTCTTTGCATTTTATATTTCTAGTGATATTTTGATATAATGTTGATGTTGTGTTTATTTTGATAAATTTCTGTGTTATAGTGATGTAATCTTTTCTTTTTTGGGAGCTCCTAAAATCATGTTGCTGTTAGTTACTCCATGTATGTCTTTTTTATGTATTTACTTTACCATTATTCCTAAACTCATTTTGCTATTACTTATTTTATATCTATTCTTTGTATGTACTTACTTTACCATTATTCCTAAAATCATGTTGCTGTTAGTTACTCCATGTATGTCTTTTTTATGTATTTACTTTACCATTATTCCTAAAATCATGTTGCTGTTAGTTACTCCATATATGTCTTTTTTTATGTATTTACCATTACTCCTAAACTCATTTTGCTATTACTTATTTTATATCTATTCTTTGTATGTATTTATGTACTCATTATATTCCAACATTCAATACCATTTTGAAGTACTTGTAACTTTTCAACATTTATCACTTTATTAACATTGTTTACTATTGGTGCACATTTAGTGAGAATTTCACTTGATCTTATGTTATGTTGTTTAGTACTACTATATTTTTGAATGTGAATTATCTTTATCTTATGTTGTTTTTTATTAACCTCATTATTATTATAGTCATAGTGGAAGTATTAGATGTGTGATATTTTTCAGAAAACAATTCTATGTAACACAAAGTTTTATACCAAATTTTTGATACTTTGTTATTCATTATTGCTATTTTTTTTTGTACATGTTAGGATTCACCAGCCCACTCTTTTACACAATTATTATATCTTCTAGATTTTTATTTCATTTGGGGAATTTGATATCATTGAAATATAATTTTTTCCCCTGGGGACTTGCCAGTCAGAATTGGCCAATCTGGCTGTGCCAGACTTCAGCGGAGGGGGGGAAATTTGTCAGGTTTGAAAAGTTTAGGTTCAAAATTAAGGAAGTAATAAATGAAAATAGAGCGAACTCTTTACCATCGCGTAAGGATTTATGAGTAAACAAGCCTGTTAAAAGGAGCAACGAGCGCTGACGAAGGCGAACGCATACTAGGAAGGACTTGGCTGGTGTCTCCTCGCTGCAATGTTGTATTTGGTAACGCCCGGTTGCGCGGCAAAAGGTCCGCCATGTTAGATCATATATGATGAAAGCGTAATAAAGGAATATTGTGAAGATGATGCCCTCTTTATTTTACCAGCAGGCCTGGGGCGTGTCATATATATATATATATATATATATATATATATATATATATATATATATATATATCAGTACACTACACACCAAATATCTTTTAGGCTTGTTTTTGAACTTGCTGCAAATAAGATTTTGGTATCCAATAGTTTTCAATCTAAGATGATGGTCTCGCAATAAGAACTCAACATGAAAATAGTTTAAAAGAATGGCTTATTCCTGACAAAAGAGGAATTACATTATGAAGCAAAAATAAAAGTACTTTTTTGTAGAAAACCAATTAGAAAAATATGGGTGCCAGGATTTAAAAAAAAACAGAACACAAGGTATTTAGAAATGCCAGGAAAAACTATGGAAATTGGAATGTGGCGAAAAGTGAAAAATAATAACTGCATTTAAAAGCGTAGGGTGCTTGATATCAATTGTTATAATTTCTTAATAGTTCTATTCTGTAATACAAAGTTCGTGTAAAAATGTAGTACAAGGGTCCCCCACCCTTTTACCACAATGACATTAATTTTCTCGTTAATCATTCTCCTAGGTTCAGTCCTAGGAGAGCCCACACCCTTGGCGACAAACCAAAAAAGCGCCAAGCCAGAATGAGATGGTGGCAAGTGAATATAGCGGGACAAGGTGGATCGTAATGAAAATATATATAAACAATACAAAAATTAATCAAACGTATTTAAGATGAAAAAAAAACAGCACTTACTTTCTTACTGCTGATCTTTTCCGAGTGGAGGGTACAGCATGACAGCAGATTTTAACAAAAAGCCTTGATGGCCTCATCGTTAAGAGAATAATCGTGGGAGCGCGGCCATAAATATTCGGCGAGGTATTGGTCGAACATACCCATTCAAAATCTCCGTTCAAATCCATCCAAAACAGCACTCTTTCGTTCGTATAATCCCATTCGCTCATTACATTTAGAACATTCATAATTCAAAGCAATCAATCCTTCCATCATACACCATTCAATCAATTTTTTCTTACATTTCGCATTCAACAAAGTACAAAATTCAAAGTTATATCCACTCACACACGTGCCATACTTCCAGCCCGGGGCCCAACAACAAAATGACGCAATTCGATATGCCCGCTGACAAAATACAAAAATTCCAGAAATAGTTAGGTTTACCATACATAATGTATCAAAGTAGAGTTACCAAGATGGTGCAATTATCGCCAACCAAAATAATTTGCTCCAAGGGTGTGGGCTCTCCTAGGACTGAACCCATTCTTATATTAAGATTTATTTTTTACTTTTTAGTACGATTAACTATAAAAGCATTTTTTAAAAACTATGGTGTTTCATGTACGTCAGACTGAACAGATTTCAGTACTTACGTATTATCAAAACAATCGCCAACTCTATTAATAATTTGCTGAATTGACAACTCCAATTGGTACTTACGTCTTATTGGCGACATTATATGAAATGAAGCACCTAGTTGCCAATTTTCAGTGTGACATCGGGGTTGCCAACTTGGTGAGTTATTAATAGAGTTGGCAATTGATGCGATATTTCATAAGTACCCCCCAATTTCCTGTGTTGTACATGTTGAATTGGCAACCAGATGCTTCGTTTCATATAGCGTTGCTAATAGGTTTCAATAATATATAAGTAGGGGAAACCTATGTACCTATGGCCATATTTTTTCAATGCACAAAAACAGAGCCCCTGGCCTGTTTAAAAATGTGAAACTAATATGCACTCACCATTATGCTAACTATCATCCAATTGTAAATATAAGTACTTAAAATATTAAATTCTGTGAAATAAAAGGTTTTAAAAAAATTCACAAATGGCCCTAGGTACAATATCATTGTACGTAGGGCCTTTCCCTGAAAGTTAGGTTTCATTCTGTAATCAATAGAAAACAAACATACACACATGAATTTAATAAAAGAAACAATATCAGCTAATACATTGATTTATCATGTAACCATTTAAATTGCAATGTGCTAAATTATTAATGAATTGCACGTATTTTGATCCAACATTTAATTTTAAAAACTGGTTCCAAAAGTGAGCTGCATACATTGTCGTTCTGAAGTATCAAAAGATTATGGTTTAGACAGTTTGAACAGAATATTTCTGTTGCCAGTTTTATAAAGTTTCTTCTTTATCATAAAGAAACTTATTTGAACGTGCAATATTCTTCAGAAATTTAACACTCTTGTGTTCTTTTTTAACATCTATTACTTCTGCTATATAAAATTGTTTAGTTTTTTTGCCTTGTATTTTTGTTAAACAAAAGTCCCCCTTTTCAATACTATCCCTTACACCAGTTACTGTAGAATTTGCATCATCAGTGGAATGTGAGAATCTTCAATATCTGATAATTCTTATAATATCTGCATTAGGTTTTGACCATTTTATTCACAGTCAGGATTTCTAGGTATCTAAAAAAGTTAGGAATTTATAATTGTTCATTAAGAGAAAAATTGATAAATTAAAAATTTAATTGAAATATCGTAAAAATCTGATTTAGAATTATATTATTTTTATAACTATAAAAAATTGGGGTTTTTTTTGTTAATTAAATGAATTCTTATGTTTGTATAAACAAAATAATCCTGAAAAATAACAATAATGGTAGCTAAGATATTTTTTCATAAATCAAGCATGTTAAAAGTGTCAGAACAAAATATACACTCCTCTCATTTTAATAACATCCAATAATAATAAAAAAAACTTGACTAAATCTAAATGGTTCAGATAATTAAGACCATTTTCCTCTTTTTATCATGAAAACTTTTTCAATAAAATAATAACATAAAGAATATTAATTGCAATTGTACCTAGGTACAAGGCAACTATGTGGCCCCAGGTACAAGACTAGGTAATTTTATACAAAATGTCTTCTGCAGAAAATCCACATGTTGAGATGATTTATTTAAAATCTTATTTAGTACTTAATGCTACAAACAAAATTATGTACAAGAAAAAAATTTCAAAGAAAATTTTTGACTTACTTTGTACAACAATAAAAAAAGATGAGCTACAGAACTTTACTTCGGACTATGTAAATATGTTTTACATTTATAACTAACCACAGCTTTCTTTTGAAAAATTTCAAAATGAATGCCAAAGTAGGAATTGGTGTTCTAACTCACCCAACTGAGTAATAAAGCTTTAAAAAAAATAAAAAAAACTAAGTATTCAAATAAAATGAGGTGGCCCTAGGTACACAGGCCTTCCTTACTCAGATTTCTTATGTTTTTTACTTGTATGTAACATGCTTTCATACAAGAGTTTTTGTACCAAAGCTGTATTAATTTTTGGTACTTACATATTATCGCAACTTTATTGTCCAGATTTATGAAATTAAATACGTGGTTGTGTCAATTAAGCATGTACAACACGTGGAAGATCAGGGTCGCTAACTTGATGAAGTATTCTAGACGTTGGCATTGTTGCGATAATATGTAAGTACCTAAATTTTCTCTACCTTCCTTTAGGACCAGTTGATTTTCTCTGTTAAGCCTATGTACATTTCAAAATTCATGTAAAATCCTTGCTCTAATAAAATATCCCAAAAAAAAATTTATGGTTTATAATCATTCCAAATTCCATAAGTTCTAGATCACACAGGCATGATCACGGGACTTAGAAAAGGGAAGATTTTCAGATGAAGAAATTCTCTTCACGGTTATGAGGAAGAATGAAATGTATAACAGCGAGTATGATTCCTCTACTGAAATCGATTCTAATTTAGAAGAGGGAGACACTGTTGAAAATAAATGCTTTATATAGAGACAAACAAAAACATTTGGGAAGAACGTAATTTTAAAGGAGACAACTGGTACACATCTTATCCACTTTCAGATGAACTTTTGAAGAAAAAAAATATTGCTGGAACAATAAGAGAAAATAAAAAAGAACTTCCAAATTTCTTTTAAATTTAAAAAACAAAGTTTACTCCTATATGTTTAGTTTTAATAAGATAAAGATTTTTTAAAAAAATTAAGATCCCGGGAAAACATCGCACTCACTCACGACTAGATTAAAGGAGTGTATAAACAATGTGCTGAATGCCCTTATAAAAAGAATACAAAAACTAAATTTAAGAGTGAAAAATGTAATAAACATAATGCATTTCCTACTTTTCTTTCTTTTTTATACAAATTTTATGGTATAATCAGAACGTAAACATCCTTGGGGGTGTGAGATACCCTGCGCAAGAACTTTAGGCCATTTTTTTCGCATGAGTGATGCAGGGTTATAAGATAAATTAGTACTTACATACATGGCAATAATTGTTGGCAATACCAATTTCGCATGTGTCATATGCGCTGAATTGCCAATCATATGCTTCATTTCATATAATGTCGCCAAATGGTTGTGATAATATGTAAGTACTGATAAATCCAATTTAAACAATGTCGATCAATTATTAATAAAACAAAATAGTCGTTAAATATTAGTAATCAAGAACATTTAATATTTATATGTAATGTCTAAAAATAAAAAGCATTCTTGAAATATAGATTACATTCAATTTTACTAACTAATTTTGCTCATTCTGTAAATTCTGTTCAGTAAATTTTGATTCTTTCAGTATTTGAAAATGAGAGCGAAAGGAATCAAAGTATATTGAAATTGTTGAAGCTCTTTAAATAATTTTTTATGAGAACTTTTAACACATTTTCCATAAAGCTAAATAGGTTCTTTAAAACTTACAAGAAATTAGACTCCTAAAAATTAGAGTTTAAAAAAAAAAGAATAAACACTTTTATAGTTAATCGAACTAAAAAGAAAAAAATCATTCTTAATATAAGAATAAAATGATTAGCGAGACAATGTTATTGTGATAAAAATGTGGGGTGCTCAATATCAATTGTTATAATTTCTTACTAGTTCTATTCTGAAATGCAGAGTTAGTGTAAAAATGTAGAACAAAAGCACCCCACGCTTTTACCACAATGACATTAATATATATTTTCTCGTTAATCATTTTATTCTTACATTATGAATTATTTTTTACTTTTTAGTTTAACTATAAAAGCGTGTTTTTTGGTTTTTTTAAACTATAATTTATTTTTCATTTTTTAGTTCGATCTACAATAAAAGCATGCTTTTTAATTTTTTCAACTATCATTTATTTATTTCCATTTTCAAAGAAAGTGGGCAATTGTTTATATTATAATAAGAAATTACTGACATGAGTGTTTTCGCTTTAGAGGTAACTTAATCTTTTAGTCACCAAATCTGGAAATGGGAAATTGTTAATCGTCATGATCCTTATCAGGACAATGGAACAAAATTATTCTATTGTCATCAGTCCTTGAAAAGTGTGCAAAATTTCGAATTAATCAGACCTTTTAGAGTGGGTAAAAATATAGTTCAAAGATTCCGTTACATACAGGTGAAGCTTATAAAAGAGTCTAAAAGGATTACTAATTGCAAAAGGAAAATTTATTTTGTAAACTTGCCTTTTTCAAACCATGCAAGGCATTTTAGAGTTCAATATGAAAGTAAAGCTAAAATTATTAAGATGATCAACCATTCTCCTTTTATAGATCCTGTCCTTCCTCGAAAAGTGTCCTCCTTTTTTCAATATTTTAAAACAGATCTGTTAATCTCTGTATTCAGAGATGAACCAAACATGTTTCCAATATGTCGAGGAATAGTCTGAAACAAATATTACAGGAAATAACAGTTTTCAATGGTGTTTTTTGACTTTATCGCAAGTAAATTGGGCAGATATAGAAAACTGTGTTGATTTTTTTATCAAAAGAAATGCCTGATATTAAAATCATTGACAATGGTCAGTTTGCAGACTGAATGTATATTTAAATTATAATAAAATTGAAACAATTGGAAAATCAACATGCTGAAATTGATAAGATGGGTTGAAATACTTAAACCATTTCAAAAATAAATACATCCGATAAGAAAATTTAGTTATTCTTTTTTTTAATTTACATTGTGCTGCCCTGGAACTAATGCACCAGTTGATTTTTTTCAGTTCGTAATTTATGGACAAGTCAGAAATCAAGATTGAATGTTGATATTTTTTAGCTGCAGGAGGGGATAGCGGGGCTGGTTAAAGCGCTGCTTTGTAAAACTGGAGTTCTCAGGTTCGAAACTGAAGAGGAAGAAACTTTCGCATTACACTACTTTTTGAAGTTTAAAATTTTTTTAATGGAATGAAAAAGGTTAAAATTAAAATGAAATATCAAAATGTTTTCATCAAATCGATATTTTATAATGTTTTTTTAGTATATGTATGAAATGAAAATGGTTAAAATTAAAATGAAATATCAAAATATTTTCATCAAACCGGGTTTTTTTTTTTAATGTTTTTTTAGTATATGTATGGAATGAAAAAGGTTAAAATTAAAATGAAATATCAAAATGTTTTCATCAAATCGGGTTTTTTTTAATGTTTTTAGTATATGTATATATATATATATATATATATATATATATATATATATATATATATATATATATATATATATATATATATATATATATATATATATATATATATATATATATATGTATATATATATATATATATGTATATATATATATATATATATATATATATATATATATATATATATATATATATATATATATATATATATATATATATATGTATATATATATATATATATATATATATATATATGTATATGTATATATATATATATATATATATATATATATATATATATATATATATATATATATATATATGTGTGTGTGTGTGTATCGGGTGTATGTGTGTGATCAAAAAGTCAGTATATAAATTTGAAAAATTAATAAATCACGGAATAATGTAGATAGAGAGGTAAAAATTGACACACATGCTTGGAAGGACATGGGGTTTTATTAGAACAAAAAAAAAAATAAAGTTCACAAAATGTCCGACAGATGGCGCTGGACAACAAAACGTCAGTGACTGCGCATGAAAATCGCGTAGAAAAGGGGCTGTCATGAGAGAGAGAATCATGACCCAGTAAATTTTTATTTTTATATTTAATTTCTCTTTTAATTTTATCGTTTGTTCATTGCTTTAATTTTCAATGCTGCAACCCCATCAGGCACCTCTAAATTTTTATAATTTCTTACTATCATGGTACAGCCAACCGAGAGGTAACTCACTAAGTTCCACCGACCAATCATAGTGCTTGCTTTCCTCGTCCAGTTCACAGCAATCAATCTTGGTTTCCTCATCAGACTCTCACGTCAACCCCCCTCCTACGTCCTACCACCACGTCATCTACTACGTCACTCCAGCTAGCCAATCAGGTCGCTGCTTGCTTCCCATCAAAGTTTTTCCACTACCACAGGCAACACTCACTATTCTTGTTCCGGGACGGAGGAACGCTTCGCGTTCCATGTCCCATTAATTCATACACAGTCATACACAGAGAGAATCAGTTGCACCAGCAGTCGCAGCATGTCGACGTTACCTGAAAAGGCACTGTTAGTGAAGCTGTATTATCAGAATGGGGAATGTGCTAGTGCAGCGTTACGTTCCTATCGCCATACGAAGGGGTAAAGGTCTGTTGACAAAGGCAGCTGTGGCGAGAAGGATTTCGAAGCGACGGGTTGTTTAGACGATAGACCCCGTAGTGGCCGACCGAGCACACGGCGGAATGCTGCTGAGACGGTTAAGGATGAAATGGAGACTGTAGCGGGTTCGTCTATGCACGGGGAAGTCAGGGCCCGTGCAGTCGCACCGGCATTCCATACACTACTGTTTGGTTGGCCCTTAGGCGTACCCTCCGATGCTATCCGTACAAAATCCATCGGCATCATGAATTGTTACCTGGCGATTCCGTGAATCGGAGGGCATTTGCGGTGTGGGCGTTTCAAAAGATGGCGGAAGATGACGATTGGTTGAGTAACTTGTTGTGGACCGACGAAGCTCATTTCACGCTCCGAGGGTCTGTCAACACCCACAACTGCAGAATTTGGGCTACTGAAAATCCTAAAACTGTCGTGGAAACTCCATTGCACGACGAGAAAGTCACGGTATGGACTTTCCACATCTACCGTTATAGGGCCTTTTTTCTTCGAGGAAATGCGTGATTCTGGTTTTGTAACTGCTACCGTGACGGGTGAGCGGTACGCCGATATGTTACAGAATCGCATCATCCCCAGCCTGGCTGATAAACACCTGCTGGAACGTACGATTTTTATGCAGGATGGCGCTCCACCCCATATTGCTAGACGCGTGAAAGATCTCTTGCGCAGGTCGTTTGGTGATGATCGTGTGCTCAGCCGCCACTTTCATCATGCTTGGCCTCCCAGATCCCCAGATCTCAGTCCGTGCGATTATTGGCTTTGGGGTTACCTGAAGTTGCAAGTGTATCGTGATCGACCGACATCTCCAGGGATGCTGAAAGACAACATCCGACTCCAATGCCTCACCATAACTCCGGACATGCTTTACAGTGCTGTTCACAACATTATTCCTAGACTGCAGCTATTGGTGAGGAATGATGGTGAACATATTGAGCATTTCCTGTAAAGAACATCATCTTTGCTTTGTCTTAATTTGTTATGCTAATTATTGCTTTTCTTATCAGATGAAGCGCCATCTGTCGGACATTTTGTGAACTTTATTATTATTATTTTTTTTTTTGTTCTAATAAAACTCCATGTCATTCCAAGCATGTGTGTCAATTTTTACCTCTCTATCTACATTATTCCTTGATTTATTAATTTTTCAAATTTATACTGACTTTTTGATCACCCGGTATATATAGGTTTCCCTCATACTGTTTTTTTACTTATATATTTAATATTTACTTATATATTTTTATATTATTTAATCAAACGTTCAGAAAAAAGCAATCGTTTCAATAGCTATCTTTTAATTTTTCTTTCACTTATTACTTATAGAAATTTGATTTTAATAAATATATATGTTTTTAAAAGGATTATTTTTGTTTCATTACGAAATGAATTATTTGCTAATTAAAAGGTACATCGTCTATTATTTTGGATCAAAATACATTTTAGAGATATTTTTAAGCTAATTATATATAACGATTGATTAATTCATGAAAATCTGAAATATATTTTATTATTTTAGATTCTTAGAAACTAACTATTATTAAAAAATGATGAACGTGTTTTTTGTTTTACTCTTAGTATCAGAATCGTTTTCTTTTTATTGCTTCACATTAATAATTTTTTTAATTCTAACGCACTATTTTTTTATAAGTCATACATCGAAATTTGAAGCTATATCTTATCTGCGAGAAGGAGGGAAAGATAGAACAATAATTTTACTCTAAAAAAACGTGTCGGGCTATAGAGAGGGGATAGAAACCTGTCTTAAATCAAAAATAAGTGAAATAGAACAAATTTCGAAAAAGGGAAATTTTTTGACATAATTTTAGAAATCACTCATATTGTGCGCGTACAAACACACACACACAGAAATGCTGGTGTCACGAGGAAAAGAGAAAGCCCGAGCAACGCTGGGCTAAGCAGTGGAGGGGGTAGAAGTCATTTTGAAAAAGAGTATTAGAAGTGCTGATTTTGTGAAGAAAAGGGAAAACTTATAAAAGTAGAGAAAGCCCGTGCAACGCCGGGCTAAGCGGTGGAAGGGAGGGGAGGGGTGGAAGTCATTTTGAAAATGAGTCTTAGAAGTTCTGATTTTGTGAAAGAAAGGGAAAATTTACAAAAGTAGAGATAGCCCGTTCAACGCCGGGCCATGCAGCTAGTATATATATGTGTGTGTGATGAATCCCCATCCCTTTATATGTCATTTTGGGTGATTTAGTCCACTAACCAACAATTCACCTCACACATAACCACTACAACTTTAACTTGGCCCCTCCCTTTGACCACTGGCCCGGATTTCGCTCTGTTGAGCGACCGACGTTTGTTACAGTGCGCGCGCTCTAGTCAGTGTTTCCCAACCTTTTTATGTCCGTGGACCGGTCAACGTTTGTTAATTTTACCGCAGCCCGCTGAGGGGGAGGACGTTGATTGTTTATATTTCTTGATTTAATAATTTTAATTTAATTGTATTTAATCGTGACTTAAGAGTAAAATATAGCTTCACCAAAAATGAATATTAAGTGATTTAACAGGAATATAAAGTGGTTTTCATAAAAAAGTAGCCCAAACCAAAGAAAAATATACCACAGTAAATAAAAGGGAAATAATGTAATGTTTCTTGTGCGGACCAGCAGTATTTGATCCATGGACCGGGGGCTGGAGACCATTAGTTTAAAGTACTGAACGATTTATTGACTCATTGTAATAAACTAAAAAATACGATCAACGGCTGCATTTTTTATTAATCATAAGTGGAAATAAAACTTTTGGATTTTAAAAGAACTCTGAAGTAACACGAGGGATATTGAACGGAGGAGCCAGCTCAGGGGTCGCTCTTGTCACTTGACCGAGGTTCAAAATGACGAGGACGACATCTGAGCTGGCACCTCCCTCTCCTAATTATTTTTCTGAGAGACTGAATATTAACGTCGCACTGTTCAGCTACACGAGGGCTTTTGGCGACGGACCTCGTTATTTTGAACCACGTTCAAGTGACGATTACGACACCTAAGCTGGTCCCCCTCTCTCCTAACTACCACACCACACCAACGGAAGGACGTTTGAGCTCTCTCCAGATTTAAATGCACCCTTCCCTACACGGCGGGTCTTTAGTGCTACTGGGCTCGAACTCGTGACAAAGCCAGCCACGATCTTGACCACTGGCTACCGCGGCCACAATTTCTTCTGAGATAAAGTAGCTTAAGTTTTTATTTGTAATGTGTATGTGAATATCTACAAACATAAAATTTATCATAACTTTGGATTTTTATTAAACTCACTTAAAGCTCTGAAATTTTTGTTATGCGGTAATAGGAGAAATATATATAAAAAATAATTTAATGCTTAGAATGTTTTTTAAAAAGATTTTCTTAATTTTGTTCTTGAGTTAATTTTGAAAATAGTCTCCCCCTTCTCTCTCCTTGTGTTTGAAAGATGATTCTTAACATCAGTGATAATTATTTTGAACAATTCTTTTCACTTTTTAAAAATTCATTTGCAGTCTTACTCTGAAGCTCGGCGTTCCTTTGTTAATCCTATAGATGAAGTCTCAAAAATAAAAAAGTGTATGGTAGGAAGGCGAGTGAGCGCGGCGGCGGAGTCGACCTTCGTTATTTTTATCCAGAGGAGGAAGGACCTTGATCGTGAGCGATCAGCTGGTCGCCTGGACGCGTGCCAGCATTACTCGCAGTGTGCGACGCTGCCACTACGCGTACACATCGCGAAAGAGACAACACCAGAGGTTTGTTGACAGGTTTTTCGGTTAGGGGTAGACCCTAACCTAAAACTAATTTTTGTTCAAATTCATGTGTTTTTGACAGCAGGTATAAATTACTTCAAAAGATTTAAATTTTAAACTGTAGTCAAGTATAGCGTTTAAAACGTCAGAAATCATATGTTAATTAAATTAAAATTTAATGAATAAAATAACTGTGTTACATAAAATAACTGAGCAACAAACAAATGCTTTGAGCGAGAGAGATGAATCTGGAGATGCAATGAAAAACATTTGGCATCCATCTTGTCAGGTTTAACCCTAACTATCTTGTCGGTTAATAGTCTTTTCTTCTTTTTTTGGAGATCGGCAAGCGCACTGAAACTCCTTCTCAATTAGAGAAACAATTAAACTTTCTCAAGGTATCCCATAATAGGGAAACAATAACAGGTATATCTTTTTAAAGTCAAAATTGTTTACATGCGCTTGCAAACTTTATTTTAAGATCTTCGCGTTAGTGCCTATTCCTAGTGCCCAATTCTTGTAATGTGACATTTTTTTTCAAAGTGACCACATGAATTAATTGCCTACTGTTATATTACAGTTGTCAAATCTAGTTTCAAAATCTCAAAAAAAGGACATTAAAATAATGAACGTAGGTTAAAACGTCTTTTTCCTGGCAGATTGTCTGAAAAACTGGGAAAATTTGCGAAATCCAAAATTATACTCCCTTAACTTAATTCTGGCAAGAAAGGCTGAAATGTGGTCCTTGTTTTAATAAAGATTATGCTGTATCCTAGAAACTGCGAAATACCATTATTAAATTTAGTAAATGAGCCTGTTAAAAAGGTAAGTCTGGTTTCCGCTTGATTAAATTTCCTTTTAAAATAAAAATCCCGATCTGGCTTAATGAGAGCCACCATCGCAGACCCCCATTTACACCTCATGGACCCCCAAATTAATTTTTCACTGGCGTTGACCCCTTGCAGGTCGTCATAGACCCCTGGGGGTCTATATAGACCACTTTGGGAATCACTGCTCTACACAATCCTGAGTTCCTTTTCTCGCTTCTAAAGCCAGAAATTATTTTATATTAAATAAAGAAACTTATGTTAATTCAACGAAATGATAAACCTTTTTGTGTGTGTGTCGTACAATGAAAAATTAGTATCTTCAGTAAAATCGATTACGAAATTATATTAAAAGAGGATAAATGGAAATGTGGTTGCCTTATGGATTGTGAAACACTATTTTTTCTATCGAATATGGGCGAGGGTGATTTAATTTTTATGTTCGTTGCACTTAAAAGGAACTTGAACTGTATTCGAAAATTACAAAAATCGTAATTTTCAGGAGACGAGAACGACAACTGAGCTGGTATCCCGCTCTCTATACGAAGGAGTTACTTCTGTGTTTTAACTATAAACCGTAGACGTTGTTGCGTTAGTAACAAATTAATGAATCGGGTTAGTTTACTTTTAAATGTAAATTCACTTTACCTTAAAAAAACTATCGCCTTTTTAGGTGTAACAATTTTTATGAATACTTCCCCAGAGAAAGGCCGCAGTCATGATTCGGCGGGTGTGAGTTCAATACAGACACGCTGTATAGAGGCACTGATACATATTTAATATCTGTCGAAGCTCACTGTCCTTAATTGCTGTTGTGTGGATATTAACGTCGCACAGTTTAGCTACACGAAGGCTTTTGGCGATGGACCTCGTCATTTTCAATCATGGTCAAATGACGAGGACGACACCTGAGCAGGCACCCCTCTCCTAAATATTACACCACACCAATGGGAGGACGATTGAGTTCTCGACAGATTTAATGTACATCGCCCCCTACACAGCGGGTCTTTAGTTGTACTAGGCTCGAACTCACGATATTCCTGCCATGATTCGATGCCTTAACCACTGGGCTACCTTAGCCTCGGCGTTTTATGGAAGTTTGGGCATTAGGGTACTGGCGCCTTCCTTTGTCCGAAGTTCAAAGGACGTGGTCGCCAATAACCCTAGTGTATCTTCCGCGTGAGCCCTTGACCCGGACTCCTGTGTCACTTATTTTCGCGTTTGAATTCACTCCGCTTTTCAAATATGAAATGTTCCAAATCTTTCCCGAGTTCCGTAATGCGTCATTAAGGTAAAGATTTGTGCATTTATGGAATGCTTTCAAAATTTTGAAATGAATCGACAGTCGGGGCTAATCACCTAGGATATAATTTAGTAGTTTTTCTGTTTGAAAATGTTCGATTTCTGTTGCTTTTAACTGTAATTGAAAACAGCCCTTTCTGCTTCATCTTTAATGTATTAGATAATTTATACCAGTAATCAATTAAATTATGTTGTTGATTTCTTCTGAAAATTGTACTGGCTAAAACATGTTTAGATGTTGATCAGTTATTGATATGAATGAAAGTATATAAAAAAAAATCTTAAAATAAATTCACAGGCAGTGAGTGGCTAGACTTTCATGCACACACAAAGGATGAATTTTTGTGAAAGATAAAAAGGGTTTACCAATCATGTTGAAACGGTTCTTATTTTATTAATTGTTTTTTTTTAATGAACACGCAGTTGTTCTAGGAGTCGGTGAAGATGGGTGTCAAACCGAGTGCCAAGTGTTTATTGAAGTGCCATACTGTGATTCCCAATTTGTAATGTAATGAATGCTATTAATAACTAAATGAAAATTATATTTATTAATAAAATTATACTTAGTTCTCTAAAACAGTTTCAATTTTTTTTAACATTCTAATTAACTGACGGATAACTCGAAGCAAACAAAATTTTTATTTTTCTGTAATTGTTCCATTTAAATATTTTTTCATACTGCTGTGATGGGAAAAAATACATTTTTCGATTTTTTTTTGCAATGTAGTGAGTATTTTTAGTTAATAATTTTAAGGGAGCAAAATAAATAAATAAAAGTATACAGATTACAAAAATACTATTAAAAAAAGAAACTTAAAAAAAAGTAATTTAAAAAATACCCATTAACTTAGCAATATAGCAATATATTGCACTTAGCAATTGAATATATTGACTTAGCAATATATATATTTATATTTATACAGCTAAATTTAAGTAAGGATCGTAGTGAACAAAAGTATCACCGATTTTAAAAGCTTCCAGTGAGCTATCTGTCAGTGACATAAACTGAGAGATTTTTAATTTTAGCATAAATTAGCATTAACATCGGGGCATTCTCTCTCTCGTCTATTTTATTGCTGGAAATCTCTCCTATAAAAGTGATTTGTGTGCTGCCGAGGTTGATTTGAAATCAGTTCATCGATGAAAATACTCTTGGCACCGCCATTCTTTTCAATGCGGCGCCCTTCGAGCGTCTGAACGAATGTCTCTCTTCAGTGTGTGCTCGGGACGACCCTTCGAGACTGTTGCGAGACAGCAGGATTGAGGGCTCCCCCAAATCATTTATTGAATAATCAAACGAATTGAAACAAAAAAATCTACGCTGCTGTGTATCCGTTACCCAAACTGCTGCAGGAAAATATTCCACGAGTGATGTTAAAATTATACATTATAAATAATTGAGTTTCAACCCGTTTCGAACTTGCTTTGTACTGTAGGCGTTACAGGTTTTTATTTTAAAGAAATTCATGATAAAAATTATTATTTTTTAAATGCACTTGGGAAGATTTAAATATACTTGAAATTTATAAAAGCGCAGCGGAGAAATATTTCGTTTGATTGATATTTTGCCACAGGATTAATGTTTGAGGTGCATACACACACATAATTTATCACCTAAAAATTTCAAAATGATTATTAAAAAGAAGAAATAGTTAAAGGAGAAGTAATTTTTTAAAAAAATACATCGTAATGAGTGAGGTAATGTTTTATTAACTTCGCATTTTGAAGAAACACGAGGTTTATTGGTGACGAACCTCGTAATCTCCTTCAAGTGACGAGGATGACACCTGAGCTGGTACCCCCTTTCCGAACTTCCACACGCAGCCACTAAATGACTTTGGACCTCGATAGATTTAACGTTCACGCGGCGAGTCTTCAGTGGCACCAGGATTGGAACTCTCGATAACTCACCCTAACCACTAGGCTACCGTGGCCTCCTTTATTCGTTGTAAAAAGTACTGATTGATTGATTGAATATTAACGTCGCACTGTTCAGCTACACGAGGGCTTTTGGCGACGGACCACGTAATTTTGAACCATGGTCAAGTGACGTGGACGACACCTGAGCTGGTACCCCCCTCTCCTAACTACCACACCACACCAACGGGAGGACGTTTCAGCTCTCGACAGATTTAATGTGCATCGCTGCCCTACACGGCGGGTCTTTAGTGGTACTGGGATCGAACTCGTGACCAGGCAAGCCACGATCCGATACCTATACCACTCGGCTACCGCGGCCATTGTAAAAAGTACACGACTAAAGTCCGACAATATGTAAATGCATAACATAAAGGAATAAATAAATATAATTTAATATTTGGATATTGATTAGAGGAATTTTTTCTAATTTGTTGGAGTATAATTTATAGAAATGTATTAAAAGAGGTATTTTTTAAAAAAAATTTGTCTATATATTATGCTGAAAACAAATACTGTCGACTCTCGAAAATTCGAAGTTGAAGGGACTAATGAAAAATTTGGAATTATCAAGAGGGTGGATATGTATAAAATTATTTTAAAGTATTTTTAAAAAGTACATATTATACAGTATAAATATATTAGACAGAAATTATATATATATATATAAAAGTCCTGTATTAAAAGAATACATTTATGTGTATTAAGAACAACTATTAAAAGTTGTACTGACCTTCTGTACGTAACTAATTTTTTTTTTACGAAAAGAAATCTGTGTTATCTTTTTTTTTTTTTTTTTTTTTGTTTAATGACATTCTATCTTACTTTGTCAATAGAGTTTTCTAGAATAAATGAAGCTTCAACATGATTTTGAAGGAAAAAGTTGTTTATTGACACTTTTGCTTCTGTGAGAGTTATCGGAGACAGCTCCGATGGCTACGTTATATACAGGGGAGATAAGCAGAGACAATAAAACTCGAAACATGTAAGCTCCAACCTGTTTGCTATAGGGCTCTACAAGATAATGAGTGTTTCAATTGTCGAGATTTTATTCGAATTATCGAGTGTTGTATTCTCACCAGCTACAGATTTTACTTCGAAATATTGAGTGTACCCAAACGTATTGTTCTAGTTCGAAATATCAAAAGTTTTTCTAGGGGTTGAGTATATACTTTGAAATAGCAAGAGGTTCGCGTATTGTCAAAGGTTTGAATTAGCGAGAGTCGACTATATCACTTTTTTACGAGTCGCCCATCCGGTATAGCGGTTAGCGACGCTGACGGCTGTGCCGTAGGGCTTAGGTTCGAATACTGGTGAAGACATGGATGTTTGTAAATCTATAGTGCCTTCGCGGCATGGGGGTACTCCAAATAGCCGTCGAGCCGCAAGTCCTCTCGTGAGGTTGGTGAAAGGGGATGAGAGGCGGGAAGCAGGGTCAGGGCCCTCGAAATTGGGTTGGAACCGCGCTAAATCGTTCTGTCACCTGTATGGTGCTCAAGGCTACGTTCAACGACAGGCGTACATCTAGCCCCTTGCCAAGATGAATTTCGTGAAGATTTTAAGTAATACTACTTTCAAAACAAGTAGTGATACTTTCGAATATTATTAATTTTTTTCCCATCTTCATTTTTGAATCAATCGAATGATGATTCACTTTAGAAGAACGTAAAATTAAAAATTCATTTAGCGTTGATGGATGAATGAATCGATCCTATTTTAATTTGTATAAAATGGGAACATTTAAGCAGAGGAATGAGTAGTGTAGTAACCATGCATTATGTGCCTAATCCAAGGGTGAAGAAGCCGCGGTAGGGTCACAAACTAGTGTGTCGAGCCACAGTGCAACTGAAGACTCGTTGTGTTCCGCGTTCAGTCTGTCGCGTTCTTTTGTTGGCTGTGTGTATATTTGGAGAGTAAGGCATCACTTGTCCTTGTTCCTTGATGCTGATTCAGAATGACCAAGTCCGTCGCCAAGGACACTGCGTTGTTTTGAAGGGCGACGTTAATAAACAATCAATCAGCCCCCTTCTAAAAAAGATCCTTTGAATATTTGGATATAATTGTCGACTTACTATTAGGGTTCCACAGGGATTATCTTAAGCTCTTTTGAAATTTATAAAGTAGTAATTTTTTTTTAAAAAAAAATATGTTTTCGCTTTTTCTTATTCTTTTCTTTTTCATTTCCTACTATTAACTCACGTTCTCTCTATATTTATTTATGTTGGTGGAATTTTCAATCGTTAATAAAATACATTGTTTTACAATCTCGTTTTGGGCCCATTCGACGAATCTACGCCTTGCTTGATGATCGTTTTGATGAATTGCCAAACCAAACTGAGAATAAATCACTTGACAGCTATTAAATCGGTCGCCATCTTGGAAAGTAATACCAACTTAAACTTCTATACCTGGAAAAAAAACACCCTTTATATACATATGTATATTAATTGTAACTATTTAATAAAAAGTAGCTAAAATAAAATTTTTCTTTGTTGATCTAAGTAGAAATGGACTTATATTATATATATATATATATATATATATATATTACTTGTTCAGGTTGCTCTCTCTCTCGCTTAGCATCTTCTAAACTCAACGTGACACCGATGTCTGGGTGAAAAAATAAATGCATAAAAATATCTCTAAAAGTTAATCTTAATATTCATTATCTCCCCCTTCATCCAAAGGGAGGTACAAAACCGAGAGGGAGGGTGTCGAGAACTAATTTATGCCGCTGGAAAACCGTCATTTGTGTTAGCGCAAAGAAAAAAAGGGAAATGCGCTGCAGGTTTTTCCGCTCCTTCCTTCGTGGGAATTGAGACCGGCAAGAAGAGCTTGCTTATTTTACCTTTCTCAAAAGATCCCGCAGCCCGTCTTTTTTTTTTTTCTCTTCTTTTGAGGGAATATTTGAGATAAATTTCTGGCCCTTCCCACTGCACTCTGTTTTACTTTTGGGGGGAAAACTCTATTTTCAAAATATTAAAATATATCCAAATGACTTTTTTTAAAGATTTTTTAAAATAATTTTTTGTAAAATCGTTTCAGTTTTGCACAGAAAGAAGAATAAAAACTATCCTCGTTTATTATCAATATTATCAATTTTTGAGTAAGTTTTTGAAGCAGACGCATTAAATTTGTACCTTATAGTTAAAGTTATTTATATACGTCATTTTTTCTCTATTTTAGAAATGTTTTATCATAGTCTTATAGTTTTTAAACATGTATTCAATGTGTTTTTATATTTAAAAAAAAAACAAACAGTGAACTCATTGTTCCCCAACATTCTTCCTATTTTTTTTCATTAAGTACGCCCTCCTCTTTTGTAACAAAAATGTGAGCATTCTTTGTTTTCATTGGAAATGCAAATAATTTTTTTCTGATTCCTATATATATATAGAGAGAGAGAGAGACACGGTGCAGTATATCTTTGAAATCCAAGCCGTTGTTAATCCTTTTCAAGAGTGCATCCGGTTATTTAATAAAAAAAGCAACTCTTAAGGGCCTTTATGCTTGTTGCATGTGTGAAAAACAAAATAATAGGGCGCAAGTAGAAAAATTGTACAAGTAGTAGAATAATACACTGATATGATTCGCGCCTCATTACTTATATGTTTGTGTATCAGTAGCGCACACAGGAATTTTTCAGGGGGGGAGGAGGTCCAGGGTCGAAAGTCCACTATTCTCGTATCATGTTCGAAGATGCCGCCCAACATATTCGTTTGATTTTGTCGATTTTCGGGGACAAAAACAGTAAAAATTAATTATTGAATGGATAATTATCATTAATTAATAAAATTAATTACTAATAACGAATACTTAATATAATTTTTTGTATTATATACATAGGATTGTAATCAATGGAGAAAAAAATCAAGGGCTTGGGAGGGGGTCCGGACCCCCATTGTGTGCGCCACTGATATATACGAGTAAATGGATGTTTTTATACACTGCTGGACAATTGCTAAGGACGGATAACACTATCATCCATAGCAACCACAAAATGAAAGGAAGCAAAATGTGGAAAATTAGAATAAGTGCGGGATATTAGTAAGAAGAAGTATGAGTATATATATGCAAATTTTTTTTCCACGTCTGTTCATCACGTAATAGCGTTCATAAGAGCTTTAAAGGTTTTGACGCGTGTGGACAGTTGTTGTTTCAAGTCAAAGTTTTACAGGAAAGATTTAATAGACGGACTTAAAATTTTTGGCATGTCTTGCCGACATCACATAGATGATTTTATGCGTGGCCGATTTATTGGAAAGATCGAAGAAGGGCGAAAAATAACAGATGTTGTCAGGGGGTTCGACATCGCTCACAGCGTTGTTTCACGGCTGTGGAAGTCATTTAAAACTACTGGAATGTGTAGTAGACGGCACGGGGGAGGTCGTGTTAGAAGTACGACGCCTGCAGAAGACAGATATATCGTCCTATCAGCAAAAAGGAACAGGCTCACCACAGCTCAGCAGGTGGCAAATCAGTTTCTTGCTGCCTCAGGAAAGCAGATCTCCTGATAAATTGTTGCCAGACGTTTGAGGGGAGGAGGACTATACGCACGCAGACCTGTTGTGTGTGTCCCATTGACCAGACAGCACCGTACTGCCCGTTTGCAATGGTGTCGTGAGCATCACAATTGGACTGAACAGGACTGGGCATGCGTACTATTCTCAGATGAGAGTAGGTTCAGTCTGTCATCGGATTGTAGACGCCAACTGATCTGGCGCGAGAGTGGTACTGCTTATCGTCCAGAAAATATCCAGGAAAAGGACCGATATCCGACATGCAGTATCATGGTGTGGGCCTGCATCATGATCAATGGACGCACGCGCCTACATGTGGTTGCGAATGGGACTATGACGGGCCAACGATACATTGATGAAGTTCTATTTCCTCATGTTCGTCTTTTCCGTGGTGCTGTCGGTGATAAATTTGTTTTTATGGACGACAACGAAACATGTCATCGAACACTCGCTGTTCAGGATTGTCTAGACAGCGAGGGTATTCAACGTCTCGTATGGCCAGCGCGTTCTCCAGATCTAAACCCCATTGAAAATGTGTGGGATGCTTTGGGGAGGCAAGTTGCTGGTCGAAACTATCCTCCGACAAACAAGAACACCCTCATCCGTGCACTCACAGAGGAATGGGATAAATTGCCTCAACAGCTGCTGGATAATGTTGTGCAAAGTATGGTACGACGTGTGGAATGTTGCATCACACTCCACGGTGGACATATCCCGTACTGATACCTTTCTTTAAGGTGCCTGCTGACTTTTAGATGCATTGTTCTATTTCTCCGTACGCATATCAAATTAACATTTTTTTTCTTTCAGATGTTTCACTGCTTTTGTACTTTCCAGAACAATAAATATTCTTTATTCTAATGTCTGAACAGTGTGGCAACTATATTTTATCCTACTAGGCCTCATGTCTCGCTTAATGTTATGCTACATAGCAATTTGTGATCCGTCCTTCGCAATTGTCCAGCAGTGTATATGAAATCGCTTCATTCCAACACCGTTCAACCGTTCACTATGAAAATTAGCATATATATGTATTTTTTTGTGGAGAAGTTTTTTGTTCTATCCTCTTTCTTGCAGCTCCCCACCAGGTGGCGCTACAGTGAAGCAACTTTAACAACGTTCAATCAATTGCCAAGTTGCCAGCGTGGTCGCCAAAATTGATGCCAACTATCACTAACATTTCGCTATGTTTCCATTGAATCGCTATTATAATGTAAGAAACACGGCGTTGCTTGCTTTTATTATAATTTTAACATAAAATAAATACAACAGAACGTAATTCACACCCAGATATAAATTATTTACACTATTTTAAGCGTTCATTACTCAAAATTTGTAACAATGTGTTTCTTTTGCTGAGCAGAGATTAGCTTAGGAAGGTGCTTCCAAAAATCGACCCTCAATAGAGTTCCGGGTGTAACGAACACTAGACCCCCTTCTAAAACTCTAGGTGGCAACGCGGACAGATCCGAAGCCCTGCGCATGCGCGAGTGCCAAGTGAGAGGCAGCAGTCGGATTCTGTGGGCTCCGCCCGTGATCGTAGTATGGATATCTAGAGACGGTGATTTTCCTCTCGACGAGAGAGGCTAAGATTTTGTGTGCTCCATCCGCGAGCATATAGAAATTTAGAAAGTGAATGATTTCCTCTCCACAAGAGAGACTGTATTTAGCTCCATCAGTGAGCGTAAGGAATAACCTCTCTGCAAATGTCAAAAACTCGGAATTCTAAAAAAGTGTAAATACTGTACAAATTGTTTATGTCTATGAACTGTCCTGTGTGTTTGGGAAATAAATCTACAAAAGACCAAATAAGTGCCATCACTTAAATGCTTACGACGTTACACGGGGCGTTGCAACTGAAAAAAGAATCTCCTTTTTATCAGTTATTAGACCTTTAGACTTAAAATTTAACAAATCTGATTTTTTTTTTTGTTTTGTTCAGCTGAGGTATACAAAAAGCTTTTTTTTTTTAGTTTAATTTGCAATTTACGTAAAATTAACTCATTAGAAACTTTTTTATTCTTCAATCTGTCTTGTTTAATTTTTCAATTCACCCGTGCGAAGTACGGGTTTACCATAAAAATGATTATAATGAATATATAAAAGAGTATTCATTATATATATATATATACCTGTATAATCATTTTATATATTACTCTTTGAAATTTCAAGCATAATGAAAACAAAATTTTATCTCATACGACACGTAGGCTAATTTAAATATTATTTTATTGAGATATTTAGATGCGAAAATAAATTTGCGATCTTCTGAGTTGTCCGTGAGAGTTATGGCATTATTTTTTTATTTCTCTTCTGAGTGCACGAACCTTCAAAGATCTTTTATGAACTTCCAACATATAATCGGATTTCTGGTACAGACATCTCTGTTTTAGATCATTTTCACATTTATATCAACACTTACTCAAACAGAAGATCCTCTGACGAAAAAAGAGAGAGTTTCGAGGGAATCTAACATTTTAATCCTCAAAAGAAGCGCTTCATCCCCTTCCCTCCCCCAGCGTCCACTTCTTGTGTCGCGGAAGACGTCTCAGAGAAATACAATCAGCTCTTTACGAGTTCTCCTTTACGGCGCTCTAAAAGTGAGAGGTGATAAAACCCCCTACGCAGATGCTTCTTCTTTCTGACACCCCACAATAAAGCCTTCCCTCTGAACCGAAGAGGAGGGAGAATGAGCTTTTCGAAAGTTCTCTTTGAATTGGAATTGCGAAACGTTGTATCCGGAATCATTGGCTCTCATGTCTAGTACCGTGCTTTTCCGCGACTCACTATCACATACTTTGGGGGTACCTTCAGAGAAATAAATATTAAAATGGACTCCAGGTATTTTCTGCAAAGACTATTAGAGAAAAGTGTTTTTATTGAAAGATTTTAACTTGAAAATGAATGTAATTTACACAGCATTAGTTCGTGCTCTGGGTGTCCCCTAACTTACCTTTGCATTCTATTTAGTGTCTGAAAAAAGTTCATGCATCTCAAACAGTCGCAGTCTACGTTTATTGAAGTTATCTCTACTTTCGCATTTTTCATATTCTGCGTTAAGTTGTTTCTATATTTTGTTTTTGTTGCCCCATACGTCAAAAAAGAGTTTTCACTTAAATATTTATTTCGAATGGCATATAAGGCTTATAGTTGTGCGGGAAATTTTTATGCTTTCTGCAAAAAAATTCAGGAGCTGTTATTGTGTCCACATTTGATTTTAACGTCGAATCTGTTGATAAGCTGTTTCCTCACCTTCATTGGTAAGACTTCTGAATCGTCGTTGTACTCGAACAGATTTTTTTTATTTATTCATGCTTACTTTTTCCTTCTGGGAAATATTCACCTATAGTAAGTTTCAATCGAAAATAGAGCTCCATTTTAAAATTTTTAACACACATTCCCGCATAAATTAATTTTCAATTTGAAAGCTGTCTAGTTTTGTGCAAAACATTGTACACTGGCCTCAAAAAGTTAAGGTACAACCGGGTTTTTGTGTCTAATTTGCAAATGAATGAATGTAGAAACAAAAAATTTGGAGGATATGTGCATTAAATAGTTTTTTATTGAATGCGACATAGAAATTTGTATAAGTGTATTGCAAAAACGATTTATAACAAAAAAAGCAATCTCTGCGGAAAAGTCCATTCTTGGAGAAAACAGCACATCACAGTGTTATGTGGTAAAATGGCATAAAAACAATACAAAAATGGGTTCTAATAAGGAATGTGTCTACCCCTAACTTGAATGCATTGGCGGCATCGATTTCCCATGCTGTTTATTAAATTGTCGGACACCGGAATAGGAAGCGAAGACCAGACACAGAGTAAGCCTTGTTTCAGCTCATGTAACGACCTTGGAGGAGGATTTAAAGCAGCAACCCTCTGCCAAGATAGTCCCAAAGATGTTCTATCGGATTCAGGTCTGAGATCGAGCTGGCCATTCCATTCGTTCCAAACCGTGATCCTCCAGATACTCCTCAACAATCCGAGCTCGGTGAGGTCGTGCATTATCATCCATCAGAATGAAGTCGTTACCAATAGCAGCAGCATATGGGCGGACATATGGATCAAGGGTCTCATCCCGATATCTAAGACCAGTTACGCTTCCTCCATGGAACACATGCAGGTCAGTGTGGCCACCGAGCGAGATCCCTGCCCAAACCAGGATTCCACCACCTCTATAACTGTGTCTTTCAACAGTGTTGGATTGATGGTATCTAGTGCGCTGTTCCCTCCAGATCAGTAGACGCCCTGAATCACTCTCCATTGTAAATCTGGACTCGTCTGTGAACAGCACAGAAGCCCATTGTTGCTGCGTCCAAGAAACATGTTCTCTTGCCCAGCATAAGCGGTTCCTTCGCTGTCGTCCATTGAGGGGAACGCACACAACTGGTCTTCTTGCATACAGACCTGCATTGTGAAGACGATTTCGCACCGTATTAGCGGAGATTCTTCTTCCTGATGCTTGAAAGTGGTCTGCAACGAGCTGCGGCACAGTAGTGGTTCTTCTCCTTCGTGCCGAAAGAGCTAGAAAACGGTCTTCTGCAGGTGTTGTAGCTCGTGGTCGGCCTGGAACAGGTCTTCTGGACACAGAATCTTCGGATTGGTATTGATCCCAAAGTCGCTGAACAACACTACGAGACACATTGAGACGTCTAGCAGCATCAGCCTGCGACAATCCCATTTCCATTCATCCAACTGCCCGCCACCTTAACGAATTGAGTAAACGACGTCTCTGAGACATTTTCTAAACTCTATTGACTATTGTCACCGAAACTGCCAACAACTGTTGAAAATCAACACAACTTACACACAAAAGTACGAAAGCTTGATATTTGCATATTTTTCTCTCACTCATAAATATACGTTCTTTTCTATAAAATAAAAATTGTAGCAATCGTTTTTGCATTAATGTTTTTAAAGTTCGTTATTATCATTCATGTAAACTATGCATTTTATTGTTATTGCCATTTTTTTTATGGTGAGCTTCGAAAAACATGTTGTACCTTAACTTTTTGAGGCCAGTGTATGTTATTCTCTATGACAAATAATGACCGTAAGTTGAGTTTTAAAACCAATGCATTCATTTAACCGCTCGTCCAATCTAAAAATTCGTTTAATCGAGAGAGAAACATATTTATAAAAAAATTATCAATTGTTGCTTTTTGAGCAGACTGTATAAAAATTACTACATCTGATAACAGTAACCAGGTTAATTCTTATTTTAGTAGGATACTAAAAAATTATTTTACTAAGTGTTGCAAATTAAATATTTTTCTTAGTAATAATTTGTGACGATCACACAATATAAATATTTAAGCTTCTAGAATCATTTTTAAAACGAAGTTTATTCTAAAAGATCTGTATACCTGAAAACAGTTAAGCACATAGAAATTTTTCAACGGGGGAAGGGGGTGCGGGCAGGGTCGAAAGTCCACGGCTCTCATAGCATGCTCCAATACGCCGCCCAACATATTCTTTTGATTTTGTCGATTTTTAAGAACAAAAAATATTGAATAAATGATTAGCATTAATTAATAAAATTAATCATTAATTACAAATACTTAACTTTTGCGTATATACATATAATTATAATAAATCTAGGAAAACTCTAGTGCTATGGGGGCTCCGGATTTTACTTTACACTTTAGTATTTAGTAATTCACAAACTTTTGATGTTCGACATTTTCTACTATAGTGTGCTTGTTGTATTTATCGATTTATTCTGTACTCTTCTATACTACCTATGCACTATGCATTGGAACACAATCGTTAGGGTTAAAATCTAATTTTGTGACTGATGTGAGCAAAGTTGGAATGACTATTTTGGTGTGAGTTTTTAAACCTGTATGTAAAATATGCTCTTGTTGAAATTAGCATATTCGAAATTTTTCCTTTTCCGTAATCCCCCCCGCATTTATTCGAATACTATTATTTTTGGAAAATAGCGTTAACAAAAGAATGTTGCCTCTTGTGTATAGAAATTACCTTGAATCGTAAGGTTTTGTAGTCTTTTATCTTCTGCCTCCTTCAACATGACGTCATCGTGCTGTCTCGTGCGCCTCTAAAACTTCCTGTTGACGCGCCTCTTCCGTGGGTGGCGCTTGCCTTTTGCACACAGACTCCCTTCCTTCCTTTTTGATTTTATTTTGTTATACAATAATCACTCTTCACAGTGACTTCGATTCTTTCTGCGATGATTTGTCAACTCTTAAACGATACTCTTCCTCTTGGTAACGGTGACCGAGTTACTTCCCACAAATATTCATTGCACGTACAAAAATTTTATTTGCATTCTATTTCACATGTTATTTGGTTGCTAATACCACCTAATTGGCAAAGCCAGATTGAGGCCCATAAAATTCATCGTAGCAAAGCCTACATATATACCTGTCGTTAGCCGTAGTTTTGAGCACCCTACAGGTGACAGTACGATTTAGCTCGTCTCCACCTCAATTTTGGGGGAAAACACTCTAGGGAAGGGGTCAGGGTCCTCCCACCTCTCTTACTCTTCCACCAACCACATGAGAGCACTTGCGGCTCGACAGCTATTTACCCTCATACCGCAAAGGCACTACACATTTACAAAAATCAATGCCTTCTCCGGAATTCGAACCCAGGCCACAGTAGTCAGCGTCACTAACCGCTATACCGAATGGGCGACTCTGAATAATTTTACGACTAGTTTTATATCCGAAAAACCACGTTTGTGCCATCTAGGACTTGGAACATTTCTTTGTTAACCGAGCTTCGTCTATTTTAATACAACTTTCAAAAATGATGTGGACAAAAAATTTAATATCACGCTTTGGCTATCTTCTTAATACACTTCGACGCGAAAAAAGTAACTTTGATAAGGGTGTGAATTGGTATTACTTTGCATTCATGCCATTTCATAACATGGTATTAGATTTCTCTACGAAAACTCCTTACTGATCTTTTTCTAAGAGTTTTGTTCCTTGAAGTAGTGAAAAATAAATTTTTGTATGGCATAATAGTTCAAGTCTCTAAATATTCAAAGTATATTGGAAATGTAAAAGGTTTATGCATATACTTGTATGTCGAGCGTTTATTTCATACCTTCGACTGAAATGTACGCACAAAAAATTGTTACTGAAGCATTTTATGCATTTTTAAAAATGAGATAGAAGCTGCAATGTGTGTCATAGTATATTCTTTTTATTAAGCAATAAAATATGAATTACGGGAACAATATTTGTGTGTACTGGGTTGCTTTCTCCATTGATATGTTTTTTCATGACTATTCCAACGTCACAAGGGAGAAGAATACGTATCCAAATCAAAACTATTCTGAGAATGATGGAGAGAAAAAAATAATCATCTGCGTCATAGCAACGAAAACAGAAATAATGCTGCTTGCTGTTCTGAAGAAATGTTCTAGAACACTTCACTTGGACATTCTTTTTTAATAATAAAAATTATATTTACAAGCTTTTACTTCAAAATTTGTTACTTGACTTCACAATGTAATACATATAGCAGCCAGTAGTCAAAGTTTGATTTCGTGTTATGGTGATCGAGTAATGATGGTCCCAAATCTATAACTAGTGTTTTTTTTTTTTTTTTTTTTTTTTTTTTTTTTTTGTAGAGTCGTTTGCTTGAGTCTTGGTGCCGCTGAAAAGCCCTCGCGTCGTTGCCGCTGGTGCATGTTAAGGCTCAAGAGTGCTTTTGGTAGGGTGTAGAAATGTGTGTTAGCTCAGATGCCGTAAAGCGATCGTTCCTTCGCCCTTGACTCTTGTGTTGTTCCGTTCTTTATAAAACAATCAATCGATTCTCCTTGTGTCAACAATAGGGAAAAGTAGATTAGAAATGCAATCATTTATAAAAACTCTGTGCATTGACTCGCAGAATCAGTCAAAATTGCTGGGAAAATATCCCACGAGATCCAGTGATGATAACCTGAATCCTTGAAGTTTTCGTTCAGTGGATTAAAAAGAAGTTTCCAACTGCATGAGTTTTTTACGGACCTGGAAAAGTAAAACTATGTGCCAGAGCGATTATCAACCATTTTTTGTTGTCTTGGAACACTTCTAATTTAAAAATTTGGTGGCACAATCGCACAAAACTTTCCCGAAATTGAGAAATTTCGACACAATTATGCTGTGAATAAAATGTTACACATGATCCATAATTATGAAGTACTCTTGATAATTGATATCTGTAAAACTAATTTGATTTAAAAATAAAAAGTCGGCCAGCCAGTATGGTGGCTATGACCCTCGGCTTTAACCGAGTGGGTTCGGGTTCGAATCCCAAGTAAGGCATGGTTGTATCTTCGGAAAAGAAGTAGGTCTTTCACCTGTAATGTATTCCCGTCTCGAAAGGAAAGCAGCGCACCCCTTCTTGTTACATGCTGGGATCATCATCCGTGATAAGTGTGTATATTCTTACGTTGTATTGTGTGCTTTCTGTTCTTCTTCGCTTGTATTTCATATGTTCACAGGATAAAAAAACACGTCAATAACAAAACAAAACAAAAAGGAGCTTTGATTTTGTAGAATTTTTGTCCTTTTGTTACCTTTTGCTTCTCTCCTCATCCTGTGGTAACATAGATAAGATACAAAGGCACCTAGGCAAAGGTAAAGTATTCCTAAATAAAATTGTGCATCTATCATTTTATTAAAACTGTCATAGAGCTCACTCCGTTGTTTGTTCGAATGAAATACAGCATTTATTGTTCACACCCTCGAAGAATGTAATTAATAATGACGTTCCGTCCACCCCCATGGCGACGCTCGATTGGAAAAACTCTTTCGAAACAACGCGTATCGATTTCAATACTTCTCGAAAAGCCGTTGGCACTCTGTAACCTCGCATCCGAAAAGTCATCGTCTTCTATTGCTGGAAGACAGGTATTGTCTCTCCGTCGGAAAACGATTTGTTAAAGACTCCTTTTTTTAATTTATTATTTTTCATGTGGCCTCAGGGGCTCTTTTGTATTTCCTGTCACCCGCTGTTGAAGAAGTGTCATTAAAATCCTTTCACCATGTTGTTTTGTTCGATTGACAAAGATCTTGTCGTGTTTATTGACATTTGAAAGCAAAAAGATCGGATGTCAACTCCTACAATCTTAAGATGGGTGAATCGTATTGAACAACACATTGTAAGCTGTCGCCAGTGAAAACGAGAAATGCGCTTTCCTGAGATTTACCGAATTATGATAGTCTCTGTTGTGTCCACACCGTTCTGTGTGAAACAGAATACCATCAATGTATGTTGGTTTTTATAGGTTCCAAAAAAAAAAAAAAAAAAGAAGTCACGCACTGGTTTTTTGCTCGAATGGAAGAATTTTAAAAAATAGGAGAGTAAGCAATGAAACTGTCCCAGTGGCGGCTGTCAGTACGCGAAGGCACAGCGTAAAGTATTTTCAAGCTAAATAAGGTTGTAAACACACATTTTTACTTCAGGAAAAATATAAGAGCAAATAAAATACTGATTTATAAATTTCTATAGTGAATGAAAACTCCCAAGAAATGAGCACTTTTTCTTTCGTATTATATATACATTTTATTACTTAAACTTAAGTCTGAGGGAAGAAAATGAATAGGCATGTGTCTTCGCAGTAGCGCACACAAAATTTTTTCAAAGGGTCCAGGGTCGAAAATCCACCATTTTGGGCTCCAATACGCCACCCAACATATTCTTTTGATTTTATCAATTTTCGGGAACAAAAACAATACAAAATTAATTATTGAATAAATAATTAGCATTAATTAATAAAATTAATTATTGGTAACAAATGAGTAATTAAATTTTACGTAATATATACATAGGATTATAACCAATCGAAAAAAATTCGAGGGCTATGGGGGGGTGTCCGGACCCCTAGGGCACCCCTCTTGTGTGATCCACTGTGTCTTCGTGTTGACCGTTGAGATGCGATTTTTTTTGCCATAAATGTGACCGCTGTGAAAGTTAATCCCCTCCACACTCAAAGAAATGTTTAATAATTTTATTGTGAGTCTCCCTCCCCCCTTCTTTTGCCATGTCTTCGATTTAAGGACTTGTTTTCAGGAACTAAATACACACACATGAACGTGTTTGACGAGTAAAGAATTCCATTAACTTTGCTGACTTAAACTAAACGCGGAGATTTGGATGTGTGGTCATATTTGGCGTTGTGTGTTTCGAATGAAATGGAAAATTGCCAATCACGATTGAGATGCTCGATGTGTCTCGCCATCCATTTTATCCTTCATTTTGTAATGACTTCGTTGGGTTGTTTGGAAAAATCTGTATTTAGGTTATTTTTCAGTAAATTGCGAATTCAATGAACTGAAAATAATTTAATGATTTTTCTTCAGTTACATCTCATATATGTTATTAAAAACCTCCCTATTTTGTGTTGTTTTTACATAAGCATTGTTTTCACTTTAATGTTTATTTTTCATTTCCATTTTAACGAAAACAATCACAACGCTGCTTCGTGGGTTGTTAATTCGAAGTCATTTGAATTCGAAATTGGATAAAAGCGTTTCGCTTTTCTGTTAAGCCATCCTTCAAATTAAACATTCCTAATCATTGACTAAAAATAATAATCCCTTTCTTTCAAATACAAGGGTTTTTTTTCTAAAATTACTGCTAAGAATTTTTTTATTAAATAATTTTACAATCTGTAAAATAAACATGTATATTGTTAGGAAATAAATGGCGAAATAAGAATAAATAAGGCTAGTGCTAAATTTTTCCAGATTTTAAGAGTTGATTTACTTCATAAATAAACTAATTTCTTCGAAAATTACATTGGTTTTTTGAAAAATGAAGGGTATACGGAAAAACATTCGATTTTTTTTTTTTTTTTTTTGTTCTAGTTGCTGGCGTTCTTTTTTTCTTCCGGATCAACGTTTACGAACTCTTGCTGATTTTTTGTGGTACGAACAGACACAAACATGGGAGGCAAAACGTATAAAAGAAAATGATAGTGAGCTTCCTTCGTGGAAAGGAATGTCGTAATTTGCAATGGTAGGAAAGGAGAAAAGAAAAAAAAATGTCGAAAAAAATTTCTGAAATATATAGATACACAAATATTATTTAGGGAAGAACGAACTAATAATTAATAATTCAAAATAATATGGAGTATTTCGTATAAAATTACAAAGAAAATTTTCGAAAATAATCTTAATAAGTGATTTTTTTTTACTTCTAAATAATTTTTTTAATTTTTAAACGTAAAATTTTGTGTTAAATTTATGATTAAGATTTAGTTCAGTTTATTGTTATGATAGATTAAGAACACAAAAATTTAAAAAATGTTATGAAGTGATGTGTTGATAAAGTTGTGAATCGGTTAATTGTATATTATAGGTGAACATAAAAAAAAAAGTGCATTTTGTTAAGGTGTGACCAACCGTCCTCCTTTAGGGAGGATAGTCCTCCTTAGGTTCTGTCCTTCCTCGAAAAATGTCCTCCTTTTCAATATTTTAAAACTAATCCAGTGCTTCTCAAACTTTCAATACTGGCGCCCCCCTTTTCAATCACAATTTTTATCGCGCCCCCCCCCTTATACATAATAATTTACTGAATAAAATAATAATGCACTTTTACGATAAAGCAACAATATTTATTATAAACCGTACAAATTCATGGCATAAGTATTAAATTTTGTATATGTTACTTTTAAGCAAAAAAAAGTTAAGTAATAGGATAATTACTAAGTTATTTTTCCTTTCACTGATTTTTAAATTGGAACATATTACAAAATGCGGTGGTTGCTTAGAAGACAAAATATAGATATTAGCTAAATATAGAAAATGAACTCAGAGGGTCAATTTCTTATCTTAAAACTCCTTTCAAAAACTTTGCTCTGTAAGACAAGCCCATGGAAGTAGCTAATAATTATTAAACTTGTTCTTAATTTCGTATTAATTAATTTGTCATAAAATACTCTGTGCACCACTCATACATTAAAAGTAGTGTTTCTCAAACTTTCAATACTGGCGACCCAATTTTCAATCATAATTTTTGTCTCGCCCCCCGTACAACAATAATGTATTTACTGCAATAAAAATGCACTTTGAGAGAGAGACGCTAAAGTTACAATACGATTTTAATTATAAACCGTACAAATTAATACGATAAGTATATTAAATTTTGTGTATATGTAACTTTTAAGTAATATATATTTTAAGAAAATTACTTAAAATATATATTACTTAGAATTATGTTATTTTTCTTTCTCTAATTTTTAAATTGGAACAGATCGCAAAATGATGTATTTAATTAAAGATTTATTTCCTTCAGCATTCATTTCTCAAAGTACAAATGTCATTAGAAAAATAGTCTAGTTAATGTCGCTCTCTATCATATCCATCACATCTGGCATTATAGGGAACGTTTGCGTGAGTCTGGGCAACCTATCGGACGTCTGCGCAAAACATGTAAAAATGCTTTTCCTCGTACAATTCCAGTCAGTTTTGGTCGACTCGATACTCCTATAGCTACCGAATCTAGCTTGAATGTACATTTTTTTAAATTTCCACGTTAATTGTAATTCACGGTAATTAAGTATTTACGGCAGCAGATTAAAACAATATCATACATACATTTTTAAGTCGTAAGCAAACATTCGACCATAATAAAGAATCAACAAGTACACAGACGAACGAGCATGGTTCCGAAAATTAAATCAAGGCGATCTTCTAAAAAATACTTAAATTTTGGATTTACCACTACTGAAGTAAATGATGAAAAAAAAGCCCTAGCTCAATATGTGTTAAAACTTACAAATCTGTAGAACAACATGTGAAAGTTGTTTTTAAAACATGTAAAATCATTTAGCTATGTTGGCAAAGAATTTTAAAAAGTATTTTCTGGATGAGGACAGCTTGGTAGCAAGTTACGAGTGGATTAGGGATCTATTTTAAGATACTCCAGAAGGGCTCTCAACTTCCGAAGAAGAAATCTTCATAGATTTCACATCCAGTGAAAAATTAAAAGGCAATTTTGTAATAAATCGCTCTTTGAATTTGGGGTAGAGGTGGATGAGGAATTATCTGTACTGAAAACAAAAGCACTTCGTATACTATTACCATTTTCAACATCCTACCTTTTTCAAACCGGATTTTCTGCAGTGGATGCCTTGAAGACAAAATATAAATCTCAGCTAAATATAGAAAAATAACTCTTTAAGTGTCAATTTCTGATATTATAAACCTTCCTTTGAAAAACTTTCCTCTACAAGACAAGCCCGTGGAAGTCCCTAATAATTATTAAACTTGTTCTTAATTTAGTAATAAGAGTGATTGATTGAATATTAACGTCGCACTGTTCAGCTGCGCGAGGGCTTTTGATGACGGACCACGTAATTTTGAACCATGGTCAAGTGACGTGGATGACACCTGAGCTGGCACCCCTCTCTTCTAACTACCACACCACACCAACGGGAAAACGTTTCAACTTTTAACAGATTTAACGTGCATCGCTGCCCTACACGGCGGGTCTTTAGTGGTACTGGGCTTGAACTCGTGACAAGGCAAGCCACGATCCGATACCTATACCACTCGGCTAATTCAGTAATAATAAATTATTTATAAAATACCTTCTTCAGTACTGATACATCAAACGTATACTGGCTGCAACACCGACTCTTCGCACGAGTTCATTTTTTAAAAAAATAAAACATTATTCTTTATATAATAGCTGAACTGTAAGGAGAGTAAAACTGTGTGCACGACATTGTATACAAAAATGTAAAATGATTTTTTCAGATAAATGCTATAATTGTAAATAACTGTTTAAAAGAACTGTAATTTTGAACCTCACACAATTAGCATTTAGAATTAATGTTATATTATGAAAAAGAATATAAAATTCCGATGAAGAATAATTGTGTTACTTTTTAACATTTAAAGCGAGAAGACTTCAAAATGTTTTAACCCGGGAGCAGGCGCGTACTCGATACTAACATTAATGGTAGTGCGGGGGGACTCAGTCTCCCCAATCATTTGTTTAGAATTATTTTTACTGTACACGATACAAATCGGAATTCTAGTGAATATTTTAATTTATAGAAAAAGTATACTTACCTTCTTTCAAGGACTATTCAATTCTTTGATGATTTGAGAAAAAATCTAATAAAACTGAACTAAAATGATTCAAAAGTACAAGACCATAATAAAGGACGCAAATCAGACACTTTTCAATTACCCTACAGAAATGTTAAACCAATCAATTCTTTTCCAAATATCGCAAAACTCAATTATTTACAATTTCCCTAAGCGAAAAGCAAACGCATAAAAGATGGGAGGGAACTAATATTGATAATAACCATACCATAAGATTGAAGGTCAATCAAATGATTAGCAAACGTACTATGAAGCCTGGCTGAAAAGTGAATCATGACTTCCTTTTCTTTTTCTACAGCTAATGTACAGCATTTCAATAATAATTACAGTGGTGAATTGTTTATCTTCTTAGAATTTTCCTCAGGGTCTGGGTTTCGTTTTTTCTTTTAACGAGTAATATTTCATGTTAAAACGTAATAAAAAAAATCTCTCATTGAGGAAATACAGCAAATAAAACAAAACGTTTTTTTTTTTTTCTTTAATTTGGTTTTGGGATCAAAGATAGCTATTTGATGACGGAAAAAAGCCAGATAATAAACATAAATTATGTCATTGTTGTTGTGTGTATTTTTTTTATTATGGAAGAAAGCATTTTGTTTTACTTCTCTTTCCTTTTATTTTTTTAAAAAAAAATCTTTAAATTTTCGATACGCTCGCGCCCCCCTTGTAGGGTCATCGCACCCCCCCAGGGGGGCGCGCCCCACACTTTGAGAAACACTGAACTAATCTGTTAATCTCTGTTTTCAGAGATGAACCAAACATGTTTCCAAAATTTCGAAGAATGGTCTGAAACAAATATCACGGGAAATGACAGTTTTCAATGTTTTTTTTTTTTTACTTTGTCACATGTAAATTGGGCAGATATAGAAAATTACATTGAGTTTTTATCGAAAGAAATGCCTGATATTGAAATCAATGACAATTGTCTGTTTGATATAGAAAGAAAACTGAATGTATATTTAAATTGTAATAAATTAAAACAATTGGAAAACCAACATGCTGAGAAATTGGTAAAAGATGGGTGAAAACGCTTAAACCATTTAAAAAAATGAACACATTCCATATGAAAATTTAGTTATTCTTGTTGAATTTACGTTGTGCTGTCCTGGAACTAATGCAGCAGTCGAAAGAGTTTTTTTCAGTTGGTAATGATTTTTGTGAAGTGACAAGTGAGAAATCAAAATTGAATGTCAATATTTTAGCTGCAGTGCTTACCGTAAAATTCAGCATGAAGGATATTTTTTGCCCGAACTCTCTGATGTATTAAAAAATATGTTGGCAAAGAAAAAAAATTATTCAATGGAAAAATATTCGTTTAAGATAATAATTAAAAAGAATGCAAGCGTAATTAGCTTATTTTTGTTTGAATTAATAAAACGTTTCATATATTTTAAGTTGTAATTTTTTCTTAAATTTTTCGTCCTTTTCATTGTAAAAAAAAAATTGTTACCTTAATTTTGCTCATTTGTTTCCCCTGTTTCTTTGGAGAGGACTTGTGTGTGTTATGTATCTATTTAGAGTTGGCAGAATTCGTTTTAGCATGTGGTTCATTGAAAAGTTTTCATCTGCGTGAACATCCTATTCGAGATAGGCTTGTTTTCTTATTTTACTGAACCACGATTCTGGAATTGGCATAATCACTTAAATTCGACCCGATGTTTCACTTCTCATCCTGTTTTGGATTGTGTCCTTGGAAATGTACTCAAAAGAAATTGTATCACCTAGGTTAAAGTCTGTGAGAGTTTTTCGGAGGGACGGGGATTGAGTGGTTTCGGTGAAAATAAAATGGGCATTCCACTCTTTTCCTGGGAAGTTAAGCCAAGACGCTCCCCTTCCAATTAGTTCTGAGAGAAGCTCTAGCCGGACAAAAGGATTTTCTGGTCCAAATGACCGATCCTTCTCTTTGGAAAATGGAAAAACTCTCCAGTTTGTGACCTGGGGTCAGGAGAGGGGAAGAGAGAAGATTTAGAACCAGAGTGGGGTTCCCCCTTCCCCTCTCTCGTCGGCAGGGGGGCCCGGGTTGCCTGATTCCACCTGGTGCCATTTGTCACTCAGTTGCTGAGGGAGTCGGTCGCTTGTACCGTCTCTTCCAGAATTGCGTCGTTTGAAATTAATTGGAACTTAAAATCAATGTGGAATCCTAGTGTATGTGTGTGGCTGTTGCAAACTTAGAAGATGAGCAGTGAATGAAAATCGTGCTCTGCTTCCGTTTCTGCGGTTGTGAGGAGTGAAAGCGCGCCTTTGTCTCGAGTGGAAAATGTAGCGTCCCTATTTTGGATTTCGCTTTGTGTGTGCGTGTGATATGTGTTTTTGGATTTACCATGTGCAGGTTTGTACATATTTTGCTTTTCCTATAGGATGACGTTTTTTAGTAACTTCGCGCAGAATTATAGAGAATTTCAACATGCAAGCTAAATAAAATAATAAAATAAGTGATTCATCGACAAAAGTCGTTATCTTCTTTCATCAGACGCATCGGTTTATATTAGCAATTTTTTTTCTACATAATTTCTTTCTAATTGTAAACTCAAACAGATTCCTTCCTGAAAATATTGCTAATTAGAATTGATTCTAAAATGTGGAATATGCAAGGAAGTAAAAACAATTTTTCAAATAATCTGTTTGAATGATTGCTTTACGAAGGGAATTTCTGAGCTTTTAGGGTCATCGAACAATTTTTTTTATACATAAATTTGTAAGAATTGGACTGAACGCTTTATTTAAAGCGCTGTCAATCAAATGAGTAAGAATCCCTTTAATTTTTTACTGTATGGAAAAAGAAATAGTTTATGATCTTTTTCTTATAAAAATAAATGAATTAATGCAAAAACTTTCGTGCTACTACTTAAATGAGTGACATTTAAGTTCACTTTTTGAAACTGAATAAAAAATTATATTTCATCGAACGTTCTGTTTTTAAACTTTTTTAAAACATTCAAATTATTTTTCAAACATGCGTTGGGTAAATACTTAAGTTAAGAGTACGAATCTTGTATCGGAAGCAACCTGGTGCTGCCATATTTTTTTTTCGGTTATAAAACAAAAAATGTTGTCGAGAGAGTTTTGTCTGTATCGTTATGGATTCAGAAAGAGAAATTGTGGAGTGTACCAAGTTGATGTCCAAATGATCTTTGATTTATACATTTTCTTTATTCAGCATACGTTCCAATGAGTTTATGTGTGTGCTTAATAACATATATGTATATATATTCACGTTTAGGTGCGACAAATAAAAATAACCCTATACACATTTTGTTATGTATGTTTGTACCAACACAGGAGAATTTATTGTATACATGGATTGTATTTTTATTCATAATTTATCACACAAATGTATTATGAATGGGTTTTAGTTATGTTGACATAACTCAATTTAAAAAAAAGAATGAAGATACTCTCTAAAATTTTTATTTATTTTCAATAATTTTCCGACACGAATGAATCAGCTAGCACTACTGTTAAATCAATAGAAAATGCTTCTATTGGTTACTTGGTTCGTACACATGACTGCGATCTCTGTGGCTAGTGAAAAATTATTATATATAGATGTTCTTTTTATTTATATTGTTATATTATCGAAGCAGGTAAGCTTCACAATAAACAGATGTTCTTATAAGTTTATCTTTATGGTTTGATGACGTCGACCTCATTTTCACTTTATCGGTGTACATAGCTTGATAAAGGCTGGGTTTTTTTTCCTTGACCTTTGACTGGTAAGGAAAGCTAATTGACCCTTGACACTTTGAAGAACTCGAGAGGGAATTCTTGTAAGCAATTTTACCTTGATAAACGTTAATCCCGACTGATAGCTTTGTCTGGAGTAATGTCTGATTTACCCGAATTGGTATAATTAGTTAATCCACTTTATACTCGTGCAAAGTTGTTCTTATTTGTGCTAATCGCGAATAGATGATGTTAAAAAATAAGTATTTTGAATGTTTGTGAGCATTTACGTAATCTTCCACCTAGTAATTTCTCTTTGTTTATAAACAATGGGAATTTTCAGGGATTATTTAAGTCAGAATAATGTGCAAACTATTCCAAAAAACTCCCCTTTTTAATGGATTAATGTAATTTGTTAAACCATAAAAAGTGGTTAGTTAAAATTTTTTATTAGTAATGTGATGATTCAGTTGTTAGTGTCTGTAAGTGAATATGAAAAAGCAGATAAGTATAACGATTTTTTTGTACATATAAGATTCTAGGATATTTTTATATTTTCTTACTAGTATATTTTCTTGCATGTACATGGGTGTGTGTGTGTGTGGGGGGGGTATATTGATATTCTTGCCGAAATGCCATTGAATAAGTTTTTTTCAAAGAGTATTCAAATTTAAATAAAGTTATACTCTATTTTAAAAAAAGCTGATTGAACCTCTAAACCAGGTATTGGCAACTTCTGGCTCGCATTCCAGATTTGGCTCTTGCTACAAGTGCGATACAATCTACAAATTTGTCAGGGGTTTTTGAGTGGATTGTATTGAAGTATTTTTTTTTTAAATGAAGCTTATTCAACGAACATCTTCAGAGTTAGAGGAAGCAAAATTTATGGAATTACGAAAAGATTTGGAAAGTATATATATATATATATATATATATATATATATATATATATATATATATATATATATATATTTCAATGTTGTTTAGATCATGAATACCCTTTTAATTTCTTGGGATCTTATATTCATCACAAATACATTAACCAGCTTGCTACTTCGAATTCCAAATCCACCACACAACAATAGGTTTTCAAAGTCAGCATGTTAGTGGTCTTGCTGTGAAGATTATATCATAACACTCATATCACAGTTTACATTTTTTCCACACACATCTTGAACATCTTACACATTGTTGACAACCAACCAAATTATAGCCTAGCAAATTTACATTTTTGACAATCAACCAATTCAAATTTTACCATATTTGATTGTCGTCATTTTATACTTGTCTTTTCTGGCTGGTATAAAAGTCAGCTCAAAAGATATGGTTATGTATTTTCGAATTTTTTAACTTAGTGAATAATTGACTTTCATTAATGGCAAGACGCTTGTTTCTCTTCGTAAAAGCTTTGTGAGTAAAGAAATTCTGTTAAATTAATTTTTGAATGATACTTTTCTTATATAATTGTTTTAACATTTTTCTACTTATCTTACATAATTATTTTGTGATTTTTTCTGCATTAAGAGTTTTAGGAGAGTTTGTTACATAATAGTAGTGATTGGTTTTATCATGCTCTCTGAGTTATCCATACTCTGAAGTTTTGTTTATTTTATTTTATTTGGTTTTCCTACCGAGTTGCAAAGGGGGAAGGTTGGCGCCTTTAAGCTAGTTTAACCCCACTTATTCGGTCCTAAGTCCGAAATTGCTTTCTGACTAGCTAGGTTCTGCTTTTTTGTAGTTCTTTTATTTCTCTATAATTTTGTTCTTCATGTTCAGCTTTTATATTTTTATTATGCTATTTCTTGTTATGTTCTTTATCTATTATTTCTTGTTTTTGATAAATAATACATATTTCTTTTATATATATATATATATATATATATATATATATATATATATATATATATATATATATATATATATATATAACACTATAAATCGACAGCTGGGTTAAATTGTTACATGCCATTGCTAAAGGAATTAAATTATTTGTAGAAAATTGCATGTATTTTGTTTTCCAGTTTTAGGTTTCACATACCTTTTCTGAACAAGTCTTTTCTGATATGAAAAATATTTTGAGTCCCCCCCCAAAAGTTGTTTCGTAACTGAACTTTTAGAATCGTGTCAAATCAAAAATCACAGATTGTACGGAGTAAAGTAGAAAGGTGCATTAACACACACACATTTATTTGTTTAACTGTATTAAAGGAATACGTATATTTTATGTTGTTTATTTCTTATTTTAATAAATATGTCTAAAAAGTACATAATGTGTACCAGTAAAGCACACAAGAATTTTTCAAGGGGGTTCCGGAGTCGGAAGTTCACCAGTCTTGTATCATGATCTTTTTGATTTTGTCGATTTTCGGGAACAAAATACAGTAAAATGCTAAATATTGAATAAATAATTAGCATTAATTAATAAAATTAATGATTAATAACAAATTTTTAATAAAATTTTACGTACTATATACTTAGAATTGTAATCAATCGGAAAAAAATCAAGTGCTTTGGGGGGCCCCCCTTGTGTGCGCCACTGATGTGTACAATTTTTTTATTTATGATGTGTACAATTTTTTTATTTATGTGTTGAAGGCATAGTTATATTTTATGTTTATGGATATCTATAAATGATGCATAGTTAACATATAAAATTCTAAATCTGTAATAATCTCTACTCCCTAACTCTGCATGTATTGTCACCGGAATCGGAATTTTTCCTAATAAAGGGTGTTTTTTTTAGAGGTATAGAACTTTAAATTGCAATAAAACAACGATGTATTATTCGATTGACATGAATTTTTTTTATTCGAAAGATAATCTTGTGGCATTACATTTTAAATATGATTTCTGGCATAGGACTGCCACGGCTGGATCGGATGTAGTCCAATCTGGACGTCCAATTTTCGATGACTTTTTCCAACATTTGTGGCCGTATATCGGCAATAACACGGCGAATGTTGTCTTCCAAATGGTCAAGCGTTTGTGGCTTATCCGCATAGACCAATGACTTTACACAGCCCCACAAAAAATAGTCTAGCGGTGTTGAATCACAAGATCTTGGAGGCCAATTCACAGGTCCAAAACGTGAAATTAGGCGGTCACCAAACGCGTCTTTCAATAAATCGATTGTGGCACGAGCTGTGTGACATGTTGCGCCGTCTTGTTGGAACCACAGCTCCTGGACATCATGATTGTTCAATTCAGGAATGAAAAAGTTAGTAACCATGGCTCTATACCGATCACCATTGACTGTAACGTTGTGGCCTTCATCGTTTTTGAAGAAGGATTCCACCAGCCCATAAAGCGCACCAAACAGTCAGTTTTTCTGGATGTAACGGTGTTTCGACATACACTTGTGGATTAGCTTCACTCCAAATGCGGCAGTTTTGTTTGTTGACGTAGCCATTCAACCAGAAGTGCGCTTCATCGCTAAACAAAATTCGCTTATGAAAATCGGGAACAACGGCAATCTCGTTTTGGGCCCATTCGACGAATCTACGCCTTGCTTGATGATCGTTTTGATGAATTGCCAAACCAAACTGAGAATAAATCACTTGACAGCTGTTAAATCGGTCGCCATCTTGGAGAGTAATGCCAATTTAAACTTCTATACCTGGAAAAAAAACACTCTTTATTTCCTGTTGTGTGTCAATTTGAATGCTACTGATAGATTGGTTTGGCGTACCTCAGCTACAAGGTGGCCGAGTCCTGCTCTTGGTGCTATATATTCTAAGTTTTGTCTTCTATATTATTAAATATTGTTTTTCACTATTTGGGTTAAGGTGGCAAAATTGTGTATGGAGGGATATTTTCAGTTTTTAAAGATATAATATTAAAAAATATGTACGAGTACATGCGAGTTAAAAGCGTTACGAATTTACTTGAAATTTGGGACAATTTTCCCTTCCGAATGTATGTTCTGAGTTTCATAATTTTTTCTCTGCCCAAAATCGTTGATATTGTAGAATATTTTTTAAGACTTTTTCAAAACTTCTAACTATTCTTTGCGTCCAAAATGTAACATCAGATTGTTATATGAAATCCAAAATTATTGTTCTATTCAAGATAATCATAAAACGGTTGATTCGAAAAGATTCGATAACCAAAAAAAAAGAGAAAAAAAAAATGTTTCGGCGGGGGGACGCTTTTTATGTTCATATATTTTGTATTTTTGTCAATCGATGTTTAAAAATTTAATTTTCTTTTTTGAGAATAAATAGTAAAGCAGAATGACACGCACGCTTCCACATTTTGATGAGTTAACATTATTTTAATGAACTGTATAGCTTGCTTAAATTTTATTTATATATTTTGTATAATTTGTTTGCCTCAAGAAACTGCATTAAATGTTTTTTGGGGGTTTAAAATAAGCGGCTGACGTTAATCATGAAATGTTTTCTTTTCAGATAAAGTAATATTTTATTATTATTATTATCCGTTAAACATTTTCCTTTCCTTAAAATATCAGATAATTGACTACCTCTGCAATTAATAAAGTTGGATGGACATGATTGCAAACTTAATGATGTGCAGTGGAGTGGGGGGGCTGCGGTAGCCGAGTGGTCAACGTATCGGATTCTTGCTGGCGTGTCATGAGTTCGAGCCCAGTACGACTAAAGATCTGCTGCGATGTATGTAAAATCTTTCAAGAACTCAAACGTCCTCCTGTTGGTGTGATGTGGTAGTTCGGAGAAGGGGGTGCCAGCTCAGGTGTTATCCTCGACCTTGGAGACGACCTTAAGAGGTCCGTCGCTTAGAGCCATCGCGTATAGGTGAACAGTGCGATGTTAATACTCACTCACGTTCAGTGGAATGTCTTTCTGGAAAATTTGAAAGAAGCCTTGCATTTTTTTAAAGACCATCGCACAACTTTAATACAATCCATGATTTCTTTATATTGTGGTTAGTTCTCTGCTTGTGACATTCATCAATCAAATGAATCGGACAGTAGTGAAAGGATAGAAAAATTAAATAGCAGTATTTTTTTTTTTAGTCAATTAAAGTTTTATTTTTGTATTCCGTCTGTTAATTTTTTAAAGTATATTCTTTGAAATGTGCGTAACGAATTTCTTATCATTTTCAATATCATTAATACCTCTCTCTTTCATATTTTGAAGGGAAAAAAATTCCTTTGTTAAAAACAAATTACAGATCAGTTATCTGCGTATTCGCACTTGAGTAGCGCAGAAACTAATGGAAACGATTTTGTGCGATTAGTTAAGCATTCTTTTTGAAAATGGAATTTAAAATTTTTGCTAAATCAGAAAATTTTAACACTCGTTGTTTAAAATTAAAAAAAAAATTCCAACAATTTTGTAGTTACGGATTTTTTGTTTCTCTTTCCTTTACTGATTAATAGTTAAATTTATGTGAAATGCTTTCAAAAGTTTATGAAACGAATATGTAACAGAGAAAGAAATTATGTTTTTTGCATGTTTACAAAATCAAATGAACTTAAATCACTCTTGTTTAAAACAATTTGCGTTTGGTTTGGAAAAAAAGTAACTGGACTTTCAGTGGGAAAAAATATAATTACAGCATGGGTAAAAAAAAGGTATTGGCAATTGCCTATAATAGATCAAATTAGCTAACAAAGGAAATGCTTGACAATTTTAACTGGACATAACGAACACAGGAGGTAATAAACACACAAATCTAATGAAACTTTCATTTTAATATGTCTTTTACACAAAATATACAACAAAAACGTATTTTGCATGTCAAAAAAGTATTTGCAAACTAATAAGAGAGAGTAAAATGTGAGAACAAAACCAGGATATGTTTAATACTTTGTATGCATACCTTTTACATTTATAACAGCTTGTAATTTATTTCTCATAGAGAAAACCAAAGTCTTGATTGTACTATTGGGAATTTTGTGCCATTCTTGCAGTAGTATACGCTTAAGTTCGTCTTTACACGAAATTTTGTTTCCTGACTTCTACGTCCAATTTGTGCCATAAATTCTCAATTGGATTTATGTCAGGCGATTGAGGCAGCGGAGATTGGCGAGGAGAGTTATACAGTAACCACTCCCGGGTGAGGTTCGCTGTATGCTTAGGGTCATTGTCTTGTTGAAACACAAATGATGTTTCTAAGCCAAGTTTTTGGGCACTGGATTGCAAATTATGGCGCAACATGTCGGATGTACGTATGTGCTGTCATAATACCATCAATGAAGCACAGTTTACCAACTCCGTTCGCTGCCATACAGCCCCAAACTAAGACGCTCCCTCCACCATATTTCACAGTCGGTGTTAAATGATGTTTTTCCAGTTCGGTGTTTGGCTTTCTCCACACATATTGTCGTCCATCACTCCCGAAAATGTTAAACTTCGATTCGTCGGAAAAAATAACTGTTCCAAAACTCATCTGATAAATTAACATGAGATTTTGCAAAATCTAATCTCATTCTTCTGATTCTTTCCGAAATGAAAGGTTTATTTCTAGCTGCCTTTCCGTAATAACTTTCTTCATGTAAAACATTCCGTATAGTCTGTACACTAAAAGTTTTATGCGAAGTATTAGCAACATCTTTGGCTAACTGGAGTGCACTTATTTTGGGATTTTTCTTAACCTCTTTGATAATGCTACGTTTGTCCCTTGCCGAAAATATTCCAGGCCGTCCACTTCTAACCTTATTTTCTGTGGATCCTGTCTCGTTGAACTTTTTTACAACACTTCTGACACAGCAAATAAACTTATATTCAGTTTCATTCCTATAGCACGATGTTAAACCCTCATTTCTGAGCTGAATAATCATGTTTTTAACATTAACATCCAACTCCTTCGATTTCGAAGCCATTTTATCACAGCATTAACAAAATAACGTTTTAAAAATTTTGAAATAGCACTGCAGACTTTATACTAACAGGCTTTCTTAATAATCTAAACACGTGACCTCAACATGACAAAATTTGCATAACAGTTAGAACTTGGCCAATACTTTTTTGACATGCAAATTTACGTTTTTGTTGTATATTTTGTGTAAAAGGCTTATTAAAATGAAAGTTTCATTAGATTTGTGTGTTTATTACCTCCTGTGTTCGTTATGTCCAGTTAAAATTGTCAATCATTTCCTTTGTTAGCTAATATGATCAATTATAGACAATTGCCAATACTTTTTTTACCCACTGTATATTTTTTGTAGAACATCCTGTTCTTCAGATCTATAGAGCCGGCTTACCATTTTTACTTTTTTTTTATTTATGTGTTAATCATTTGATTATGGGTGCATTATATAGCTTTTTTTTCTTCCCATTTTATACTTAAAAAATTTTTCCCCCATGTTTTATTTTTTGTGTAATCTAGGATGATATAAAATGCCCCTTTCTTACTTTCTTTCTGAGCATTGAGTGATGAGTATGTTTTTGTAGTTTTGAAGCAAGGAACTCACACAAGTTAAATTTTTACCTGTGATTGACACAAAATGATGCAATTTAAATAAGAAATATGTTCTATTTTCAAAACAGTTCTTTCAGTATTACGTAAATGTAACAAAGTAGTGTTTCGTAAATTTGTATCATGACTTCAAAAAAAATCTGCCTTTTAAATCCATATTTAAAATCCTTTACTCATTGAAAAAATAAGTAAAATCGTTTGAACGGGAAGAAAAAAATTCGTCAAAAAGCAAAATAAAGTTGGATTGCATAAGAAGGAACGCTCTGCGGAAAATGGCGTTTTTACGTGTTCAATATTATTCTGAAATTGCTGAGTTACTTCTATCGCGTATGGACTCCGTTCAAACGTTTTATTTCTTCCTGTTTATTTCCTATCGACTTTATTTATGCATTAATACTGAGCACAAAAGGGGCCCCCCCAAAGCCCTTGATTTTTTTTCCGATTGATTATAATTCTAAATACATAGTACGTAAAATTTAATTAAGTATTTGTTATTAATGATTAATTTTATTAATTAATGCTAATTATTTATTCAATAATTAGATTTTACTGTGTTTTGTTCCCGAAAATCGACAAAATCAAAAGAAGCATGATACAAGAATGGTGAACTTTCGACCCCGGACCCCCCCCCCCGTAAAATTCCTGTGTGCGCCCCTGTTGAGTACTGTTACTTTTTGGTATTATTCTGCAACATTTTCATGAAACTAAATAGACATTTTAGCGATAATCGTGTATTACCTGTTCATGAATAAAAATGCATCGAATTTTTATAGACATGAATTGAAGTTCATGATACATTTCTGCAAACTCCAGGCACTTCATAAATAATATTCAAAATGTATCGATCATTTCAGCGGAAGAATAGAATGTTTTTTAAGAAAATAGATTGTGCCAGAGAGATACGGAGGGAAAAATGTACAGCGACTCTCTTTTCACCCAGGATTCTCGTTCATCCGTTAGGACTTGGGGAGGTTTTTTTTCGGGTCCCTGGTCTACCAGCCCTAGTCACTTTGAACCACAGTCGAATGTTGAAGTCGAAAGCTAAATTGGCACCTTCCACATCATGCCAACGTCTGGATTTTGAATCTGAAACAGAATGAAACGTGCATCACCCTTCCTACGTGATAGGTTTTTAGTAGATCGAGAACTTGGACGTACTGTTCGACTAAAACAATGATTCCCAAAGTGGTCTATATAGACCCTTAGGGGTCTATGGCGACTTGCAAGAGGTCCACGCCAATGAAAAAATAGTTTAGGGGTCCATAAAGTGTAAATGGGGGTCTACGACAGAGGTTCTCATTAAACCACATCGTGACTTTCATTTTAAAAGAACATGTAAACAAAGAGAAACCATATATTATTTACTAAATTTAATGAGGTTAATTTGCGCAGTTACTAGGTCACAGCAGATATTTTATAAAAAAAAGGATTATCATTTCAGCTTTTCTTGCCAGAATGAAGCTTAAGGAGTATAATATTGAACATTTTGAATTTTTCCTGTTTCTCATTTTGTCACATACATTCTGCGAGGATATATTTTTTTAAAACCTATTCGTCGACTATATAGTAGACATAAAAAATTGACTGGTCCGTGAGGTCAAAAAGTTTGGCGACCGCTGCCAACACGGTTACTATGTCAATACATGGGGTTGAGCCGCGGAGAAAAGTAAAGGAGGTAGTCGATGTTTAATTCATTCTCTTCGATACCTGTTCGCATTTTTTCCGAAAGGGAGAGAGAGGGGAGACGCGTAATTACGGTACTCGTTGGGCTCTAATTATCACTGTGGAATGGCATCGAACCCCCCGCATGGCCCAGCGACAACCCGTGATTAAACTTTCGAATCTCCAGTAGAATCTAGATGACGTTTTCAAAAGGAGAGAGAGAATGATTCATTGTTTTTTGGGAGGGGAGGGAACCACCACTTGTTCGTCAAATGACGCGGCGTGACACCAGGCAATGAAAGGGCTTCAGAGTTTTGCAATGTTTGACTGTATGCAGGAATCGAACTTTTTTAAGAATATCCTTATAACAATTGTGCGCTTGTACGGATATTGAGTGCTTGTACGGATACGCTCCTCTTAATCAGTAATTTTGTATCGAAAAATTTTTTTTTAAAACTTTGGAAGCTTCCGATAGTTTATGCTTTTTTCATTAATCTCAAAATTTTTATAATCTTTATGAAATTATTTGCAATTTTTGTAAAAAAATAGAGGTGTCTAAGCTCTCCGAAAATCGCCACAATGTTATCATTTTTAATCAAAATCAGGCTATTTTACGAATCGACGAAATCTTGGAGCTCTTGTTACGTTAAAATTCCATGATGTCAAGAATTTAAGGTTTTTTGAATTAAAAATTAGTAGTGGATGGGTTTGCAACCATCGCGCATCTTTCGGGGAATGCACGGTTATGAGTAATAATATTCTTCCCAGCCCCCTCTAAAATGTTATGAAGTTATTGTATCAAGATTACAAATCTGCACTAAGTTAAAAAAATGGTTTATATGGAACAAAATAGTGTTCTTTTTAGAGGACGATACGCTTTGCTTACCTTTAGTGTGTTTGATAAAAGAGAAAAAAATTGTTGATATTTTTAAAAGAATTCAATAACAATTAAAAAAACGTTTCTGTGCATCAATATATTCTTCTTCAGATTTAGAATGGACCCGTAATTATTTGTTGAAATTGATAAACAGAAGTCAAAACTTTTCCGATTATGAGTTTCTTTCTCGTACAAAAATTGTTACACACACTCTATGATGATATTCTAACTATTAAAATATGAACAATTCATGAAGAAATCCCTGCATTTGAAATGCTTTAAAAAGTATTCGATTTTTTTAAAAAAAAATAGCCCAACTTTTTATAGAATAATTTATTAAATTAAAATAAGTATATATTAAATTTTGATACATCAATGGATTTCGCTTGTAATTAAATATGCACAGCGCTAAAATACGTAAATCTAGAAGTAAGCAATTTTAATACGAAAACAATATTAATATCAGTGTGAAAATCTTCTAAAGCAGTGATTCGTCCCTACGGACCTCCAGGGGTCTCCGGTATTATTCAGGGGGTCTATGCAAGGTATAATATAAAATAAAAATAAATTTGATCCATTATTATTTTTATGGAAATTTAAATAAATTACAATAATTCATTTAGATATTCCCGACTGGATGTTGAAGCCTTTTGCGCGTGGACTAACTCAGATTCCCAAAACAGATGAATCCATATTAATATAGGATCATCTTATAGAAATGAGGAACTTAAACCAATGTGTTTGAACAAGGATACCACACATTTTGGTTACAAAAGAGATCCCAATTTTATATCCTGCATTATACAGAAGTTGTTGACTACTTTCTCTCGTCTTCCGATTTGGTAGAACGTAGATTCATTGTCGTTGAAAACCTCATCACACACAAAAAAAGAAACCGTCTAAAATTAGTGCTCGTGGGGATTTGCGGTTGCTACTCACAAACATTGAGACGGACATAAATACACTCATAACATCTCATCAAAGTTCATCCAAGTTATTATTTTTTTGTTTCATTTTAAACAAAAGTTATAATTTCAATAAATAATTCTTCAACAAAATGTTTTTAGGATTTATATTTTTTATACTATGCGTTTATGTAGCTTTTTCACAGGGGTCTTAGACTTCAAAAAGGGTCCGTGGACAAATTTTGACTACAAAAAAGGGGTCCATGGGTTAAAAAAGCTTGAGAACCACTTTTCTAAAGGATTCTATATATATATACTAGCTGCATGGCCCGACGTTGCACGGGCTTTCTCTACCTTTATAAATTTTCCCTTCCCTTTACGAAATCAGCACTTCCATTATTCTTTTTCGAAACTACTTTGACTTATTTCTTTTCCCTGCGCTTAAGCCTAGACTTTTACCGAGTGTGTAACTTAATTTCCTCTTTCCTTCACGACGTCAGCACTTTTGTGCGAGTGATTGCTATAATGATGTCATTAAAATTCCCTTCTTCGAAATTTTTTTAACTTCTTTCCTCTTCAGTTACCCCCTGCGTTGCACGAACATTTTTGAATGTATAACATATTGTCATGGAAATTCCCCTTCTCCTCTAGCTGTTAGCATTTCCTTTTGTTTGTGCATGATTTCTATATTGTCATTACAATTCCCTTTTTCGAAATTTCTTCCACAGCTTTCCATTGTTAGACACGTTTCTTTTATCTTTCTAGAGCTTGGCGTCACAGTGGCTTTTTTTAGTGTAGAACTATTCCCCCCATTATTTATAAATGATGAATTAAAAAATCTTACAGATTGCTATTGAAATGATTTGTTTCTGATCGTTTGAATGTTTGATTAAACATGCGTGTTACGACCCGCATGTGCAGAGGGCGCTAGTAGTCCTCCTTGTTTACATTTCGTCAGTATGCTTGTAATGCATCCTCGGAGCGGACGTACCTACCGTCCTCAATAAACAAACATTTTTAAAGTATACAGTCCACGCCTTTTGCTTGAGCAGTCAAGTTATACATAACTCAAAGTCTGCTCATAATCCGTTCTAGACATTTCTAGAATAACCACACCATTTGTGGTTAAAATCAGAGCTATCGACCTCACCCAATGCGTAAGCATAAAAAAAACATTTTATATATATATATATATGGGGAAAAGCCTATATTCCTAGTTTACATTCAATAAAAAAACATTCAAAAACAAAAGAATACTGTGTTAAAAATATTTTAGTATTTTATTACAATTTTGTAGATTTTCATTCCACTGTGTTTGGTAAATCATTGAAACATGTATCTGACGAAAAAAAAGTATATTATACAAAACTAACATATTCATTATTTTAACAATAATTATTTTCTTAGAGCTTAAAATAATAAAAGGGGGTTGGTATTTTCATTTACTCAATCAATCGTTATATAACAATAATTTCCTTTTCAGATTTTGAAATAAAAAAACTGATTAAAAAAGTTCATTGAGCAATTAGTTGTGACATATCGTTACATTAAAAAATGTCTGTAAAAGAAAAATCTCGTTTATTGATAAAGATTTATTTAATATTTAAAAAGATTGTAAAATAATTAATCAATATATAAGATATATATTACTTTTATTATATTAATTATAAAATATTTTTTCTATATTTGGTCTCAAATTAAATAATAATTTATCAAAAACAAATATTTCAATGTAAGTGAGAAAATTAGAAAGCTATAAAGTAAACAGAAATGAATGAATGTAAAAGGAAATAAAAATTATATCAGAAAAGTAATAGCAGTCGTAAGTTTCTGATATTGAACTATGGGTGAAATAACCTGAAATAAATAAACCGAAAGAAAAAATTAATGATAATAAACATTAACACAAAATATCATAAATAAGAAATATTAGGAAGCCATCAACAGGAAAAAAAATTAAATTAGTATTACATGAGGAATGGTGTAATACTATTTAACATTTCTGTAATATACCTAATATAAAGTATTAGTTATAATTCAATACTAAAAAAATTAAGTTAGTATGAACTAAAATAAAAAATCTATCTAAAATAAGTCACTGTTGAAATAATCTAAAATCAACAACAGGACTGAAGGATGCAAACAATTGTTGTTGTTGTTGTTGTGGCTAATGCCACCTGTCTGACGTAGTCAGAACGAGGCCCACGAAATTCATCGTGGCATGGGCAAGAGGTACGCCTGTCGTTGGCCTTGAGCACCATACAGGTGACAGTGCGATTTAAGCTCAGCGAAACTTCCCCGAACTGACGATAGATGGCGACACGACCTCTATCTCCACCTCCACAATTTGTGCAAGTGAACTGAAGGGGAGGGAAATATTCTCCAGTTCCTGCGCTAGTGAATAAGCCACAAAACATGTTGCTAAAACATTTATTATTCAAACAATACTTTTTCGCAATATTTCTATTAGCAATTGTAATTCTATTAGAAAGAGCACAAACAAATGAATACATACAATCATAAATAACTATAGTGATAATTGAAATATATATATATATATATATCATATATGGGCAGTATGATAATATATAAAATATGTACACGATTTCCAAAAAACTACATGAGGATAAGATTATCAGAAGCAACATTAAACCATCAGATGTAAAATCACATCAATATCGAATTTTAAAGAAATTCAAAAGGAAATATGAGAAAATCTTTTCAGGGTGCATATTTTTTCAGCTAACACTTTTTTGATCACAAATGATTGATTTATATATTGCAAGATTGTCAGAAGCATAGTTAAGTGGAGACAAAAAAAATCAGGTCAACATTGAACTTAAAGAAATCTAGAAGAGAGAGAAATTATGAGAAATATTGTGTCAAGGTCAGTAAATGCATCATAGTTGTATCCTAGATTAGCATATAACTTTTTGTTTAAAAAAAGTTTCTGATTTTTTTTTCTTTCATGTAAAACAAAGATGAGATCTTATCGGTTATAGAGATCATAAGGCCATAAACAGTGACATACAAAAAAAAACATGGTTCACAATATTACCAATTTGTCGATAGCAATTAGTTTGAATTAAGTGTCATTTTTTCTGTTATACTTCAAGCAATATTTTTCTACAAAGATGAAAACATTGAATTAGCTGATGAAGAAAGAATAGCAAAAATCTTTAATTTTCAACGACAGAAAATATTATAGCAATGTTTTGATATGTAGAAAAGGTATACAATGCATATTTACAATTAGCTAAAAACACAAAATAACAGAAAGCCTTACATACCGTAAAATCTGGTGTATAACGCCCACTGTCAGCATAAAAAATTCAATTAAATTTAGGGGTTCAAGAGTTTTAAAAAAAAAAAAAAAAAGATGAGTATAGAAAAAATCTCGACTTCTAGAAATATCGAAATACTGTTTATTTAAAAGAAATGACACTCCTTATGAACTTAAAGAGTTGTAATTCTATATAGACGTATATTATTTTTTCTATATCTTGGAATAATACCTCAAATAAATTACTTCAAAACATGAGAGCATTGCACATGTACATTTCAGGTCTCTTCGTACAAAAGAGGGTGTGCGTTATATGGCGAGCATAACAAACATTAAAAAATGCAGCTCAAAAGTATAGATGTGCATTATACACCCGATTTTATCGTAATCGGATATTTTTCTTTGCATTGTTTTTTTTAGTGTCAAAGTTATTATTGGGAAAATAATTGAACTAAATACTAACAACACAAAACTCTTTATTTACTACAGAAAAATACTTTTATATTTTATAGTAGTAATGTTTTAGTTAAGCGTGAAATTCAAATTATATAAAGTAACATAAGTGCAATTTCTGCTGTTGCAGATTAGATGTCAAATAAATTATATTAGGATTGGGTAAGATGTTACTTTTAGCACAATACATGCTGAATTGGAATCATCTGCCAAACGGTTTCTAAGCGCGTCTTTAATGTTATTCATCTCTGAAACTAATGACTCGTAGGCATAGGTCCATGAAAATATGATAAAAATAGCATGGACCTGCTTCTTCAAACAGTTAAACGTGTCTATAATAGAATTAAATGTTTCCAAAATTTCGTCACTGGCATTTTTACTTATATTGCTTGTAAATCTTTCTGTTTCAATCAATTCTAACTTTTCCTTGTCTCAATAAATTTTTAAATTCATATTGAAATAGACTAGAAATCAGTAAAAAAGTTGTATTTCAAACTCTTCAATTTCCAACCAATCGAATTGGGGCAAGTTCAGTTTATCAAATGTCACATCAGGGTACATAATAAACTTTCTGATAATTTTTTGAACTGAGAAAATCTCACTGAAAAGTCCTTGATTGAAGAATCAATCGTGCGGGTGATAATTTTGATCGGTGGCTTGCCCAAAATATTGTGCCAATGGTTCGCCATCCCTGGTTATATCCCGCCATCCCTGGTCACTTCATACTTTAATCCGCAGTTTTACTTTGAAAGTTTTCTGCAATATTTAAGCTTTTACTAATGTTTTGCCTCTTTAAAAAACACGTTAAGTAACTGTAACCCCTTCCCCTTTATATTAATTTGATTTGAAATACTTGAGAGTGATTATTCTATGTAGTCAGCCAAATAAAATATCAAAAAAATATTTTGAATATCTATAATAAAAAATTACAACTTTTATGTGAACCTTTCGAAATTGTTTATCATCGCTTGTGCTGTACGGAGCATGAATGTTTTTCTGCCCATTCCAAATATAAAATATTATATCTCGTACATCTTCCCCCCACACACACATAAAAAAAATCGCTTATGATATCCCATAATCCACCGCGGAAACATTTTTCGCGATGGGCAAATCCTTATGTTCAGGAAGATGGCTCTTGCCAATCCGCGCCACGTTGCCGTCGGCAAATAAGTGACGCCTCCCTCTCATTGGCTGACGGATAACTAGAGGGGGAGGGAGGGAAGCCATGAGAGCTGTAGTGCACTCCATGGAGGACGAGCAAGGAGTAGCTTTTTCTAGCGCCCAGGATATTATCCCGACATCTGTCTTGCCGAGTCTTTGGAAACAGTGGATCAGTCACATTTTCGAATCAATGTGCCCACACACTCTTATTTTTCGATTTTTTCACTAATTTCATGACCTCAGAGATTTCTAATGGTCCATCCATCTTAAATAAAAGCCAAGGAAAGATGTGAGTTTAAATTTAGCTTAATTTAAATTGAATAGATGAGCATAAGAGATAAAACTTGATTATTTTACGGATAAAAATATACACTCGCAAGCAAAAATTTAGGTTTTAGTTCTGAATCCCTCTCCCTGGAAAATGGACACCCATGAAAAAAAAATGTTTGTTGTAATTTTTGATTTTGTAATTAGAAATTTGCTCGTTATAATGTTTAGTGAATGGTTAACACCTAAATGAAGGAAAAATCCCCTCCGCAAAGTCTTTCGAGAATGAAGCAAAATGTACGCTGATAAATTTTCTCTTTACTGAAAGATGTGCAAAAATTATTAGTTTTAGTTACTTAATATTCATTGTTATCTCTTTAATATGAATTATCTCGTTTTGAACTAAATCACAAACAGCTCTTTTTAAAAATATATGTCATCATCATAATACTAAATGTATTTCTAGAATTTGATTATAATTTCATCTGTGCTATGGAGGGGGTGCTAAAAATGTTTGAAGCTTCTTAAAAGTTCATTCTCTTTCTACTCTTACATACTTTTCCGAATTAAATGAAATTTTGATTTAATAATATACATTCTTAATTCAAATTATATAATTATAACACATGAGTTGTGTTCAGCAATGTGAAGAGCCATGCAATTCCTAAATGGTTTTTTAAAACTTTGATTAGGCAACATTTCTTTTTGGTTTTAAATAAAAATATGGTATTGACTGTAACCGACTTTGTTTTATAACCCAAGTGTTGTCAACGATCGAATGTCGTGAGGAGTAATTATGGAATACACTCCTTCCTTCATACGAAATTGCAATAATTGTTTTTATCCTTTTATTTATGTGAAAAAAAATATCTTCTATGCTGGATATTATGAATGTTATAAAATTATCAGTCGAATCGAGCTAAAGACGTGACAATAATTTTGAAACCGAATAAGTGTAAATTTGGAAATAAAATGTTCAAATGTCACTGTAAGTTCAAAAATGGTTATCCTATTTTCTCATCTTTAATAATTCAAAATCCAAATTTTCTTAACATCTCTTCCAAAATTTTGAAGTTTTCAGTCGATGATTCGCCCTTCCCAATCGATTTTTTTCCCTTTGGAGTATCCTGTTGCATTCGCGCTTTATTTGAAACATTCTGGTAGGGCATCCATCGAATTTGTGTGGATGGCTTGTCTTCAGATATCCCCCCTTTTTTTTTACATCTTGTTTATCTTCTTTACGTTATTTGTCGTTTCATCCCCCCTCCCTGCTATCGGTTACATTTAGGTAAATCGGAAATGTTGAGATGATTGAAATGATGCTTATTGAAAGATGTTTTAATTTGAAAGAGATAAGGGTGACTTTAAATTCGAGGGATATATGTTCTACATAAAAAAAAAACCACGTTACTGAAAATGTTTTTAAATGAACAAGTCGCGAAATTTCCACGCTATAACTATCTGCTAAACCTCTTGCGAAAGATTTCAAAGAAAGCTTTTTTTATTTGAATTTGAACTGAGCGACGCTTTGTTCAATCGCATCCTTTCCTTCAAAATCCACTTCTATTAATTGAAAGTTCTCTCGAATGTGGATGAGCCAATTTAAGTTTTGAGTAACCTTTGTGGAATAAGCTTACCGAATTTCGCAAAATGATTTTCACAGTTGATACTTGCACTTTTTTTAGTATAGAACCGATGGAATAGGGGTATTTTACATTTTTTCATGACCAAAATAAAACCAAATATATACTGTACATGTACTGTTTTAGTAAACCTTATTTTAAAATAAAGAGTCAACAGCTTTAAAATTTAGGCTCTGGAATTAACACATTGAACAGAAATTCACTACAGAATAGCAGTAGCTGATAATAAATGTTCTGTTGTTGTTTTTTAGACTCTTGAAAAATATTTAAATTTTAATTTCATTGGCAGAAAAACCGAACTACTCAAAAACAACTTTGATGAGGCCCGTTCTCACATGCGTGATGAAATAGGGTGAATGAATGAGAAAGATAAACAACTTCTCTTGTTAATTTCACAGAAGAATTTTCAGAAACATATTTGGTGGAGTTAAATGTAATAATTATTTGTGAAGAAAAGAGCCAACTCCGAAATTCACAAACTATTTAAAAAGCCAAATATTATCCAATCTACAGCAACACGGAGGATAAATGGGATGACAATAGAGCCACTAAAAAGATCTTCGCTAAGGCATTTGCAACGCGAAGGAGATCAAAACTAAAATGGATTCACTGCTGGAAAAAAGAATTGAAAACTCTGTTAAGGTAACAAAGTTTCTAAGTTATTTGAAGGCACACAAAAATAATTTTGAGATTTTCTGACTACGACCAGTATTAGAATTTTAAAAACCTGCGACGTGATTTTTTTTTCCTTTTGAAATTGCTTCATAATTTGAAAAATAAAAATGGTGCCTTTTATGAATATTATAAAAAACATTGTTTATGATTTCTAATAAATAACTCAATCCCTGAGGATTAATTTTTTCAAAATTGAAAAGCTGTAAGAAATGACCCCTAAAAGGATAATTTAAAAAGCCATGAACGATAATTGAAAGTGTGCCAAACCGCGCTTAATTTGCACACATCATTTCTATATTTATTCAATGTGTAGTGCAAGTCGAAATAAAAATGCATGAAAGTATTACAAGCATTTATTTCATATGAATTTAAAAATATGCAGAAATAGTTTTTAATGAAAAAAGAACGCATGCTTCTAGTTTCCTATTGTGACATGAAATACTACATTTATATTTTGATATAAATGTATGAAGATACATTTGTGTTTTGTAGATGTTAAACATGTTGAATCTGGATTCTTATGGATGTTTCGTCTACTTATCTTTTTCAGAGATGTACTGTATGTACCTGCTGAAATTAAAATTTGCTTCAAATTTTTTCTCCGTAATTTTTCAATTTACATTTGTTGCTTTTAATATAAAAAACTTTTTAAAATCAAGTCCTTCTTAGATCAACAAAGAAAAATTTTATTTTAGCTACTTTTTTTTAAAAAGTTACAATTAATATAAATATGTATATACACAGGACAGAATCACAACATTTAGTGGTCATTAATTTTTATTCAGTATCATTAAAGTATCGTATTGTTATCCAAAACAATCTCGTGCATGTAAAATTTCAGTTCAACTAAAACGTGAGAAAAAAACCTTTTCAAGTTTTGGCAGAAGTCGCCAAAAATGATGCCAACATGTGTGTATTTGTAATTCTTTAATTAATTTTTATTCCAAAATAAACATGTATATGAAATTTCAGTTCAATTGAGCGCTTTAAAATGTATTTTATTAACGATTGAAAATTCCTCCAAGATAAATAAATATACAGAGAGTGTGAGCTAATAGTAGAAATTTAGAGACAGTGAATACATTTTTCAATGTTGTCATTCTGTCGTTGCATACAAATTGCAATGATGCTGTGCAAGGTATTACTCGTTGTTCGTGCAAGAACTAGGACCTCGTGAAAAATATACCGAAATAAAGTTGAGGTATATTAACGTCACGCAATAAAGCGGCACGAGGACTGTTGGCGACGGATTTAGTTTTGAACCAGGGTCAACGATACCTGAGCCGGCACTCTCTTCTCTTAACTATCACATCACATCCATGGTATGACGTTTGAGCCTTAATGTATTTAATGTGCATCTGCCCCCTCTACACGGCGGGTCTTTGGTGGCGGCACCAGGACTCGAATCCGCGACACACCTGCCACTAGTTCGTGACCTTGTTCATTAGGCTGCCGCGGCCACTACCGAAATAAGTTATTTGATACAGACACAAACTTAGTTGATATTTTTCTGAATTCTTGAAACATAGCCAATAATAATTCTGAGCTGAAACACACAAATATTTCATTATTTTCCAAACGAGCTCGTTCTGGTAGGTTTTTTTTTTTTTTTTTTTTCATCCTTATATCTGTAATTTATTTTTTACGGCAATGATACATTGAATAATTTTTAGATAGTGGTACTAAGATTTTCAATTCCGGGAAATTTATGAATTATGTCTTATTTATTTTTTTGCATTGCTGATTTTTTTACCTGAAAAACATACTCCCAGCTATAGAGACTTAATTTTTTTTAAAAAAAAATTATTGCTTCATGTAAGATGTGCAACTTTTTTTTTCTGCGAGTATCGGCAGTATAGTTTTTCCTTAAATTACTATTAAATAATGGAATTATATTTTTATTACATTGGGGTTTTTTCATGATGATTTTTGTTTGATTTACAAGTAGCTGGCACAATTTTATAAAAATGTTCTATGTAATTTTAAAAAAAAGTATGCTCCTTTGTAACACTTGCATTAAAATTATCTGCAGTGTCAATGGCACATGCGCCATCGTCCAATAATTACTTTCCCCATCCATTTGTACCAGTGGTGCACACAAGGGTGGGGGGGGCGGCCCCCCATAGCCCTTGATTTTTTTACGATTGATTATAATTCTAAGTATATAGTACGTAAAATTTAATTAAGTATTTGTTATTAATGATTAATTTTATTGATTAATGCTAATTATTTATTCAATAATTAGTTTTTTACTGTGTTTAGTTCCCGAAAATCGACAAAATCAAAAGGAGCATGATACAAGATTGGTGATCTTTCGACCCCCTTGAGAAATTTCTGTGTGCGCTACTGACTTGTACCATGTGGGACATTTTTCTACTCCATCTCACACACGATTTGAGGGTCTTTTCGTGAAAACATATTTCCCCACCCACACCGAGCGACGCTTCAATGAGCTGTGTCTTGTTTCTTTGTGAAAGGGGAAAATTATTCAAAAAAAAGAGAAGAGTTTCGGAAATTACAGAGTGAGGAAGAGGCTATTGATAAATAAATAAATGAACAGGGTTGGGGTCTCCCCATGCGGAACCGATGGGGTGTTTGGGATAACGGACGCACACGGGGTGGAAAAACGACTTTTAGTCGCAAAGGGTAAGAGGCATGGCCAGTTAGAAACGGTCACGTTCGCAGCCAGTGCACAGTCGTTTGGTCTGGAATTTCAATTGGCGAAAATCGTTTGCTTCCAAGCGATTTATTTTATACATTTCCGAAAAGGCTGTTTCAGTTTCGCATCTGTTCTGCAATATTTGACGAAAAAACCACCTCAATTGAAATTAAATTGTTTAATATATCTGTTAAGCAAACCTTAATGTATTTCTCGACCTCTCTGGGGTTTTCCTTAGAAAATATTAGAAAGCAATGTGGTTAAAATAACTTATTAATAAGTACAAATACTGATGGAGATAACTTGTGACTTTGAAAAGAGCGAAAACTGTTTTCTCCTTCGTTTAAGAATTTGAGAAGAAACTTTTTTTGTTTTGTACGTCATTGCTTAATCTTTCTAAACTTCTGAGAGAATGGTCATTATATATATACTCATATCATGTGGTGTAATTTAGAATTATTGTATTTTTGTATGGATCTGACAATTCATTAAAAAGTTGATATCATTACCTTAGAGTTAAGTATTATATATATAAATATATTTCCCTCATAAGTATCTTATATAAATTGAAAAGGATATGGGAACTTTTCTGAAAATTTTAGTTTCACTATTTCCTGTAAAATTTTTGAAGTGTTATTGACTCTTGAGATCGTTTTGATAAAATCATTAGATCGTTATTTTCTTATAGTAATGAATGCTCGTTATTTTGTTTCGAAACACATCAGTCACTTCGCTTACAAAACAACTCTGCTGTAATGGATCTCATCCGATAACACACACCCTTGGTTTCATAATCCTGCCGCTTTATTTTTGCCGTGTCATTGTAGTAGCGACCTCGTCTTGTAAGGCAATGCGTTTTAAAGTGTCGCTGCGAAGGAAGTGTCGTTTCTATCTCATCCTGCATTGACACGATTTACATTTCGTTTTCATATTGGCCACACTAGTCTGATGATGTGATCCTGAATGGGTGGTTTAAGCAGGACATAGAGTTGAAATCAGTGGGTACACGAACTACTTTCATGGAAGGGAAAAGAAAGTGGTGGAGAGCACCAAAACGTAATCTTAAAGCTAAAATTAAATATCGGTTCTTGTCGTCATTAAAGCACCCACTAATCTACCAAAAAGTCTGTCTGGGGATGTCTTTTCATTCTACATTGAGTCATTCGTATCCTCTGGGTGTGTTCTGAATGCGCGAATATTTCCAAGAGCACCTACAAACAGTGAAGGCTCCTGGGGTGCAGCTGAACTCTCGCATCAAAATAACACAAAGAAACGTTAATTTTTTGACCTTCTCATTTTTAAATTTTGATAATTTTGTAAACTTCTATTTTAACGATTTCCTTTTCAATATTTAATCTTGGATGCTTCAAATCGGTGATAACTTGCACAAATAATCTGCATGCGAAAAAGTTCAAGTTATGGGAATTGGGAACTATTCATTATTTAGAAAAATTGTTTGTGGATAGTTCCAAAAAATAAAACATTAATTTTAATTATTTTTTAAATTTTGTTTTGGAATATTTAATTTACAATTTCTTTTCAATATTCAACCTTTGAAGTGTTAAACAAGGTAATTCCATACACACTGAATATAATTTTAAAAATATGGGACTTGAAAATATATGGATTGTATCAATCCATTTTTTGAGTAAATTCGTTGCATTTTCAGAATGCTATTTATTTATTTATTTATTTTTTGGATAATGTGTCTGATAATGAACAATTTTAATTCCTCAAAATGCAGAAAATCTTTAATGTGAATTATTCTTCATGAAATCTATATCTGTTGAGTTACCTTAATCAAAAGCATCAGTATTGGTCAGCAAACATTGCCCACCTTGAGTAATATTATCTCCGAAAACCCTTTCTCAAATTATGATTTCTGACTATCATCGTTCTTTCAAATGATCATAAAAATGAGTTTCCTTTTCTTCATTTCTTCGCGTTTTTAATCAGTGATTCGATGGAACTTTTCATCGAACTCTCATATCTTTGTCTTTTCGATCGTTGTTTTGATTTCTCTACACTGGACATTCGACTTAAACTTTCAACCAAAATACGAGTTTTGTCCAAAAGAAAATATTCTTGCTTTTCAAACTGTGAAATTTCTGAATTCATATTCAAAATTTTTAGAGACAGTTATGTATTTCGCTGTGTAGGTTTCTCGCGATATTAGTTGGAACAGAATCAAATACGAGTTATATCCTCATCGGGTAGTTTTTTGTTATAAATTAAATTCTATGCATTAATTTTCCTTGGAGGTTTCTTACTTTTCAAATAATTCGTATATCTCAGTGCTTGTTCTCGCTTTTTATTCAGATATGTCGCCGTAACGACTGTGTATTTGCAAATGGAATCTGGAAAATTATAGTATATTTTTCCCGTTTCGGAGATTTTTTTTTTTCAATTTAAAGTAGTATATCCCGTTTTCGTTAAATGAATGTATCAAATATTATTTATGTTCCAATACCATAACGAAGCGTTTCTCAACCCTTTGGGGGACGTGATAACTCTACGTGAGGGGGAGCTATTCTATCGAAAATAAAGTATTTAAAATGATTATCAATTTACTGAAAGGAAGCAAAACGAAATGCACTCTGATATGATAGAAAATAAAACACATATTCACACTGATATAAGATACTTATAAATGTATCAGTACGGCAAAAAATGTTGGATAATTTATTTATCAATACTAAATTTGAAACAAGTTTTGCAATGTGACTTTCATGGGCTTGTCATGTACTAAATTTAGTACTTACCTTGATAATTTGTATGCTTATAATTAAAGTCGCATTGTGTAGCTTTAGCGCCGAAGTATATTGCAATTGCATTCAATACATAGTTGTATGAATATTGAAAGTTTAAGAAGTTCTGCCATAACGCGATTCCGAATGCTCGCGCCACTCTCCCCCGTGCCTTTCCCTGAGGTCAAAAAGTGTTTGTAAACTAAGAGAGAAAAGAAGTTTTTACTCACGCCGAATGAAATCGAATGCTACGGGAGAAAAAAAAAAGATAACGAGATGGATGAGGGGAGGAGAGAGAGGGCAAAACCTGACGTCGTAGGGAGGGAGCCAACGAACGCTCAAGGCCACTGAGTTGGAGTGCTGCCAACAACTGGGAACGTTATTTACACTCGGGGCCGAGAGCAGTGTCCGGACGCTTCTCTCTTTGTTCGTTCGCCCTGACGCCATTCCATCTCTTTTCGTCACTCGGATACCGCTTCCAAACGCCGACATTAGGTGAGTGCCTCCCCCCGACATCTTGTGGACACCTCTTATTGGAATAGTAACTTTTGTCTGGGATTTTTCTCTGTCTGATCCTGGTAAGTTTTCTAAAACATCCTAACAGACACTTCTCTTATATATATATATATATATATATATTGAGCAGTGAAAGCACAGCGTACCCTTGGAAATTACAGGAATGGATTGTTAAGGATTTCTCTAAAAAAATTAAATCAACTTTCATCTGTAATTATTGAGATTTAAAATTCTTATAAAAAATCTTTATAAATACATAAATCTTAATATTCCATACTGTATCTGTTTGTGAAACTATTCAAGAGAGTATCCTAAGCATTTTCAGAATATTTTATTTGTTTATTAATTATTTGCATGTTGTGCAGGTTTTGATTCCCCTTTTTGTTAAAACAAATTTCTTTATTTGAATGAAAAGATATTTTGAAATAAATGAATGCGAAAAAGATGGGTTTAATTATTTTTTTTATATCCGTATAATATAATGCATTCCTCAAAATATGTTTTCCTTTGAAATATCTAATGGTAAAGTTAAATACAGAATTCAATTTATTTTATATTTTTAATTTGAAAAATGATGCTTTTTATCCAACTATAAGAGCTTAAGTTTTAATTGCAGTTGAAAAAGTTTAATTCAAAAATATATTTAGTGTTATAAATAATGAAATCCAAGTCCACACACACAAATTGGAATTTTATGTTGCTATTTAAGACTGTACACTCGTATTGTAAAATCATATATACATTTTAAGGTATTTCCATTTCCATATATTGTGTATGTATTATGCCAATTTTTGTTCGTTTTTTAGTGCTGTATTTTCAACATATTTTGTTTCGTTGAGCGTATTTGTTATTTCGAACTGCAGTATCTGCATTCAGATATTTTAAGAAAGAAATTTTAGAACATTCATCTGTGTGCAGCCTTATAAAAGGCTCAAATACTTTTTTGAACGAAACTTCCCAAGTGTGTCATGCTTAAAACACCTTGGCTGAGAAATCGTTAATTTTTCCCATACATTTTAAAAAGTTTTCGAAATAATCTTGGTTTTGTTATAAAACATTCGAAGATTTACTGTTTAGTTTTTTATTGATACTGGCTCAAAATCTTACACAAGTAAGTGAAATAAGTATGTTTTTGATGGACGTGGAGGGTTTGTGTTCGCGAGTATATTTAGCTTTATTCATAATTTGATATGGGAATCCCATCAGAAGTTGCATTCATATACAAAACAAGTCGTTTGTCATTTTATATTTGCGTCGAATATGGAAAAAACGAACTTTCATGACCTGAACCTGAGAAAGAATTGCAGAAAAAACTCTATTTGTTTGCTCAGGATTTATTTACGTGTAGACGTCCTTCGACGCAAGCTACATTTCTCATATTTTCCTTCGGATTTTGATTTTCTCATTTCCTGCTGAATTGCTCGCAAGGAAAGTCTGAGAGAGAAATGTATAGTTTAGTATATTTTTTATTGAGCATTGTTTATGATGTATTTTCGCAATCCGATAGCTCTTCGTTTAGTTTGACTCCTTTGTTGAAGATTTACCAAGTTTATTGCATTGTAATTTTTTTTAAATACTTCATTTATTATGAAATTTTACATCAAGTTTTCGACAGTTGTGGGAATTTCACGCTAACGAAGTTTTTTAATCGTAAAGAATGAATGCAATTTTCAATTTTTCTGTTCAGGCAAATATTTTTGCAATCAGCATTGCGATACATTGTTATGCCTTCAGTGTCCTATTATTTTTTTATCTCTTATCTTTTTTTAAAAAATATTTTATGTTAATCTGAAGTGTGTGAAGCATTCAAAACTTTAAGGTTTAAGTTTTTGATTATTATTGAAATGTCAGAACTTCGCAACGACGAAGAGTTCGAAAACAAAAGGATTTATGATGGGGAAGATATTCTCTTAATTTTTTATATTGATTCCAGGTTACATAATTCAGTTTCTGCATCTATAATTGTATGGCTCGCTAAAGAAATGGATGTCTTTATGTTTTAACCTCGTTTAATACCTTATCTCGTTAATTAGAATACATATTTTTTGTGTACAGTCATTCCGATAAACAAGCATGTCCCACTTCTACAAATTGTTTGCTCTCTTTTATAAATTGGAATTCTTTCATCGCCTTGTGAAATTTTTAAGCGAAACGTGTATTAAGCTTTCTTGTAATCATAGGGGAATAAACTAACAATTTTCATTGCAGCTAAAAAAGGTCAGAAACTCACAATTTTTTAAAAAAGGGAAATGGAATTCTTCCTTAACCAAAACATGTTTTACTCGGCTCCTTCACAGTTGATAAATAGAATTCCTCACATTTCTTTTTGGGAGGAGAACTGAGAAACTGTGGGAAATTATGGATGGAAGAAAATTTAAGATGAATTTGCTTACTTAAGTTATATGTAATTTAAATTATTTTGCTATTGTGGAATTTTAATAATGTCTTCATCATAAGAAAAGTTATTGAACATTTTTGGAGTCCTTTTAGGCTAAATTTTCAGTATTTTGGTCAAATTTTTCTGCATGATGGGTCTTTGTATTCATACAACTTTCTGAAAATGAGGCTTTGGAATGGTGTTGATGATTGTTTCAGAAAATTTGTAGAATGTATGATTTTATTTTTTTGTATCCCATATATAAAGGTGACACTGAGCGATCCCCTCGAGTGCGGTGGAGCTGTGTGTGTGACAGGAGGGATTCCTCAAGTGACGAGGAGTCGATGTCAGTGAACAAATAATTTGGGGGTCCATAAGATGTAAATGGGGTGGCTCTTATTAAACCAGATCGTGACTTTAATTTTAAAAGAAAAAAATTAATCAAATGGAAACGAAATTTTACCTATTTAACAGATTTATTTACTAAATTGAATGAGTTTAAATTGCAGTTACAAGGTAACAGCCTGAGTTTTATTAAAACAAGGACCAGCGTTTCTTGCCGGAGTTGGCTGAAGTGGTATAATAATCGAACGTCGCGAATTTTCCCAGTTCCTCAATTTGTCGTAGACAATCTGCCAAGTTAATGACGCTTTAACATACGTTCAACATTTAAATGTCCTTCATTCAGATTTTGAAACTAGGTTTGAGAATACTTTGACTATGGTAATATCACAGTAGACAATTAATTCATATGGTCGCCTAGGGAAAAAATGAAATTTCATATTACAAGAGGAAATTATCAAAACACGCATTGGAAGTTAAGTTTAGAAAAGGATGTCAGGATTTGGGATATCTTGAGAAAATTTTGGTGAGAAGGAGTTTCGGCGCTGTTGCCAATCTCCAAAACAAAAAAGAAAAGAAAGAAAGAAACACAAAGACTGGACACTTTTAACTTATGATATTTAGAGTTAAACCAGACAAGATTGATGCCAAATGTTGAGAATTTGTTCAGTTATTTTATGTTTTAATAAATAATTTGGATTGAAAATAAATTCGGTTAAAAATAATCTACTTGTGGGATAATTAAGTACAGGAAGTAGTGTTGTGCTGAGAAGTCGTAGCTATATTTTATTTTATAGTTTTGGTGCGAATCAAGCTGATAGAAATATATATATTAGAATGCAAGTGTAATTGCACAACATTGTGATTAAGATGGAATTTCGGAAGAGTTACACCGCGCTTGATTCCTCTGTTTGGGATACCTAAGGAACCGGATATTCTTTCTCTCTCTTCATTGCATTTTGAAAGTAAAAACATTACTATAAGTAAAATATTTTATGTAACTACTAATGATGCTCCTACAATGGTTGGCAAGAGAAGAGGATTTGTCAAACTTCTTGAAAATCATATTGAACTTCCATTGCATAATGCATCATGAAAATTCAGTTGCCAAAGTTTCGTCACAGCACTTAGATCAGTGATTCCCAAAGTGGTCTATATGGACCCCCAGGGGTCTATAACGACCTGCAAGGGGTCCACGTCAAAGAAAAAAATAATTTGGGGCCCCATGAGGTGTAAATAGAGCTCTACGATAGCTTTAATAGCAGATCAAGGCTAATTTTAAAAGAGAATTTAATCGTGTAAACCAGACTTACCTATTTAACAGCTTTATTTACTAAATTTACTGGGGTTATTTTGCAGTTACAAGAGGACAGCATAAATTTTACTAAACAAGAACCATCATTTCAGTGTTTCTTGCCAGAATCAATACAAAACTGGGCGTCGCGAATTTTAATAGTTTCTCAGTTGTCACAAAACAATCTGCCAGAAAAATGACGCTTTAAATTATGTTCAACATTTAAATGCCCTTTATTCAGGTTTTGTAACTAGGTTTGAGAATGCTTTAACTAAGGTAATATTACAGTAGGTAATGAATTCATGTTGTCACAAATAAAAAAATGTCTGATTACATAAGGGACTGATTTTAATAGCCCTAACAAAAATCTTGTAAAAAGTAAAGTGTAGAAACGAATGTCAGCAATTTTGGCTTTAAAAAGATATACCTGTTATTTATCCCGAATTATGAAACATTTCAAGAAAGTTTTTACTTGCTTTTCCCAGAGAGGAGCAGAGATAAAAACTACTAACCGAGGAGATTTAGGGTTAAACCTAAAAAGATTAAAGCCAAATGTTGAAAATTTGTTATTGAAGCAATAGTATCATTCCTCTCATTAAAAACATTTGTTATTTTATGTAACAATGATTTCATATATTAATTAAATTGTAATTTAATTAAATCACGTTTCTTAAGTTTTATAAACACTCTACTTAAGTTAGAAACATAAAACTTCTAAATTAAGTAGTGCTTTTTACCAGCTGTCAAAAAAACATTTAAGTTGATATATTTGCAAAAACTTACGGGTAAGTACGGGTGGGGTCTATATAAAACCGAAAAACATGGCAAGGGGTCTATGAGATAAAAAAAGTTTGGGTACCTCTGACTTGGATTCTGTAATGAACACTGTTGACAAAATAGTTAACTTCATAGTGTCTCACTAAAGTTTGATTCTGATCAATGGGCACGGAAACAAATTAAGAACCTGGCATCTAAATTTTAAAAATTAAGGTTTATTAAAAAAAGAACATTTAAGGAAAACAATTATTGTACATTTAGCAACGTTCGGACATGACTTCACTCCGTCGTACCCAAAGACCGAATCCATGCAACTTCACATTCCAAGGGGGAGGGGAACTACCCATTTCCTTTAGCAGGTGTTAATGGACCTTTCCACTCCTACAGTCTCGTTCTTCATTAATACACATAATGAATTGAATGCTAAGGAATGGTTATGCAAAGTTTCTGACAACATCTCAATGAACTAAACTTAGGTTTGCAAGGAAAGAGTCAAATAGTGCTTGAACTTTTTTGAATACTGAATAGACTTTGCTACAAAATCAAATGTATTTTCCCGTGATATTAATACTACAAATATTATCCAAATGTTGCAAATACCTTAACCCTAATGTTGTTTGCAAATACCTTAACCCTAGACACAGATGAGATTCAAACCTACGTTGAAGCCCTGGAGGAGTTTTCTAAAAGACTTTGAAGCTTGTATGCCTATATTTTCATACCTAATCCAACCTCATTCATAATCCCATTCGATTTGTCTATTTTTGAATGGATGAAAGTCAGTGGCGCACACAGGAATTTTTCAAGGGGGGTCGAAAGTTGACCATTCTTGTATCATGCTCCTTTTGATTGTGTCGATTTTCGGTAACAAAACACAGTAAAAAACTAGTTTTTGAATAAATAATTAGCCTTAATTAATAAAATTAATCATTAATAGCAAGTAATTAATTAAATTTTACGTACTATATACTTAGAATTATAATCAATCGGAAAAGGGCTTTGGGGGGGTGCGGACCCCCCTTGTGTGCGCCACTGATGAAAGTTTGAAATGGAACTGATTGTGAACCAACACCTTCAAAATTATTTTACGGAAAGATCCGGAAGATAACTAACAATAAATCGACAGTTGTTTTAATTGCTGGATTTCATTGCCGATTGAATTGTTTGAAGAAAATATCATGAATCCTTTCCTCTTTTGGCTCTACATTATATGTGAACAAATTTGTTCTGATATGAAATATATTTTGAGTCCATCAAGAAATTGAATAACAGCTCAACATTCAGAATTATGTATCCAGTTGAATGTCCTAAGTTATACCCCTCACATTGCTATATTGAGTAGAGCCTAGCAGGGACAAGGTTCGCATTAAAATTTTTATTTAACTATATTGTATGAACACTAATATATATAAATAATATAGGTACAACTTTCATTTTGTGTTTCTATTGAAGAATGGACATGTTAAATTTAATATTCACTTCTTATTTTAATGTAAATTTTCTTAAAAAATACAGTCAAGTGCAGTTTTAATTTTCTATTTATGTTTAAGGAATGGTAATATGTTTGGTTGTTCATTTTTATGTCAATAGATACCATAATTAATATATAATTAAACTCTAAATCTGCATTTTCGACCTCTATTCCATGCAGTGCCGCGGGAATCGGATTGTTTCAAATATTTCCAATTGATGAGGATGATGTCGTATCCATGGCGGGACCAAATCTGACAGTTTGGCACGCCACAGCTATAAAGTGGCCAATCCTTGATCTTGATTTTGCTTCCCAATACTTGAGAACAATAGATTTACATTTTCATTATTAAGGTTAATAAAAATATTTTAGAGACAAAAACATTGAAATTCATGTTGATTATCTGAAATATAGGAATTAGTCCGTAAACAGGCTGTATTTTTGTAGTGTAACAGATTTCTTCGGTTTTAGATGCTTTTTTTCTTTTTCGTTTTCATTTTCTAATAGGGCTAGGAATTGGTATTTTTATCTTTGCAGATCTAGTACATTCCCCGGAAGCTAGTATCACTTTTTGGTGCAGCACCATATAGGTGTTATACCAATTGCCGTAAGTAACTTTGATGGTTAATTTCCTCCCCAGAGGGAGGCACTTAAGCTCCGACGATGCGAACCTGAACCTGTACCAGGAATTTAATTTTGCCAAGAGCACCCAAGCCAAACAGGCACTCTATGGATATTTTGCACATGCCGTATAATCATACACTACATAGACGCTGTCCATTTTCTGCATCATGAAAATCCACTGACTTGGGCCGGGGTCGAACCTACTACCTAGGGCGTACAAGGCTTGCGCCAAACGTTTTTTGATTAAGTTGAATGTTTCCTAATTTGAATAATTCCAGATGATTGATATCGCGAAACAATTGAAAAAAGAGCGTCACTTCTTTTTAAATAACCAGTGACAGAAATGGATGAAAAGGTTATTTTTTAAAAAATAAGGCATCGTGTGGGGGAACTCTTAAAATATTGCTGAAATCTATGCGGCATTAGAGGATCACAATCATTTATTTTTATTCTTATCATTTTTTTTTTAAGAAAACAGCTTTATTAGCATTATATGGAAAGAAAATTAAAATTCCGTTCTTTTTAAAAGTTTGTCACTGCCTTAAAATTTGTATCTTTTTTTTAAAGTTTTTTAAAATGTTATTATTGTTATTTGAAGACTAGCATATTTTTAATGGGAATGCTTAAATGTCTCTTCTAAGATGAAATTTCTAAAATAAAGTCCCATTGCAAACAACTTTTCTTTTTATCGTTGATTTTTTTTTAACTGGTTTGGACAAATGGTGCGAATGTCCTGCGGCATGATTTTACTGATTAACTTTGTTTTTCTAAAAGAACATTTTCTCCGTTATGTGTTTTGTCTTTTATAATCCGCGTGGGAAAATTGTGGTCCTATTTAATTAAATCATTGGTGCCCAATGACCTTAACTAGAGACTTGGGGCTTTTGGACAACGTACCATCTTTATTATTTCTTCCATTTTTTTTCAGCTATGGTTAATCATTTTTCTCAAAAATTAATACACATAATGGAATTAAATTTTTTGAAATTAAATGTCCCGTTGATACTTGCAGTTATGTTATTTTGGATTCCTGTTCCATTTTGTTAATTAAAAGGAATATCAATAGTACTTATTAATTATAAATAGGCTTTATTTTGAATTAAATAAATAATTTTATCGTCTTGAAACGAAAAAAAAACACTTAAGTTTCTCTTTTATCTCCAACATTAAAAAAAACCTTTATTTGTTCTTTCCACCTAACCTGTGCCCTCCCACTGAGCTTGGGGGTAGTTATTGAATAAAATAATTCAGAAACCGAATGACCTCCTTGATAGGGTTTGGAAGCGTTTGAATGATTTTCGTCTAAATTGAATGTAATTAAATGACAAAACAAAGTCGGCGTCAGGAGCCAGCGATAGCGTAGGACAGTTCAGCTTTGTAGAGAATACGGTATTTGAAAGAACAAAACACAGTTTTAGAAACTTTTATTTTTCTTGATTTGTGGGGAAAATATAATTGCAAATATGTTTAAATTTTCTTTTATTCTTTCAACAGATTTGTATTTAGATCCAGGGTCGTAACTATCGTAACGTCGCTCAGTGATACGCAGCCCCCAAGCTTCAGGGGCCCCAAAATGTGTAAACGAGAAATCGTAAAATGTAAATAGACTCCAAATGAAGGATTCCATTGAATTTTGATACAGCGCCCAATCACGGCGAACGGTGGCAGTGTTTAGATCCCTATGCAATTGGAATTGCACCTTAATTTTAAATGTATACATTTCCCCTTTCTTTCTTCTGTTCACTTTTGTAATTTCTTTGCACTGGTGTGTGTGAAATTTATCTCTTTCAGGCAGAAATGCAAATTGTGCGAAATAAATTGGGTTTTTTTCTCAAGGACGCTGAACATTCCGTATAAAAATAGTTATCAAAAATCTAAAAAAAAGGTTATATATGGAGTGAATGATCTGACTAAAGGACTTTCGTCGATTAATTCACCTTCTCTAGATTAAAAGTATTTCCATCTCAAATGTAAGCATGTGACATGGAACAATCGACAGAAAAAAATCTTGCCATTTAGACACACCTTATTCTAAGCTTACATTAAAATTTTTCGTTATAGCCAGGAAGGGTACTTTCAAGGGACAGTTTGAAAGCCACCGATTTATTTGCGGCGTTCTTTTATTTCGTTTTCCTGCTGTCGTTCGGAGAAATGAAATTCAGTGGCTACGCGAAGTCTTTTCTACTTGGGGCAGTTTTCAGATGTAGAGTTGCAGTGCGGAGACGAAATATGGAACGAATTTCTTCCCTAGGAAAAGATTGATTCTGACAAAATTAATGGGTTTTTTTCTAACAAAGCTAATGTAAACTTAATCTTCGAGGCCCCCCCCCCTTCTTTTTGTATCTGAAAAAGTGTTTCGATATGGCGCTAATAATATTACGTACAACGTAATGGGAAAAATAAGTTTTGAGATGAGCCCTGAAAAGATCAACATGAATAGAAAATAATAAACGATTTTTTGTGACGTTTTTGTATTCAAGTGATTCATGGTGTTTTTCTAAACTTTCCTCTGAATAGGAAGACGACCTATTTTTTAATTCATAGTGATCTCATAGTTTTACATTCTTCCAGATTTAAAAATCAAATTCAGCACTGAACATGCTCATTGTTAAGAAAATAATTATACACAACGTCACTCAACTGTATTGTTTGCCTCAAGAAGAGATGTTTTTGTTCCATTTAGGAAAAAGTTGTTGATCATCAAATTGCACTTCTTGGAAATTGAAAACGTGGATAAGGAATAACATTTGTTCCGAACATAATATAAATAATGTTTTTGATTTCTATTCATTGGTTGTTCGATCGATATTCTTGTTTATCCTGATTTCGGAAGCAACTCACAGTCCTATTTCTTATTAATTTGGGTCTCAGCCGCCTCCCCTCCCCCACTGCGAAGGTCAGGCGCCATCGAACGTATTAATTAAGACCCGAGAGGTACTTAGAGAAGAAATTGGACTGTGGAAGGAATGTCGTTATTTAGAAATGAATCATGTTTCCCGATTCGCCTTACCTTGAAAATTAGTCACTAAAGACTTGGAAGTCTTTGCCGTGACATCTCGTTCTGTATTGTATTGTTTATTCCAGTTGGGTTGATATTACTTGCTAGCTCCAAACTCTGCCGAATACTATTCAAATAATGTTAAGAAATAATGATATTGTGGCCGTTTTTAAGCTGCTCTGGGTATCTCCGATTCTTTGCTTACATCGATGAATGAACACGCTATCGAATCGGGCATCGCTCAATTGGCGTTCAAGCGTTGCTGGGCAAACGTTATCAGCGATAGCGAGCTTCTAGGAGCGGATGGCATTCAGAAAGATTAGAAGCTGATTGGAATCGATTAGGCGCTCAGTTGTCTACAACAATTCATACTTCACGACTCTATTCGAAAGCTTAATCAATTTTACAAAAATATACACTGCTGTTTGTAAAAAATGCAACACTATGAAGGAATCATCAGAATTAAATGAACTTTGCAGCAAATATCAGTTATAGAATGTTACGTAAAATAGTAAGGTTTCAGAGCTACTGCACATGCGCAGAGCGCCCTCTGAACCGATACTGAAAGCGTATAAATAGAGGGCTGTAGCGGTGAAGGATTATTTGTCAGTGGCGAACGTTTGGTGAGACCCAAGTATGCCTCCACGACGAAATAAGGAGAAATTCCAACACAGAATTTGAATGGGGGAGGATTGTCGGCCTTCGAGGAAGAGGATTTTCTTATCGCGCAATAGGAGCTCGTGCGCAGTGGAACAGTTCCACAGTGATGCGAGTTTGGAAGAATTGAACCGACGAGCACCGAACAACTGGAAAAAACTGGTAGTGGACGACGGGAGGTGACGCCAGCGCACGACGATCAACACCTGCTCCGCATGGTGGTGAATGACCGTACAGCTTCCTCCAGGCAGTTGGCGGCACGTTGGTCTACTGGTGCAGGTGTACTAATGTTGACTTGGTCAATTCGTCGACTTCTGCTGCGTGCAAAGGTGTCTTTATACAGGATCCCCCTCACGGAAAACCATCGACGGCTGCGTCTGCATTGCGCTCATGAGCACAGGGCCTGGCAAGCTGATTGACACCAAGTTGTCTTTTCAGATGAATCACGCTTCAATTTGTGGGACTATGATGGCCGTATTCGTGTAGACGCTGTGCCGGTGAACGCTGCCTTCCAGAGTGCGCTATCGAACGACATAGTGGCCTAACACCCGGAGTTATGGTTTGGGGCGCGATTTCGTTTCATGGACGATCCAATTTGCTACGAATTGAGGATAACCTGAATAGTAACAGGTACGTACGTGAAGTACTACAGCCCGAAGTCGTTCCCTTCCTTTAATGCATCCCTGGAGCTATCTTTCAGCAGGATAATGCACGCCCACATGTGTTGCAAGGACTGTTCGATATTTCTGTTCTGCCCAACACATGCAACTTCTTCCTTGGCCTGCTTATTCGCCAGATATGTCACCTATTGAGCACGTGTAGGATTTGGTTGGTCGGTGTTTCGCTCGTGATCTGCGTCCTGCAGCTTTTAAAGACGAACTTTTGTTGCGCATACAAGCAATATAGAATTCTCTTCCACAAGCAGACATTTAAAATCTGTTTGACTCCATGCCACGTCTTTTAGTAGCACTTATTGCAGTGCGTGGTGGCTACACCAAATACTGATTTTTTTGCTTTGAAAGTTTCGTCATTTATTTGTACTAATACAAGTCAGTTTTTTTTTTCCTTTTTTAATGGAAAAATAGCGGATAATATCAGTTATGCTCGCAGAATTTCACGCATATTGCTCTCTGATCCCTCTACATCAGTGGTCCCGATGTCAAGTTCCTTATTTTCTGTGGCGGGTTTGTACTACTTTCCTTGGAGAGAAATCTCTCTCGCTTTCTATTCCATGTTAACATGCATTTTTTTTTTGTGTGTAAGTGTATTTTATTCTCTGAAGGCATATTTAAATACAATTAAATTAAAATTATTATATCAAAACTAAAATATAAGCAACCAACGTTACCAGGAGGCCGCGGTAAAATTATCAAACATTGACTGGTCCGCTGCGATAAAAAAAAGTTTGGGAAGCTCTTCATCACCATTTGTTGTGACAAAAACGTCAAAATTTATTGAAACAATTTCGAAAAGTTTGGCGCCATTGTGAATTAATTCCAATTAAAGCTATTTGTAAGAGATTACGATTAATATGTTAGGAATGACAAAAGTATTCCGCTTAGAGTTTGATATTTGTTATGTTTCTCTTTCCTTCATCCTCTTCGATAGGAGAGATATAATTTTGAATAGTGCAAAACAGCTAAGTACATAGAAAGTCAAGGATGTCAGTATGATATGTAAAATTTTTTGTGCATTTTAGATAATCTCAACTTTTTATAAGTTGCATTTAGCCATTTCTAGAAGTTCCTAGGCGTGAAGAGAACTTCTCAAAGCGTGGGAGAGGATGCCTTAGAAAGTTGAATAGAATTGAAAAATAAGCGACTTTGCGTGTAATGAATGATATACCCATATCAGTAACGTACACAAAGGGGGGGGGTCCTGGGGTCCGGACCCCCAAAGCCCTTGATTTTTTTCTCGATTGATTATAATTCTAAGTACATAGTACGTAAAGTTTAATTAAGTATTTGTTATTAATGATTAATTTTATTAATTAATGCTAATTATTTATTCAATAATTAGTTTTTCACTGTGTTTTGTTCCCGAAAATCGACAAAATCATGATACAAGAATGGTGAACTTTCGATCCCGGACCCCCTGAAAAATTCCTGTGTGCGCCACTGACCCATATGTAGTATGAAACTTAAAATAAATTTTGAGAATGATGATTTTTCGGCAGACATTCTTTTAAAGTGAAGGAAGCAAAAATATTTTCGAGGATAAGAGAAACATCCAATGAAATTTTAAAAGTTTGATAGTATTGGCGCTTTTTAAAGGATCAGAAGAGCACTGTGCGAACGTTTTTTCCAGAATGCCGCACTTCATGGTCATCCAAACGTATTTCGAATCACAGGGCTGCATTTCGGAGCAATCTTTGATTGTGGCCGAAAAAGGGTTACCGCAAGAACGTGACCGAATCAAAACAATCCTTTTCTTTCAACCCGATGCCATCTCGCAAAGATAAATTATTTATGAAAGGAATAGCGAACCTATTACGTGAACATTACACAACCCTGCTAAAAACGGGCTTCCTGAAGGAGTTATGTTTTTTCCCTTGTGGTTTCTTGAGTCATCTTCCAGATGCCAAGTCCGGTCGCCGCCCTCGAAATAGATGGCTCTCTCATTGTTTGTTGTGAATAAAAATAGGCAAGCACTCAAGTACAGTTTGTGCAGAGGTCCATTTTTCTAATAGCCGCGATGTTTTGGCCAACTTCTAAAAGATGCCGATCGATGAAAATGCCTTCTCGAGGCTCATCTCAGGCGGGGATCAGGCCGCGATCTTTTCAAAGACATTTTACCTGTGATTTTGTTTATTTGGGAATGCGCAATACTTCTTAATCTTTAATATATATCGGGAATATATTAAATTCCTATATTTAACAGATCGTCCAAAAACGGAACGTACGTTACGCTTTGCTCTACGTACTTTTGTGCTCACGAAACTCGATCGTCCTCGTCATTTGACCATAGATTGAAAGAATGAGATACGAGGCCAATGCTCTTATGGTGGCTTTGAAATGCCAATTCAATCAATCCCTCGACGAAATCTGGAGTATGGGATCGTAATTTTTGTTTTGTTTTGACAGTTAATGGGTTTTTTTTGAATAAATACGTAAAATAAAATTAGTTCGGAGACCAATTGTTTCAAAACGAATTGTGTAAAAAAAATGGGGTGATATTTTTTTTTCAAAATATTAGTTAATACATAAATAGTGTTGCATTATGTAAAAACATGTGATTTTTATACAATATCAAGTTGTTATATAATATTGGATAACGTAAGTATCCAAATAAATTTAACACAATACTAATTGCATTGACAAAATAGATAGCACGCTTCACAGTCGTTGCTACTTAATGCTTGAATTCTGATTAAAAATGAAGGAAATTATTCTTTGTTTTGTCACATTTTTATTTTAATGGTTTTCTTTTCTTTTTTTTTTTTTACTGCCACTTTATTAAGCTTATAGGTCATTTTCTTTGTTCTTTTGAGGAACTTTTTACTTTTTGATCTTTAAAAGAATTGGGAAAATTTTTCTTCTTTTTTTTTGGAATGGTACTGTTCCTTGGGCCATCATTTTCAAGATAATGAAAATACGTTTGTTGTTTCTTGAACTAAAATTAAACTTTGTTTTGTATTCGCGAATGGTTTGATTTACTGCAATAATGAAGTAAAAACCGATTATTTTTTTCACAAAATTTCGGTTAGTTTTTTTGTAATGCTGGTTTCACTTAATGTTAAAATATAGAACTCGTATTCTATAAGAAAAAAAAAATTTCAATAAGAAAAGGGCTGCAAAATAACTATTATATTCTGGTGTCGTTATCCTTTTTAGAGGAGGATATTTTTATCATACTACTCATTTTTATCCTATTAGATCCATATTTTCCAGTGTACAAATGTGTTCCATATGTAGTTTATTCTACATAGTAAAATGCTGGATAAGTTTTCAATTTTCATGTAAAAGGCAAAATGTATTTATTTATGGAATAATTTCGAATTTAAAATGCAGTGTTATGAATAGATGTATGACTGACAGGGTTGCAAATTTTCACATATATTCGGTAGACATATTTCCGTCTCATATATTCCGTATAAGTTAGGGCTCTGGTACATTTGAGGAAAACAGCCATGACATAAAGTTGAATTATACATCTGTTTGTATATATTGTCATTTTAAAGACGTTTACTCACACACACACACACACACATATATATATATATATATATATATATATATATATATATATATATATATATATATATATATATATATACAGACAGAGCTTTTCCTGTCTATTGAAACGCTTCTGGGGTTTGTCAATAATTTAATTATAACTCACTGTCACGTACTAAGATTGCGTTGATCTTTCAAAATGAAGCATTCGATATCTAAAAACGATATCTTCCACCCGATATGGTGGCTAATGACGCTGACTTCTGTGCCTGGGTTCGAATCCCGGAGAAAGCATGGATGTTTATAAATGTTCAGTACCTTTGCGGCAGGGGAGTACCTCTCTTGAGGTTGGTGGAAGGGGGAAAGTGGTGAGAGGCCCCTGACTGCGTCCGACAGGTGGCATTAGTAACAACAAAAATGGACTCGATTGATTGTGAGATATTTTAAATTCGTGAATGTGGTAATGGGGGGTCGCGAGCTTATAATTGTAATCGAATCTTGCTCCTGAGAATGAAATCTTTAGGTTGGCGTGGCGAGGAAGTGTGAAGAGAGAAGCTCTGTCTCGTTTTTGACCGGGATTTACAATCACTTGGTCTATCTCCAATAGCCAGACAAATTAACAAGTTTTATTTTTGGAAAAAATTCTTTATCGCCTTTGGTCAATGAAATCGGATGATCATTAAAATTAAAGGTATTATTCTCAACATAAAATGTCTGGTGTGGATTCGTGTTATCGAAAGTAAATAATCGAGGGAATTCAAAAAGCAATCTTTCCGAGACATTGTATATTTAGACTCAAAGCAATTATCAATAAAAATAATCTTTTCTTATGTAAGCTGTGTCAAGTATTGTACCTCCTGAAAAGGAGGAGTAGGATATTTTTTTTATGAAATAAAGGAATTCTAAAATACGTAAAATATATATATATATTATCTTTATTACTGGAAAACTCATATCACCCATAATGAAACGTGATATGATTGTTTTTATTTTGTCAGTGAAAAGTTCTTTTGAGGCTTATAATATAACGTTTTAAAATGTTATTCTCGTGAAACTAATTTTTCCATTAGTATTCTTCTACTGAAGTATCCTTGTGTGCGCCACTGATTGAAGACATTTTTTTTTAAAAAAAATAATTGTTGCGATTAAAAAAAAAAAAAAAAAGGGGGGTTGAATTTAACTTAAGACAAGTACGAAAAATAACACCAACTTATGAAAATCCTCTACCACAAAGTTTTACTTATTGCGCCAATGCAATCTTAAAGCAATCTTTTCACTTCTGCCGAATTCATTCACAACAAAGAGAAACCAATTGTGAATCTTTAGCTTGTGATCTTCGCGAAAAGTAAGTTAATTTCCATTAAAAGACCATTTACAACAAAAAAAAAGTAATTTATTTTACTGAGTGAATATTATTATGATTCTTAGCAATATTTTACTGAATAATTATTGCATAATTACCAACATTGATTTAACACAAAATATTATTTCTTGTATTAATTAATTTGGTATTTTTAAAGTTTTATTCGCTGAAATATGCCATTGGAGAGTAACAGTCCAACCTCCATCCAATGAACCTCTTGAGTGCGAATTTTTTCCTACCGCCATTTCGCGATTTTCTTCGTATAATAACCTCCTAATAGACAGGTGCATCTTCTGTAGAACGAACTTTTTTTTTCTCTTGGTATTCAATTTTTTTTCTCCCTATTTTTGAAGTATTTCCGGACATTTCGAGTTATTCTATGTTAATCATAAACTTTTAACTGGTATTATTAGGGAATAACTCGCCGAGGAATAGAATTCTGGGCATTTCAACCAAAAAGTGCAACCTTTAACCACCATTGTCAAGTTCACTGGGAACATCTTCGATATCCCCTTTCACCTTCAGTAGTCTCATGTTCTTGAACTAGTCTTCGTTCACTTGTGGTATTGATCAGTCGTCCGGGTAACTTCGCTTCTTGTAGGTCGAAAATGTCAAAACATAAGTGCTTGAGCATCAAAGTAAAAACATTTAATTCTTCAGGAAGTGGATAAAGACATCAGGAGACTTATCTTGTAGTTTTTCTTAATTTTTTTTATAATTAGTAAATTGTGTGTTAAGAAAGTGTGTCTCCTTCTAGGGAAAAGGAACAATTCTCAGGTGTGAATTTTGCAAGTTTTTTGTAGCCCCTTCCCTCCATTCTAAGAAGACGATAGATTGACTGAAAAATTCTTAAAAAATTTAACTAGTTTCTAGTAGAGGAGGAGCTTCAGTCATGCGAAGAGCCTTCCTATCGCGCCCTGTCTAGAGAGGACTCGTGTCTCCTTTCTGGAACATGACTTCAGATGAGTCAAAGTAAAAACGAAGCACACGCGTCAGATTATTATAACTTGCACTTTTTCCACTTCATTAATAGAATTGCATCCAATGGATTGAAAATTAAAATGCTCACAAACCTTTCGAATTATCAAGAAAATCGAGCATTTCTTAGAGGAAAGAAGTTATTTTCATTTCAAACTAATTGGGGCAAAATAGATAAATTTTATTCAGTCTCATTTTGGAATATTTTATTTCATTCAAATAAAATAAATTTCATTTATATATAGTTAATATAGGTGAGCAGTGGCACACGCAATGGGCCAAATGGCCGTTTTTTATTGATGATAATCTGATATGTATATAGGTAGAAGTTAATTATGTCTTGGTTATTAAAAATTTATTTTATTAATTCAAGAATTTATTTTTTCCCCCTCAAATCGACAAAATCAAAAGAATATGTTGGACGGGGTATTGAGGTATGAGATACTAGAATGGTGGGCTTTCGACCCTGGATCCCCCCACCTCTTGAAAACTTTCCGTGTGCGCCACTGTACGCGAGTCATGAGCCTAAATAATCCATTCATATTATTTAAGGAAATACAGTTATTATTTTGTATATTTATGAACATCCTATTGAATAATATTCTCTCTAAATTGAAATTCTATGACAAGCAAAAAATGATTTCCTCTTGTGCTTTTTTTTATTTTAAATATATATTATTCACAAAGAATGAATTAATTATTTTTCAAACTTAACCGAAATAGCTATAGAACTCACGGACCTTATTTATTGAATAACATATTATAAATTATTTCCTCCACGAATGCGAGTAGGGAAGACGACACGCCATACATTTAGTTAAAATTTCGAAAATTCTAAACAAGAAAGAGTGTTGTTAGCTTACCCCAAAAAGTACCAACCCCTAAAACCACTTTCATTAATAAAAAATATATGGCTCGTTTTCCATTAATCCGAGACGCTCCATATGAATGAAGCCTAGCATTAGCTCCTAGGCGGCCCTACCCTTCTATCATTAAGTGAAACGAAGAATGCCCCCTTGGGGCGAACCCGTTCTCAACGTGCAGCTCCCATTGGTGGATCGGCGCGCTTTCCTTGCAGTTCATTGGCTGCGGGGGTCAAGGGCGAGAGGCAGTAATTGGGTGGGAATCGTTGCAAGAATGTGTGCTGGGCTTTTTCGAAATTGTTGGTGACTTGGGGGACAGCATATTGAGGGATGCCTCCATCAAATGGGCCGATCGAAAGTGCCTTCTGCGTATTTTATTATAACCTCAAACTGCGGGTAAAAAATTATCTGATGGCACCATTTTAGCGATAGTCAAATGTATCGAGATCTTCAGAAGACTTTAATATTCTTGGTTTAATTTTACTTGTACGCACTGACATAGTTCCTACTAGCAACTGTTATGTTGCAACATTGTATTGTAAATAAAGTACTGCTTGAATATTGGATTAAACATTAAGATTCAGCTAGTTAGTATTTTTCTAAAATTCGCTTTGTATTGAACGTATTTCGAATTTTCAATAAGCGAGTTGCAGTAGTTGTGGCTTAGAGGGATCCAAAATTGCATTGGTTATTGAAATTTTGTATTGTTTTATGCATCCTTCCGAAACTTTGAATTTGCATTTTTCCTTTTCATAACATAAATCACATATTAGTTAATTTTTTTTAATCCGAGTTATAGTTTTATGGCTATTTATCAATATTATTACAATATAATCATTCATGCGAAATTTTCTGTCTTTGATTTTTATCCCAATTCTCCTCACACAGTTTTACTTCTCGGTTTTCTGTTGTGAAACTACTTTTCTTCAACTTATGTGCTTGCTCTTCACGGTTTCGGACCTAGATTTATTTAGAACATATTTCTCTCAAGATGTACCAGTTCCTTTCAATGAGCGAATCCCGAAGGTTGCTGCTAGATTAATCGTTTTTTTTTTTTTTTTTTTTTTGCTATTGAAATGATTTGTATGCGTTCTTTCCTACGAATGCAGAATTGTCCTTGACCTTAGGATTGACCACTGTGTTCATTGACCACATGGTCGGCCTGGATTTCCGCATTACCCGAGTACGAAACTGAGTCCGAATGCCAGGCATTCCGGCGACCACAAGAAACCGTGATCCCGTACAGGATATCCTGCGGAAGACCTGTTCTCCACTCCTCTTTCGTACGTGCCCAAGGTCACTCAGAGGTCACCGAATTACCTTTCGTTTGAAAGGATCATCGAATTTAAGCTTCTTTTTTTTTCTTCCCTCACACACTCTATTTTGCACGAATTTTGAAGATGTTTGAAATTGTTCTCCACTTTCTCTTTCTAGTCCTTAGGATTGTTAAGTAAAAAAAGTGAATTTTTTTTTGTTTAAAGAAATATGAACACAATTCTGATAGTTTTTTTTATAAAATAATATTTGTGGGAAATGGAACAAAATAGTTTTTGTTGGAAAATATTTTTTGTTTCTTTGAAAAAGAAACTCAAATGTATACAGTGAGCCACAAAATTGAATATACGACTTAGAAGCTTAGAGACTTTTTGCAATTACAAATTAAATATTGCTTTGATGATTGAAATTTTCACCTTCAGTCTATGCTTCACCGTACTCTGCTCATAAAATTGTTACGTTTATTTATTTTTGACGAAAAAAAATAAAAGGTCTGAGACGAGAGGAAAAACAACACCACAAAAATAAGTATACACCTTTATTAATTTCCTTTTAACGTACAAATTAATATTTTGTTGCATAACCTTTTGCTTGAATTACAGCTTGTAATCTTCTGGGCATAGATTCTACCAGTGTTTTAGTGGTTTCAACAGAAAGTTTAGCCCATTCTTCTCTCAGAACCTTCTTGAGAACTTCCTTGCTTGTGATTTCGTGTTCATGTACAGCTTTCTCTAATTGCGACCACAAATTTTCTATGACGTTCAGGTCTGGAGACTGGGCTGGAGTATGTAATTGCTTCCTGCAATGGTACAGCAAGTATAACTGCACAATATTCGCTGTATGCTTGGGGTCGTTGTCCTACTGGAATATGAAGCCTGACCCAAGCTCCCACTTACTGGCACTTTTTTCCAAGTCATCCTTTAAAATCCCCTGACATACATGTTTGTCCATAATACCATCAATAAAAGCAAGCTCTCCAACTCCTCCAGCCGACATACAACCCCAAACGAGGACAGATCCATCCCCGAACTTTACTGAGTGTGAATGATCTTCCTCTTCGCTGTAGTACTCAGTATTTCTTTATGTCCTCATCCAGGAATATTGGCCACAGATCCAGTTTTTTTATACTTCTATAGAATTTTTTGGACACAACCATGAGTTATACCAATCAACGAAGCGATTTCTCGGAGAGATTTGCCCTCCTTCGACCATTTTACAACCAATAAACGTTCAGATTCAGTAGTTTCTCTACAAGACCTCATTTTACGATTTTTAATGAGAAAAAATACTATTTAAAAGCGTTGAAGTGCAATAGCACGTGTTATAAGCAGCAGCTACTCCTGAAACTCTTTAAAGAAAATTTGAAACTAAACAAAGTCGTGGCAAAATTTACAAATATAAGAAGTGTATACTCAATTTTGGTCAGGGTTTTCTATCTTTTCTTTGAAGCGCTTAACTTTTTTCGTAATAAATAAGTTAACTATAGAGAGAGAGAATTGTGTTATTATAGGATGGTAAAGCAAAGGTTAAAGTATCTAGGATAAAAAAAATTATTTATTTTAAATCAATATTTAATTTGTAATTGGAAGAAGTTTTAGAGGTTTGTGGCTCACTGTATACACAGTAGAACACTAAAGTGTTCGTACACTTGCAATTTTTTATAAAATTTAATGTTTTCGACTAATAAAAATTACTGTATCGGAATTGTAATTTTTTTTATGATATCCGTAACGTTTTCTTAATGGAATGACAATATTAATTTTTTAAAAATCATATAACTATTTTTAATAATTAATAATCAAAAAGCTACTAAAAATTACTACACAAAAGTCTTCGTACACTTTACAAAAATCTCGACATAGCTTTTAATATTATATTTCTTTCTTAATTTAGTACTAAATAGGATATTTTTTAGTGTCCAAAACAACTTTTAACTGTACGAACTGTTCTTCTGAGCCGGCTTCGCCAGCTCACATCCTGGAATGCATAGGGCTGACCAAGCAGACGATCCCTTGCTGGTGTTGGATTTTTTGAAAGTGTATGCTGGCATGGACCTGGTCTAGCACTGCTCACTGACCAATGGAGGCGTGCAACAACACTTTTAACGTCTTGGTATAGATTGAATCAATTTTTTGTAATCGATTTTCCACCATGCTTCTGTGATTGTTTTTACTTCACATTATGTGTCATGTTTTCTTTTTTTCTTAAATCAAATTCTCATTAAATATGTTCTACAGGGCTAAATAAAGTGGAGGTGTTTTCATAGTTTGGGGGCAATTCTAGAGACACCAGTGGCGTACATTGAAAAAAGTGCGCTTGGCGTCATTACACTGTTAAAAAATGTCTCCAATAAGACGTTAAAAGTTGTTTTGGACACTAAAAAAATATCCTATTTAGTACTAAATTAAGAAAGAAATATAATATTAAAAGATATGTCGAGATTTTTGTAAAGTGTACGAAGACTTTTGTGGCGTAACTTTTTAGTAGCTTTTTGATTATTTTAATTATTAAAAATAATAGTTATGCAATTTTTAAAAAATTAATTATGTCATGCCGTTAAGAAAACGTTACAGATATCATAAAAAAAAATTACGATTCCGATATATTTATTTTCATTAGTCGAAAACATTGAATTTTATAGGAAATTGCAAGTGTACGAACACTTTTGTGTGTGTGTGTGGTCAACTTTATACAATTCCTGTAATTTTTACGTATAATTAAATGAAAAAAAAATACTTTTTACTTCGAAAATTTTAAAATACTTCTTGAATTCATGCACAACGGCAAAGTAACCCTTTTCGAAAAGTCAAAAATTTTTCTTATCTTTTTTAGAAATTCAATTTGTTTTACTAATTTCTCTCAGGAATTTTTTATTTCGTTTATTGTAGTGTCGTAGATTTTATTCTGAGAATTTATTGGAAATGTTCTCAATACTCTCACCTTTATTTAATTCCTGTGTGAGATATTTTTTCTGCCGAATACTTTTCAATTCATTCCTTTTTTAAAATTGTATTCTTACAATTCTTATGTGAAATATATATGTTTAAGTTTTCGCTTTGATGAATTTAATCTCATCCCGTAATTCAATAGGGGAAATTTTTATTTAGAATATTTTTATTTTCTCTCTCTATCAAAGACACTTCTCAATTAAGAGGGTAAAAATACTTTTATTAACGTCGCTTAGATTTTTCTTTCTTTCTTTTTTGAAATTATTTTATAGAGTGAATGTGTTTATTTTATAATACTAAAATTTAAAAAAATTATTTATATTCTTATGAAAATAAATTTATTTAAGTATTGCTATTCTTATTGGTTTAACTTTAATATTATCCTGCATCCAGTGTCTTTTTCAGCTGTTTGAATTCAACTGAATTCTTTTGTTTTTGAATGTTATGAAACTGCTTCCTTCCTTCCACGTATGTAGCATTTTTAGACTGATAAACTATCGATTTTTTTCTTTCTATAGAGATGTTGAAACGAATTAATTTCCTTCTCATGGGGTATTTTCAATTCCTTTTGGCGATTGGACAATTTTTTACTTATCTCGTGGGAATCAATAAAATTGTTTTCATATTTTTTACATACCACCTCGAAAATGAAGCTTTCTACATTGTCCTCCTGTTTCAATGTGGGAAATATTTCTCATGGCATAATTTTTTTTAAAGTGCTTGATATTTATTGAGAGTAATTTCACACGTGAATAAACTACTTTCGGTGTGCACAGGAAAGATATTTTAAAAACATAATATTTTTCATAGATTTCAGAATATTCACACTTTTGATTACGTGCGAAATGGAAAAGGTGGATAGAAAATAAAAATGATCTAAAAAAATTCAATTAAATTTTTGCAGAATGAAATGCGTTTAGTTGAAATAAGTGGTAGCGAGAGAAAACAGAATAGAACTGCTACTAAAATAGAACGATTTAATAATTTTTATTCCATTTCAGTGAAAATTATAAAATCGTTTTATATTAGTGATAGAGTAAATTTGATTAACTTGTTCTTCATTTTCTCTGGAATATTTTTAGATGTACATAAACAGAGAAATTAAAAACCTTTGTTTTAGAACTTAATCCTCTAAGACAAAGGTTTCATTCTCTCTGTTTATAATACATAGGAAATAAATCAGTGTTCTTTTGTAGCCACTAATATAAAAAAGTTATTTAAATACTTAGGACTCCTCTTATAACCTAATGCAAATGCAAAATAGAAAATTATTCGCATGTAAGCTATAATTTTATATATTCAGCTATTTCAAAAGTAAGTTAAAATGGGAAATTAGTTCAATTAATTGACCCAAGAAAGGTTACAAGCAGTCTAAAAAGTGAAAGTTTAGTGCGAAATTTAAAAGTGCTGTAATTCCATGACATTAAATATAATTAAAACAAATTATATAAATTCAGATAATCGTATATTGATAAATCGTTATTTAAAGGATTTAAAAAAGGATAAATATAAATTCAACGAAGCAATGTGCTTTAATTATTGACAAATCAAACTTTATAAATATCATTATTTTTTAGATTTACATATTTGTGTTTCTTTAATTTTTTCCCTCCTTTTTTTAATGAGCATTTAACACGAATCTCTTGTGTTTTTGCATTAAGATGGCTTTTTAATGATGAAAAATAGAATATGAAATGGATCGGAGTAGAAAATAACACATTTGGAAAATAAATGTATTTTCTATCGTTAACCAACCAGCTATAAACTAATGAACTTCTCAAAGTGCCATTTTGGGCAGTCTGTAAAAGTTATTATTTGGTATTGGACCAGCTGCCTTTTTTGTCGTGGATGAATTCTGAGAATTATATTCTAAATATATTCATCAGTCTTTTTCAAACATCTGCGTATGCATGAGAATTTTATGAATAAATAAACAGTTATTTTTTGTATTTGAAAAAGAAAATAGCGAAAGGAAACTAATCCTCGTACTTTCTTATGAAAACTGATAAAAGATTTACAGTCCAAAAAAAAAAATTAAAAGAATTATGAAAAAAAAAGATTTAAAAGAATTTAAAAAATATGTTCGAAATCGAGGTTGGTAAAACTTGAAAGGATTTCTAGTAAAAAGCAATATTGTTTTTCATGTATCGTTCAGAACTCATTACATTTCTGCTAATTTGTTTGCGAAAACCAAAAGTAAATTGATAAGCTATTTTTTTTCAACCTGATGTTCAGAGAAATCGGAGGAGGGAAAATGAGCTTTGTAATATTGTTACAGAAAGGTAAATAACTCAAATAAATTAGTCTTTTAATTTAATCATTCCCCTATTTAAAATTCAATTGAATGATCCTATTTTTCATCCAGTTGCTTATTAAAATTTCGTTGTGTGTTCAATTTGTTATAAGAAAGTTCAATTACCGTATCACACGCGCCCCTATTTTATGAAGGATCTGGAAATAGCAATACTCAAGTCATTTATTCGAGTTATTATTCAAGCTTGAGAAAAAAAATAGAACACTTTTCTAGAACTACAACACAAGTTCGTATAACTAATCACATTTCTTCTAAATAAACATTATTTCGATCTATGGAGAAGTCTAATTTTTTTTTTTATGTTGATCTTTTTTATTTTTAAAGCTATCACTTTCATACCCGGCGTATAACAAGCACCCGTAAATTTCGATCATACTTCTTGTGTTAAAAAGGCGCGTTATACGCCGTTTTTTATATTTTCTGTAGTTGTTTTTGAGCCCAATATTTATATATTTTCTGCATTCATTTGATATTTAATTACTTTTAAGTTCATTTGAATTGAAATAATCCTTGGGGTTTTCTCTGAGCTGTGGAGGTTTAATTCCCTCGTCTTTCAATAGATTTTTTTTTACTTTTGAATCCTTTCCACCTTTTTGACATCTTTTTTATTTTCTTATTATTTTTCGATTCATATGACAGTTAAATGTTAAGAGCAAAAATTGATCGAACATTTTGAATGTTTCAACATTTCCTGCAGTTTAAGTGGTTTTTACTTTATGTCAAACAATGCGATTCAAAAGTTTGAACGCTATCAGATAAGGTATACGAATACGTCTAAATGGTCAATTTTTGCAAAAAATCATATTTTGAGTTTTTGATTTTATAGAATAAAGCAATTATTTAGCTCTATAAATCTGTTCTTATTTTGTTCCTTGGTCTCTTAGAATTCAAGATGTTTAACAATTAGTAAAGCGCAGAAAACCGGAAGTAGGTATTTAAATAGCCGGAAGTCAGCATTTAAATGCCCTTAAACTGGTCAAACAAAAAAATTTAAAAACATTTTTTTAAAGTATAATTTTAAAAAAAACTTTTGATAATATTAAAAATAATTATACAATTTGAAAGTATTTGACAAAGTAAATCTGGCAATATTTGTTTTGTTTACTTTCAGCTTCATTTGATAAAAATTCTCTGCGTATTTAGTTGCAAAACAAAAGTTATCAAGTATTATTTGTGTAAAAACACAAGTGAATTATTAGCTCGCATTACGATTTTATAATTATGGGAAATAACAGAAGTAAAAGATATTCCCGTATACGTCAGTTCAAAGGAAATAAGTTCTGCAAAAGAGAGAGTTTCAGTTTTCAACAACGAAAAGATAAGTATCAATTCAAGTATTCCAACTGCAAGTGAATCAAAGCTAATTAATTCTTTGAAACCTGCAGATGTTCTAGAAAACAATGAAAAAAATGTTATTTTTAACATAGGAGTTTTGTACAATATAATTTCATTATTATGCTGTCCTGTGTGTTTTGAAAGAAAAGTTAGTGTTGTGCAAGACTGTGTTTGGGTTAGCTTTAAATATGACTTTGAAATGTGAAAACTGTGACTATTCCTTCTCATTCTGCACTTCTGAGAAAGTAAACAAACTGCATAGTATCAATCTTGCATTTGTTTTTGGAATGAGAATCATTGGTAAAGGTAATTCTGCGGCCAAAAAACTTTGTTCTGCTATAAATATAGATGTACCATCTAAAAGAGCATTTGGTTTCCTGGAAAAAAAGCTTGAATTTGCTGCTAGCAACGTAGCATGCAATACAATGAAGGAAGCTGCATTGGAAATTAGAAGTAACAAAACTGATACTGAAATTTCTCAATGTGGTGTGTCGGTGGTTGGCACATGGCAACGAAGAGGATATTCCTCCTTGAATGGATGTGTGTCTGTTATCTCGATAGATTCTGGAAAGGTGTTAGACGTTGAATTCATGTCAAAAGTGTGTAGACTTCGCAATTCCAAAAATAAAGAGGTAAACACCATTCATAATTGTGCAAAACATATCGGGTCATCTGGTGCTATGGAACCCCTGGGTGTTTATCGTATTTTGAACGATCTGTCGAAATGAGAAAATTACAGTATGTAAATTTTTTTGGCGATGGAGACTCTAAAAAGATATTTATGGTGAGCCTCTGTAAAAGATATTTATGGTGAGAATACTTTAGCAAAATACGAGTGTATTGGACACATACAAAAGCGTGTCGGAACAAAACTGAGGAAACTGAAATCCAAACGAAAAGATCTAGGAGGTCGAGGAAAACTGACGGATGCCTTTATCGATAAGTTACAGAATTACTATGGCATTGCTATCTGTGACAATGTAAATAATTTACAAGGCATGCAACGTGCAGTCATTGCAGCATTTTTCCATTGTTGCTCTAATGCAAAACAGCAAATGCATGGCCAATGCCCTGTTGAACCGGATAGTTGGTGTAAATGTCAAGCCGTATCAAAGGATAACATCTATATCGATAAATCCAAAGGACTTTCCCCAAATCTGATCAACATAATCAAACCAACATATATGAAGTTATGTGATCAAAACTTATTAGCAAAATGTTTACCAGGAAAAACACAAAACTCTAATGAATGTTTCAATGGAATCCTTTGGAAATTTATTCCAAAAGATGTTTTTGTTTCATTAACAATACTGCGATTAGGAGGATACATGGCTGTAGTTCAGTTCAATGAGGAATTTCAGGGATTGATAGAACATTTCGGAGTGACTGTTGGTGTATTAACATTGAAAGGTTTTTCAGAACTTGATGAAATTCGAAAAACAGATTCCAAACGACATTCTCTGACTGTAGCAAAAGTTGCCAGAAGGGTTAGCTACAAAGAAAAGGTTAGCTTAGCTACAAAGAAAAAAATGATTAAAAATGAGCTGATAGAAGGTGTAAGCTATAAAACTGGTGAATTTTAAGTAAGTAATTATGTAAATAAAAAAAAATATGTGATAAATTGTACTAAAAATGCATTTTTCTCAAAATCACTTTTTTCGTATATTTTGAAAATTTCAAAAATGATAAATCAAAATATTACCATTAAATAACTTTGAAACTTGGTACCCCATTTTTTCTCACAATGTTTTCTAGGGCCTGAAGTAAAAGAATGATCATAATAACAATAATTTTTAAATTATGGCTTGGTATTTGTGTAACGGTGTTGTAAAACATGGCAAATTTCTTGTTTTGGCTTCTCGATTAGTTGTGGAATTTTTATTTATATATATAATAAAACGATTTTACTCCAGGCCCTAGATACACACATAATGATTATTTTGATACTAAATTTATACAAATTGCGCCAATGGATTTTCATGTAGAATTTTTTAAATGTCTTGAAAATTTCTTCAAAATTTCCAACAAATTTACCAATTTTCTGAAACTTAAAGGATTTATTACAAATATTAGATAAGTATAGTTTATTTATACATATAAACTGAAGTTAAAAAGGGTATAATTTTTTTTTCTAAATGATGTTTTTTTTTAAAAAAAAAAAGGACTCCGAACGTAGTATACCTTAAAGAAGAATAGTTCTCATATATTTTGAACTCAATGACACATTTTTCGATTTGACAGAACAGGCAATTTCTCTAATACCACAATGGCAGTTAGCATCCACTTTTGGAAAGCTATCTAGGGTTGATAAAACTCCTAGGTATTTGAAGAAAATGTACAGAGTCGATAAATAGCTTAGAAAATTATTCAAACGTCTTGAATACAATGTAATGAGTTTTTTTTACGTCGAGTGTGACCACCTTCCTTTGATATTTTGTAAGAACATGAGACAAGAGAGAGATTTTCAAATGTGTAATAAACAATACTTTAAAATTTTTCGAAATGCGAATGCTTAGGTGCATGATGTCCTTAAAAATAGGATTTAATATTAAACGATTCGACAGCTGTAATTATTATAAAACTGTAAATATATATATATATATATATATATATATATATATATATATATATATATATATCGCTAAACAAACCCTGTTAACAGCTCTCTGTAATCACATTGGTTAGGTGTGATTCAGAATGGCGACGTCCGTCGTCAATAGCTCTCGTGTGTGCGACGTTCTTAAACAACAATCTTTCAATCCCTTCTAGACATAAGATTGCTTAAATACTATCGTGTCTTTCATTTCTTTGTGGATAGCGTAGTAATTATTTATTACTCTGATGATTAAAGCAATAATTTGGGATGGAATGAAATTTTATTTACAAATTGATCCTAATAAAGCAACAGATTTAAAGGTACCAATCTATATTCTCGAAAAGACAAATTCTCTCTGCAAACATTTAAGTATTTTATTTCAGAATTAAATTAAAAACGATTCATAGCGCGATAACCTAATTTTAACCGGAATTGATTTGGGAAGTAAAGAAAAAGAGCGCGAATATTGTTTTGTTTCCATTTCCGTGTCATTTCACTCTCACTCTGCGAATTTACTCTTCGAAAGCGGGACGTGACGTCACTTCCGACACGTGCGTGGGGGGTGGAAGGCGTTAACATTTTTCTAACTTATTGCTTCTCTCCGTCAGCTGGTAAGGGAAAAGAAAACACGTGCCTCTTAAAAAAAGCCAATTTATCACGAGCCGTTTTGTTTCCAAAAAGCGCGTGTTCTCTGGGGGTGCTTCAGCCCTATCTGTTCTGCCCGACTACCCCTTTTTTCCCCTCTCATTCGAATCTCATCTGCGTTCAAGCCAAACGATCGATCACGTTCTATCGAATAAAAGTGCCAAACGAGAATTAGGTGGAGGGGTGATGGAGATTAAAGGTGTGTTCTACCGACGGATTACACGCAAGGTAGAGTTATTTTGGGGTGTGAATCTCCTCTGTACATTCCTATAAAAAATGGAAACAATCAGATTCAGGCGAAGTAAAACCCCATTTGAGAAAAGTTTTTTTCCCCTTCTGTTTATTTTCCATGAATTTTCTATGACGCTTATTTCTCCATTTGTCGAGAGAATCCTCATCCTCTTAAAATAGGATATTGTAATACTTTTTTCAGCTTTCTTGCTATACATTCTCTGGATATAAGAAAAGGCTACTTGAAAAATTTAGAAAAAGGTGTGTTATTTCTTAAGGATGACTAGTGTTTTTTTTTAAATTAATCTTTATATGTATAAATCTTCTGTGCGTGTGTATGTGACTAAACTCCTAAATGGCTGGACCGATTTCGACGAAATTTTTTGTGTCTGTTCCAGTGGACTCTAGAACGGTTTAGATTTACAATTCGGTCCATTGGAAAATGTTTATTTAATTAATTTTTTATTTATAAATTGTTGTTGATCTTGGAATGTTATACATTGGATCCGGCAGACTGCGCTACGATCACAGTATCGAATATTCTCATAAATCTTTTATTATAATTCCAGTTTGTCCCGGCAGTTCGTGTTGCGATGAAATTCAGGAAAATATTTTGTCACTTCGTGTTATTATTTTGTTGAAATAAATCGTGTGTTTGAAGAGTTTTGAAGTGTACAAAAAACTATACATTCTGCTAATTTATTAATGAAAAGTTTCAAGGATCCCAATGATTCCTTCAGATTCACCATTCAAACGTTTACAATTTTCAATTCGCTTGGCATTTGCTATGATTATGAATAAGTCACGAGGTCAAACAATGAAGATTTGTGGCTTAAATGTAGAAAATCCGTGCTTTTCTCATGGCCAATTATATGTTGCGTGTTCCAGAGTTAGAAAGTCATCGAATTTATTTGTTTATACCCCTCAAGAATTAACGAAAAATATTGTACATCCAATGGCATACGATATATATAAATTAAGTTTTTGTACAATTTAATAAATATACCTGTTATAAAATAGTTTAAGAGTCTCAACTTTTTCGCCTTAAATTAAAACAAGTTTAAGTTTTTATTCACACAGCCTCTACATTTGACTTTGCTCATAGTATATACATACTCACACGCTATCGATTGATCGAATTGTGCTATCCGTTTATTTAATGACGTTAGATGCTGTAATAACTTTTTAATACTAATTTTCATCAAGACGGTCCAGATCTCTCTCTCTCTCTCTCGTTAAAGCTTATTCATAAAAATTTGGAATTTTTGAATTTAAGATGGTGTACAGGACAACGTCTGTCGGGTCCGCTAGTTTAAGTATAAAATATGAAAAATATTTCAACTGCGTTCTTTGTAAAATATTAACACTTGAATAAATAAATGAGCTTGTGTGTGATCCCTTACGCAGAATTTCAATGAATAAACCTTTTGATGAACGAATCCAAAAACGCACGAAGCTGAACCAGCCAAAGTATCATGTATTGACTCGAACAAATTCTACCTTTGAAGAACCTTTTTAATCTTATGAAATAGTATTGTTAATTGTAAAAATGTTGGATTTCTGTGTAGCATATGAAAATCTTTTTATAAAGTCTAATTATTTCATTTATTATGTCGCCCTCGTGTTGCTTTGACGTAAATTAAAATCCAATCAAAGCCACCTGAACCACTCAGGCACCACGAAAAACGAAGATGTTAAAGTTTAACTTTAAGAAGAGTGAAAAAGGGTCCAGATGTCAAAAAGTTGTTTTTAATAATGATCCTTCCATTGAAGGAAGTGTGATCATGCTAAGAAATTTATTAAAGTTTTTTCTTAGTTTAAAGCCAATAATTTAAAACAATAGCTCGCTATTTGCAAGGACGGTCAAAGTAGAAGTTGAGACAATACTGAAAAAAGTTGAAAATAAAAAGATAAGGGTTTTTTTTTTTAATAAGGCAGTTAATCATGTTTAGTAGTAGATGAAGAGAACGTTATTTAATGCAGCAGTTCTAAAACTGTGGTCCGCGGACCTCCGGGGGTCCCCAGTGCCTTTCTAAGAGATCCGCAAAGGTATCTCATTTAAAGTTAATATATTTACCTTTTTTTACATCCTCTGAATGGCCCCGAGAAAAAAATCGAAAGATGTGCCATCCTAGACTATAGATCAGTGATCCGCAACCCCCGGTCCGTGGATCAAATGGTGCCGGGCCGCCTAAAAAACATTAACTATTGCCATTTTATTTGAAGTGGTACATTTCCTTCGGATTTGCGCAACTTTCCGCGGAAATCACTTTATATTCCACGTTAAATCACTTTTATTCATTTTTGGTGTAACTATATTTTATTTTGAAGGCATATTTAAATGCAACTAACTAAATTAAAATTGTTAAATCAAAACAATCTAAAATATAAACGTGTCCCACCCTCAGTGGGCCGCGGTAAAATTATCAAACGTTGACCGGTCCGCAGCGATAAAAATGCTGCGGAGCATCGCTATAAGTACTATATATACGCTATATATCAGTGGCGCACACAAGGGGGGATCCTGGGGTCCGGACCCCCCAAAGCCCTTGATATTTTTTCAGATTGATTATAATTCTAAGTATATAGTACATAAAATTTAATTAAGTATTTGTTAATAATGATTAATTTTATTAATTAATGCTAATTATTTATTCAATAATTAGTTTTTTACTGAGTTTTGTTCCCGAAAATCGACAAAATCAAAGGAGCATGGCACGAAAATGGTGAACTTTCGACCCCGGACCCCCGCCCTGAAAAATACCTGTGTGCGCTACTGTTATATATACTACTGCCACTAGAACTCAGCACTATAAAATGCTCACTTGAACATGTATTTCGATCAAAAATATTAATTCATGGTGGGATGTTGAAAACCTTGGGGATCCGCGATGTCAGGCCCACGGCGATCGGAAGTTAAAGAATCGATGCTTCCATGCAATACTTAGGATGGAAATTGCTATAATAAACATGTTTCTCCTAATTATAAAATCATAATGGTATGTTTCTCTCCTTATTTTTCAAATCCCAATTAATTCTCTTTCCTTACGTACTACAGGGATGTGGCACTTTTTAAGAACTAATAACCTAGAGAAAAATCTTCGATTCTGCTCGAACTGTCCACATGTAAGAAAGTCTGAAATTGATTCGAATTTTGAATAACTCTGTATGAAGTTTTGAGAACACGAAAAATCGCCTCAACTCAATCTTCGTAATTTAAATAAGGATCGAATTTCAACTTGGGTGGAAAGCCGGAAAAACAACAACGCTTTTTGCTCATTGCCCTCGATTCGATGTCGAAAGGGAAAACAATAGATCGCGATTTTCCGGGGAAAAAGAATAAAATCTCTTCTCTTCTTATTTATTTTTCTCCCGAAGGTTGCAGAACCCGTTCCCTTCAGAGGCAAGAAAAAGAAGCTGAAATTCCTCAAGAACATTTCTGCTAGCTCACTTGGTCGAGGAGAATTTATGTTAAACATTTGCAGAAGAAAAGTTAACTCATCTTCTGTTCATTAATGAAACAATGAAAAGCTTTTTGCTATTTTCTTAAAGGGAAAAAATGAATGCGCTCGGCACCTTAAAAAAATAGAAGCGTGTTTATTTTACAACAGCTGATGAGCTGACAACTGGGATTTTCATTTATTTGAATTAAAATAGAATGAAAGATGGATATTCAAGTGTGAGGAAGCCTTGCAATCTTTAATTGAAAAAACGCAGACCATATTGCAGAACTGTAAAGCGAAAGTATTTCTGGCTAAAATTTTGGAAAAAAGCACGTAAAATGCCAGAAAAATAATATTCTCGAACACTATTACGAATTTTTTTTATTTTTTGCAGTGTTAATAATTCATTCATGGGAACAAATATTTTTAATAATTTTGATCTTTAGTAAAATGAAAGGAAAAAAATCCTAAGAAAAATTCCTAAAGCTCATTTACAAAAAGAAACGAGTGGAAAGCAATATTCTTAACGAATTTGTGTGTCTGAATCGGATCGGAGATTATCAAAGAGTGTCAAAGTGGAATTTTTTTAATTAATATACGCTTCAAAATACAAGTGTGTGTGTATAATTAGTTATTTTCTAAATTAAATGTATTGATTTTTTATATATGAATATTGCTAAGCTTTTGATTGTTTTAAGGTTTTTTTTATTTTAGTTCAAGCAGTGGAACTATTGTTATTTCTTTTCAATGACGTCCAAAAATTACTGCAACACGAATAAAAGTTTGCGCGAGGTAAAAAATGTTCTGTGATCAACATATGGTTTTAATAATTATTTGCAAAATGAATACATTTTTCCTTTGAAAAGTGTTAGAGGATGGATGCAAGCCACTTGTTAAGGGATATATTCCATGAAATCTATTCTTGACAACTATCTTTTTTTTTTTTTTTTTTTTTTTTTTTTTGGTTTTTGTTGTAAAATTAGAATTTTTTAGTTTATATTAAATCATTTTTAAACGTTTGAAAAAAATTAATTGTACAGTATCGAATGTGAGTTATTTTAATATTATGATAAATGCATATATATACAGAAGTATATATATAATTTCTAAACCATGAATTATATTACATTAAAGAGGCCAACAAAAAATATCCTTTTACTTTAAAAAAGTGTTAAAATTTTTTAAAAATGCCATTTTTTTCCACCCTATTTCTGTTATTTTATCTTTCATTTTCAAATTCTCTGTTCGGGTTGTTGATCCTGTGGAGGCAAAATCATTAGAGATGATTGATTGATTGAATATTAACGTCGCACTGTTCAGCTACTCGAGGGCTTTTGGCGACGGACCACGTAATTTTTAACCATGGTCAAGTAACGTGGACGACACCTGAGCTGGCACCCCCTCTCCTAACTACCACACCACACCAACGGGAGGACGTTTCAGCTCTCGACAGATTTAGCGTACATCGCTGCCCTACACGGCGGGTCTTTAGTGGTACTGGGCTCGAACTCGTGACAAGGCAAGCCACGGTCCGATACCTATACCTTTACCATTCGGTACCGCGGCCCCATCATTAGAGATGAATCTGACCTTAAATTTCCATTGTATTTTGATGGAAGTGTAAATGTTTTTATTGGTACTCTATTTACTTGGGAAAATATTTTGAAATGTGAAATTATTTTCGCCTGCTTTTTAATCATTTACTTTTATCATCCCTCTCTGTTTAGAATTTCTTTTTCACTTCGTTGCTATCTTGTTTACGTATTTCTCATGCCGGAAGTTATGAATGCAGATGTTTTTTATTGACTCTCAGAAATGAGTTCACTCCACTCTCTGTGGTGAGCGTCATTATTTTCAGAAATAGTTCGTAAACAGTCTGCTCACATTCACTCAGTGCTTGATTACAGAGGTTGAAGTAAACTAATTTTTTACTCTCCGGAACTTTTGTAAGTTGTCCAGTTTCAAATCCTCCGAGTCTGTAGTTTTAAAATAAAAACCCTTTTACATTCAGCTAAAAAAGGATAAATGTAATTTTAGCTTTTCTTATATTTTTAGTCTTGCCTAACTAGTTTTGCTGGTGATACGGTTTGAGTGCGAGCGATTTGTTATTCTCGATGTAAGTAAACCACTTAAAATAAGGGTTTTTCAGCTTTTTTTTAAAAAAATTATTTATCTCGTTTTGCCAAAATAAACTCATTTTCTATGTTCATTGTCCAATTAACTCCAGGAACCTAATATAATATTTTTTACGTATTATTGGGTTCCATATTTCAAGTATAGTCTCTCTCGTGTAGCAAGAAAGTTGTCGGGGTTGTTGGAAGGTTGAGGATCTTTGTAATTTCAAACCTCGGAAGACAAGTCTCCCCTAGCTTCCATACGACTTTTGTGGCTAGGATTGCCTGAGCTGGAACCCTCCTTGGAGGGTTCCAGCTCGGGCAACCCGATGGTGTGGTGTGGTAGTTAGGAGAGGGGAGTGCAGGCTCAGGCGTCGTCCTCTTCACTTGACCGAGGTTGAAATTTATTAAGTCTGTCGCCACTAGCCCTGGAGTTTCTGAGAGTGCGAAGTTAATGAACACTCACTCCTACCATGCTTCGTGGTTCTCCTGTTGACATAGTGTGGAAATTTGGAGAGCGGGGTGGCAATTCAGTATCGTCTTTATCTTTAGATTGGTTGAATGACGCAGATGATACTTATCTCATGTCGTCAGCTGAGCTAATATTTCGATGCCATGTATCCACGGATAAATAGTTAAAATATAGTGGTGCATGTTTAGCAATATTAAAACATTGTTAATTTCTTAAAAATTATATATCTTAATCAAAATTATGTGTAATAATTATTTTATATTTAAATTTAGTTTCATATATTGTGTGATCAAAATGTAATTTTGAAATTGTTGTGCACAAATATCATAATTTGTTCAGATAAACTTTTAAAACTGTTGTGTGTGTGTCTCGACTTTGAAGCATGGAACGTGGAATACTTTTTATAACGAGAGGACGAACAAAATTTAATCTCAGCAGTATTTAGAAGAATCTCAACAGTATTTACAAGAATTTGTAGTTGCAGCATATACATATATGTCATATTGTATTTGAGAGAAGACTAACAAATACTCTGTAAAATATGCTTTATTTACCTCTTCAGGTTAGTAATCAGTTAAAAATGACGTATTAAAGACTAAAAATGGAACCCATATTCAAGAAATAACTTTCACTACAGAAATGAGTGCGTATAAAAAGTACAAAGCTAAGTATTTGCTAGGAGAATTATATACTTTTGAAACATTTATTTTCTTTCTTTTGTTGTCAAGATCCTGAATCTGTAACGTGAAGCTACAAGGGACCGTTTTCGTGTGGATAGGAATTTAATATTAAACTTGTATCGCCTGGAAAAGGCACACATGGGGGCTCAGCTATTTAAAAGTTTTTCAACCTTTTTTTTTTTTTTTTTTTACTGTGTAGTGGATAGTGATATTGAATTAGCCTTACCATGTAGCAGACGAAATTTGGAATACCAGAAAAAATGGAGTGATTCTGATCAAAAGATGTAGTAGGAAAAGATATGTTGGAGCCTCTTTCAGTATGAAAAAAAAAGAGTACCGAAACAGTTTTTTAACATGCATATAAAAATACTAATGTAAGGAAGAAGCGCTGGCGAGAGAGTTCTTCATTAGTTCCCGAGAAAGTCAAACAATTATCTCTTCCCGTTCAACCCTTCTTCGGTCTCGAATTAGTGATGCTTGACTGACCATCTTCCGGCCCTCCCCTCCCCTTACCCATCCCGTTAGCACATTATCGGTGACTGGACTGGGTTGACTGGCCACTCTCTCTCTCTCTCTCTCTCCGTACGGTCACTGGGTCTTGAATGCGCCGTTTCGCTTCGGAGGGATGGACGGTTTCGTTCAAAAAACACCCGAAGACATTGTTTCAAAAAAGTTGAGGAAGTTTGGAAGAAGCGTATTTAACGTTCAATTGCATGGTACACACCTGCGAAGTGGAATCACTTTTATTTTGTGTCGATTTTTCTGAAGTGTTTTTGTCGCTGCTGCAGTCGAGCGGTTATAGTCGTGACCAGCTCGCCTTGTTTGCGTGGAGTAGAGGGTTCGAACCTCGTTCCTACGAAACACCGAGAGAACCTAGGACGCAGGCCTGAGAACGTTTTCCTGTTGATTGGGTATGAAAGTTCGTTGTCAGTGTACCATGGTTCGGAAGGACGTGGACCGTGTTTCTTCTACACGCGCTGCCTAGTCGGGTCGTTTTGAAGTGTGACTTTAATAAACTCTCATAAATGCTTGCTAACCGTTCGTCCATGACGTGATCTGAATCAATATTAAGTCAACCTTTGTGAATTGACTGATCCAACCCGAAAGAAGTATCTATTTGATCCTTAATCACATTATTTTATTCATTTGTTATGTTTCCTTAGTTTTTTTTAATTTTACCACTTTTTTTTTGCATTTGCCGCGAGTTGGTAGGTTTAAAAAAAAAGACGTTTTTTTTTTTTTTTTTTTTTAAAAATTGGAAGCGTTTTCTTAATGGTGTTCAAAACACGTTTAGTTATGAAAAACAGGAAATCATATATCATAAAATAATCGTAGTCAATGCTAAAAAAGTATCACACTGGTTTGAATTATCACAGTTTGGTAACACAGTAAAAGCACTTTGCTTTACGAAAAATATTACGAATATTGAACGATATATAGTTATAATGGAGCCTCCTTCCACTTATCTTTTTTAAGGGGGAGGAGAAGGACAGCCCCCCTTTTCCACCAAAATTGAATTCCTCCGAGCAGAATTATCAAATGATGAGGTTAAAGTAATTGTCTTGACTTTACACAATACGCGATTGTTCAATGTTTTGATTTTATGCACAAAAGAGCGTGCAATTGCTACACTTGAGGTATCCGACTACCCTAAAACCATGATTTTTTTCAAAAATCGGCAAAATTTTTTATGATTTCATTTTATAGACCATTTTATTAACTTAATAACAATACCAAAAAAAAGTACTTTATTTTCCCTCCACTAGAACAAAAACTACAAGCGTTTTAGTAAAAGCAAAAATGCCATAACTTTACACAAGATGTCAAACTTTGAAATGCGTTTTACGCGAAACGTGTTTTTTTCGAAAAACTCAAACGGGGACCGCGATTGCTCAAAAAGTTTTGAAAATAATTAGCTGAAATTTTTTGCTTATGTGTTCTGCATAACAGTAGAAGTGTTTTGATCTTCAGATTTATCAATAGCTGTTTTATTTCAAAATTTGCAGCTCTTTATGTGAATATAGTCAATGTTTTTTTAAGCAATTTCGTATAATGACTTAGATAAAGTGCTCTAGTTTTTGTAAAAATTAAAATATTTCTTATCGTGAAGATCACTTCAAACAGGAATAACAAAGTAACACATCAAAATTGAAAAATTGAGAATTTGTTCATAAAATCTTTGTAGAGAGCGGGCCCCGTTTATGTAATTTTTCGTACATTTTTACTAGTTTTTTCCCATTTTAATAATAATAATTTTTTTTTCTTTTACCAATTTTAGGATTTTTTCCTTAAAATATACTATATAAATATAAAGATCACAAAAAGATCTCCATATTTCCTTTTTTTCAAAAAAAAGTTGTCACAAGTAGCCGGATACCTTAAATGAGGATGTAACGTTGCTCACGAAACAGGATTTTAGTGAAGATGGTAGAGGGTACTCACTCTCTTCCATTTTTTCCTCACGCGGTACTCAAAAGCCCACCAACGGCGCTGGTTGTTTTCTTCGTCTTGTTAATCAAGATTACTGCATTTGAATACCCGCGAAATTTTTGATGTTTTCGCTTTATGCGTTTTACGTATCACTATTTGTTTTACGGTCAATATTGCAATCTTTGGGTTTCACTTTTCAATTATTATTCCAGTAATTTTTTATGCTTCAGTTTTTATTTTTGCACATTAACTTTCGACTTCTTACGCGAAGTTTTTTTTTTTTTTTGAAGGGTTGGGAAGGATTAAATTTAATGTTTATAATACTTTTAGAACTCACCCGATGTGTTCAGTCGCTTATGACTACTGTAACGTTTCCATTAAAATGAAGCCTCGATTGTAACGTAACAGTGGGATTCAATAGCTTCTTGGCCGATGGCCTAACTCTACCGAGAACTATCGTTTGTCGGACGTTTATTAGTGGACCGATTCATTAACGCCCCATTTAGAAGGTGTACGGAGGCCTTTATTGATGGACCCAGTCATTTTCAACGGCGATCAAGTGACTAGGACGATACCTTCTCAAAACTCCCTCATGAACGAACGTGAGGACTTAATCTGCCCCTCCTAATGGCCAGTCGTCAGTGCCCAGCCACGAGTTCGCGATTATGACTGACTCCTCGGTTGTTTATTTCAATGAAAACCCTCATGATTGGTGAGTAAGGTACTTTACCTCGAGCGTTCCCTTAGTCGTGTGACCGTGGTTCGAAATCATCTTGTTTACAGTATTAGAGGAGGGGGGGAGGAGTTAACAATTAAAAGTCGATTTTGAAACTTTGTCATTAAATTTTGCGATGCTATATGAATAAAAGTGCCCTTGGACTTACTCAAGACCCCCGTTCCCCCTTAAACCGGCTACAGCATTATTTGAATCGAAATGTTTGATAACTGTAATAAATCCGTGTGCTCGTGAGTTGGTGTGTTAGGATGTCATTCACACTCATTAGAGAAACCGCCTCCCGCGACCTTTTTCACGCGCTGCTGAAGCCCCTGTCTGGCCGGTGTCTGGCCGGTCTCTTTCTGCGAATGGCTCTCGCAAATAGAAGGCTTTCGATGCATTGTCACTCACAGAATTCCATCTCAGCGATTTGGATTTCTTCTCCGTCCTATTCGCGAAGCCCTTTGGATTAGGGTAAAGATGTTGGTTCCCATCTACTTCTCTGAACGATCCAATAGGAGCTCTGGAATAAAAAAGTACCCAGTCCTCACGAAATTATTTTAGTGCCTTTTCTTGTATCGCGGACATTCCTTGTCATTTTTTTCTCTCCAAATAATCTTTCTTCTGGCACTTTAAATTCATTGGTTGCTATCGAAATGAGATCGAGTCCGTTTTCGATGGGGCATCTAAAACTCCGTGCAGGAGAAATTTCCATTGGATTTTTCGCCGGAAAACTGATTTAGTACAAGTCGCTATTTTATCCTTAATTTCCACAGCAACATATTAACATGCAGTTAAAGGATTGAACATCAAAGTGTTAAAAAAATATTATTTCTGAGATTGATATATATAAATCCGAGAGGAACTAATATTAACAGTGCATACTCACTTCCTGTGGCGCGCACAAGGTGTCCTAGGGGTCCCCCCCTCCCACACATATAGCCCTTGATTTTTTTTCGATTGGTTTTTATCCTATGTATTTATTACGTAAAAATTATATATTTGTTATTAATAATTAATTTTATTAATGCTAATTATTTATTCAATAATTAATTTTGTATTGTGCTTGTTCCCGAAAATCAACAAAATTTAAAAGAATATGTTGGGCGGCGTTTTGGATCATAATACCAAAATGATGAACTTCCCCCCTCGAAAAATGTTTGTGTGCGCTACTGCTCACTTCACAATTATGTAGAGATAAATATATTTTAATGCAATACTAATTTTCTTTAGTAGTTAATGTGTTCTTAATCTGTATATGCTTAATGCTCTTTAATGTACTTCAAACCCCATAAAGAATTTCAAATTAATATTTTACCTTTAAAAATCTCATTTGTTTCTAAATTATTAACATAAAATATGTTTAATAAGCATGTTTGTGGATGGCCACTTTGATAAAGAAACAAAACTGTGCATTACTGCTTGAAAGTGAAAATCTCTATCTTCGTTGGCCGGACGTATAACGATTCTATTGGACAGATTTTTCGTTTAGTGTATACTGTTATCAGAGTTGGGCAGCTGCTGTAGTTTCTGATGGTCTGGTTATTTATTGCTTTACGTACCTTTACGCCCTCTTCTTGCGGGTGTGTGGTTTTCAACGCGTCGTCTCATCATTCTATCAATAGGATATGTATAGGTAAAAGTTCGGTTGTGGAAATCAGTCACGAGAACTGGATGATAAATAATAACTTGACATTTTAATCTTTGTTTAGTTGGCAGCAAGAAACTAAATCCAGTTTTAAGGAACTAGACTCATCGACAAGAACAAATTATCATCATCATGATCATAAGTTAAAATTACTTACACACATTTCATCAAGACCTGTTTCTGGAATTTTTGCTTACTTCTTATTTTTATTTCCGTCACTTTTTTTTTTAAAAAAATTGAGACTTACTATTCTGTGTGTCGATGATTTTTACATTTAAGACCTTATTTCAAATATTTTCGATTTTTGGTAGGTGATATTGGCTTTTGGTAGTAAATTTCTAATTTCAAAACATTGCACTTATTTATATAATCTTGAATTTCTACCCCATCGTATAAATGAGAAACTTGCTCTTTACTTATCGCCTCTGCTTTCAAAACTTTCTCTTTCTTGTCTGTGAGAACTGGTTAGAAGTCCGATGTCTTTTGAAGTAAGATATGGTTTTCGCTGGCCCATCTGTCTTAGCTGTGCGATTGGCTTCTAAAGCTATAATTTAGACGTCTTTCTAACTTGTGAGTACAGTGCGCGCATGAGAATAACAAGTCCCTCGTTCTAACTTCTGATGACCATTTCCTAAGAGAATTATATGTCGCTTTTTCTTCAGAAAACCCATTTTGAGAGTCAAAATCCAAAGAGTTTCTTTCCCAGATTGAGTCCAGGTTTTTTTTCCATTTCGTTCAGTAATAAAAGCCGGAATAAATTGATGAATAAATGATAAATCAAGTTCAACCTCTTTTGGCATAGCATGGAGGATTAAGCTACAACATATGTACCATTCTTTTCATTAAAATATAGTTCTACGGCAAAAAGCCATATTGTACTTTTTTTTAAATGCGATGTTATAATTCAATATATTTGACTTGTGTACGTATTTTGAGCTTTCATTTGCATATTATTTACTTCTGTAAAAGTATTATTTTGTTACTGAAATTAATGCATTTTTGTTTATTCCACAGCGTGGTGACAACTAGCGCAGGGGAGTCCAGCGAGCCCAGTTCTCCGTCGAGGCCCGCCACCCCCATGCCTCCTCTGCCCACCCAGCACTGCCCCTATGAGTGCCTACGCGCGGATAGCGAGGACAGCGGACTGGGTCCAAGTCCAGCTAAGTCACTGGTCAACCCCACCTCTCCAGCGTCGCCACTTCAATTTTGCGGTGACTCGGACTCTCTACTTGACCTCAGCCCGCGCACGGACAACAGTTACGAATCAGACAAGGGCCCAGAAGACCCCTTCTACAACCTTGACAAGACGCCGGCCAAGAACAGTTCAGCCTTTAAGTTCCTTCTGTCGTCCAGCGGCAGCCCACACCACCAGACGACACAATTTTCTTCGCTGAGGGGTGGCGAATCCTCCACGGAATCATCGCCTTCACCCTTCTGCGAGGAGGACCATCCTTTCCAGACAGCACGTGGCAGCAGTCAGGAGGACTATCTTCGACAGGCTACCCCATCCCCCTTGTTGGCGGATGGAGAGTCTTCAACCTCACCCTCTTCGTTTTTCGACGAGCAGGCTTGTCGCGACGACCATCCTTTCCAAACTTCTCTTCCCAGCAGTCCTCATCGACAGGCGACACAGTTTCCTTCACCTCTATTAGGGGGTGACGAATCCTCCACGTCCCCGAATTCGTTTTTCGACGAGCAGGCTTGTCGTGACGAGGACCCTACTTTTCAGACAATACAGAACTCTCACCATCGCCTTAATCCGCAAGTACTGCTGATCCGGTCCAATTTCGGCGAGAGTGGAGGCTACGGAGAACTGACTACCACCAGCAGCGACTGCACTTCCTCCAATTGCAGCCAAGTGGACCCTCAAGGGTCCAGTAATTCTGTTGGTACTGATGATGGTGACTGTAAATGGCTTGGCTGTAATCGGTCAGCAGACGACAACACCACTGCAACGGACCTTATTGACCACATCCGACAGTGCCACGTTCAAAGTCAGTCAGACGACAGTAAGAGTTACGTTTGTCTGTGGGTGGGCTGTAAGGTAAGTCCCACGTCCAGTCTTCTATTTTATTTTGAATAGTATGATATTTTTAGTACTGAGAGAGAGAGAGATTGTCACCAAATGGAAATATTTTAATTGGACATTGGAGTGTACTTTTCCTAAGCCTTCCACCCCCTAAAAAATATTTTCTATTTGCAGTTGTTTTCTGGATAAGAAGAAAGAAATGTTGGGGATTAAGTATTTTGTTGCATGGAAAGGGAGAGCTCGAAATATTTTTAATGGAGTAAATCATAAATATTGGTGTAGGGGGAAGCTGTAAGTAATAAAACTTTGCAAAGTACAAAAATGCGCAAACCTTTTAATTGCTATAATACGAAAAAGTTTGGATGTCTTATGAAAAAAGATTTCTGGCAATTATGACAAATCTTTAAGTTTGCGCTACCGTAATATAATACACATTTGCTCTTTTTAACAAAATGCCACGTTGACAAACTGTCTTCGGTTAATGTTAAAGAATACGAATTAAATTCGGAATATTTTTTCAGATATAAAAGTACTCGAACATTAATATTATATTTTGGCTTCACTATCCTGCAGAGAATCACTTATTTTATTCTATTACTCATTTTTATCCCCAGTGGACACATTTTTTCTCCTATACCGTAATGTTAAATGAACTATCACTTTACGTGTTAAATGGAAAAACCAATTATTCATGAAATATTTTGAAATTTTAAAAGCACTAGATTATAAACAAATGCATGTGAGTCACAAATTTTTATAAAAATGGACTCATTCCGAAAATGTGCTTCACGCTCTCGTACATATGGCGAAAACAGCCTTAAAAAGTAAAGGAATCAACTATATTGCCTTGAAAAGATTTATGCATTCAAGAATACATATTCTTTGTCGAAATATGTGCAAATAATACAGCCGTTGATAGCGTATCCCTTTTGAATAAGGATAGGTCGGAATTACCTAAAATATTGTTTGTTGGTGTTGAAGAAATTAGTACACTGTTTCGCCGGGGTGAATTTCTTTTAAACCATTGATAGTAAATATTGAAGTAGACTAAAAAAATGTACCCATTCTGTATTTTGGCATACTTATGATGAGTTCACATTTATAACGTTTGTTTCTCTTCATGGAGTCTGCACCCTTTAATCTGCACTTTCAAATAGGTGTAATTCAAGTAGATGTCACTGCCTTTCGACCCCAAGCTAAAACTGAAGTATTTACTAGTGGCCCCCATATCTCTAGAAGGATTTCCCCAGGAACCAACATTTGTGAGCGATTATTAACAGCGGACAAGTGGCTCTTGTGTGGCATGGCCTCGGAAGACGGATACGTATGCAGCTGTTCCACTTTCACCTCTTCAGCATTTTCCGTGTTCCTTCTCGAACGGCGGCGGCGTTATTCGAATCACTGTTGCCATTTTTTGTAAACAAAGAACCAAGTAAAGTTTGCGTGAAGGAAGCTCTCCTTTCTTTATTCATGAAATGTTGCTCGTGCAGTCGGAAGAGCCACTTTTAGTGCATTTTACAACGTCTCATTGGACATATTATTTTGAAATCATAACGGTCTCTTTTCTTTCTCGGAAAATATGTAGTTATGCAACGCTCGAATAAGACTTTGTTTCTATATGCGCTGTTTGTGGATTTTAATTCAAGTATACGCTATGATTTGAATCACGCGAACTTATTCTTGTGTGCTTAATACGTTCAGTTATTGATAGGAGCACGATCTGATTATTATAAAAATTTCATTTGTCAGGAAAATTATCAGTGGCATTACGTACACCCCCGCAACCTCCTTATTGCGCGGTGAACCCAGGGACTAGGGGGCCCAAAGCTTGACAGACACTTAAGTACGTATTTTAGCTTTTGGCCCAAAATCTGAGAGTTCTCCGTTACGCCATTGAAAAGTATCTTTATTAAATTGTCATAATAAATAGGTTTATTGATATCATTTCTTTTGTCTTTTGCAATTATTATAAAGGAATTTCGTCGAGTGTGTGGCAATAGAATTCGTTTTAGTGAACTCAAGATTGGAAACCTAAAAAAAATTTAATGTGAAAGTTAGTTTTCGTTATGCCAAGTCTCAGTACAGTTTTTTGTTAATATATTGTCCATATCGCAAGTAAAGTTCTGAGATAGATGATTTGATTATGATTACTGAGTGTGTGAAGCAACACGAGGGCTTTTGGTGAAGAAAACCACACCACACCACGCCAACGGGAGGATGTTTGAGCTCTAGACAGATTCAACGTGCATCGCTGTCCTACACGACGGGTTTTTAGTGGTACTGGGCTCGAACTCATTACATGCCTGCCATGATCCGATACCTTGACCATTGGGCTACCGCAGCCCTACGAGGGCTATCGGTGCAATTTTGAACCCCAATTAAATGACGAGGACGATACTTGATGGCACCCCTCTCTGCCAGCGTGAGGATTTTAGTCTGCAGTTTGAACATGCAGCAGCCCCTGTGCACAGTGCATCTTTCTGGTGAAAGCGGAGAATTTTTTCCTGTAACAGACTTTATTTTTATAACGTCCACTGTCAAAAATATGTATTTTCTTAATATCAAAGAGCCCGATCCAAATTTCCAGTGAAAACCGTTCGAATTATCTCAGAAGCTTGGGATATCGTAACACAAATATATAATCTTTAAAAAAAATTAAAGCATTCCAAAAATACACTTTGTTGCCCTTGGAACGCGTTTTAAACCTATTTAGCTTTGCAGTACAGGAGACGAAACATGCAGCACATTTTACATCAGGAAAGCAGAGTTGTATATCTAAAAATGAGTAGTATTTTAAAATTATCTGCTCTCTCTAAGAATGGGGAAGGTGAAAACACGGCATTTATTTCTGACCCCAGCGTTTTTTGTACATATAAATCTTAGTGTGTTCCTTGATCTCATTTATCCTTTAATATTATGCGAAACGTTACAGTTCACGGTTTTTTTAGACGGAGTTGTTTTTCCTGGAAGTCTGTTTCAAACCTTTACATATGTACAACTTCTTACCCCTAGTCCCCCGCCCAGAAAAAAAATTTTCTTCCCCGAGAAAAACATTTACATTTATCTGGTATTTGTTATTTCCTTAGATTTGTATGCTTCAACTTTTCCAACATGATACCAGACGAGACAATTTTTAATGTAAAACGTATTTCAACTTTACACGTCGTCATGCAATATTGTCTAGCAGGAGTTGAAAGATGGATAAGTAACTTGAAGCCAGAATGAATGAGAAACGCATGTATGGAGGAAGATGACTGTGAAAAAAACACCGTGTTAAAAAGGCGCAACGTTCGCCCTGAGGTTCATTGGGTTGCGGTGCTCGAGGCGTGGAGAAATCGCCTTCCGTCGAAACAGGGCCTTGGTACAATAAACATTGATTTTAGGCTGTCCTGTCAAATATTAAAGATGAAGACTTCAAACAGATTTGTAAGAGAAAAAAGTCTCGAATGTTATGATGAGTTTATGCTGTTGTCGCGAACATACCTCGCTTAGCACATTGGTGTTACTTAAATTTTTCAAACATTTAATAAATACTACGACTTGTTTGTAAATTATTTGCTGTTCACTCCTGATAAGAGATGTATCTAAATTCAGTGATTAAAGCCGAGGGGTTGGAACCAGTTATGGGGCTTCTTGTACTAAGCGAAATTTTATGTGAAAATGTAATGGATTCGGACAAAAATATGTAAGTTTGTATAAAATATATCGAAATTTGCTTCTCTATGTAATAGTGGAGTGAAAGTGTGTGTAATACTAATTTTGGAACATTTTTATGATGTGAAAAATTATTCCAGATTTATATGTACCGTAAAATCAGGCCCATACTTTCAAGGGGGATTTCTTCTTTTTTATTTATTTATTGATTGATTTTTGTATATTCGTTGTATAACGCGCGCACCCCCTATTTTACGAAGAAACCTAAAATATACGTGTGTAGCTCTCTTATGTTTTTAAGCCAATTATTCGAGATATTGTTCCAAACTTTAGAAAAATTAGTATACTTTTAGAACTACAACCCTTTTTCATAAGGAGAGAGAATATCATTTCTTTTAAATAAGTAATATTTCAGTATATATGCAGGTCTAACTTTTTTCTATAATCATCTCTATTTTTATTTTCACAGCTCTCATTTTTATACCCGCCGTATAATGCGCACCCATAAATTTTGCTCTTATTTTTTGTATTAAAAGTGCACGTTATACGCCGTATTTTACGGTAGGTTCTATTTTTTGACATTAAGACGAAGAGCGTTAAGAAGTGTGGTTATCGAAAACTATATGAAATAAGAAAGAGGCATAAAAAAAGGATCAATCTTGTTTTTTTGTCGACAATACAAAATAAAGGTTCGTGTGTCAATCTTATTTATCTTTTATGAATCATTCAATAAAACTAATATCTTGCTGATGACAAACAACAACGGATACCGGATACATTCGAGTCAAATGAAAGTAGCCGACGGAAGTGGATACAATGCCACTAGATTCCAAATGCATTGGAATTCTGACATGATATTTCAGCCAGGAAAGAAATCCCATTTTGTTGACTGCAGAAATGTTCTTCCTCGTAAAAATTGTCCGTGAACATCTCTGGCTCTTATCAAAGAAATCTGTTCTCCTTGTTTTTAGTTCAGAGCACGTATTGAATGCTTTAGAAAAAAATCAAGCTCGGAAAATTGAATGTGGGAAGGCCGACAGTAATTCTGGGCAAAGGTAATTTGACTATTTTTTCCTTTACTCAGTAAATGCGTATAAAATAGTCTTTTTTTTTGTGAAATCTATCTAGATTTGGAATCCTTCAATAGATTGGTTCAACCACTTAATGTGTGTGTTGAAGGAAATAAAATATTGCAATGACGAGGATAAGACGCCCCGCGAAAATATTGACATATTCAACAAAGCTTTATGGAAATTCCAACATATTTTTAAATAAATTATTCATTTAAATTTTAATAAATAAATGTTTATACTCTTTCTTTTCTTCTATTACTTGCTCTGTATTTTAATATGAATTTTTATATATTCTCCAAAACACTGCATAGAATGTTATTTAAGCAAATCTCATAGTTTTATCCGTTTTCCTGCTGATATTTGTTTTCTCCGAAGCATGTTAATACCTCTTGTGGGGAGAGTGAAGCTCAAAATGCCGAGTTTTGTCGCAAATAGTTCTCGCGTGACTTCAGTGAGTGAATATTAACTTTTCATTGTTCAGCTACGAGGGCTTTTGACGACGGACCTCGTCATTTTGAACCATGTTCAAGTGACGAGGACGATACCTGAGCTGGCACCCCTCTCCTAATTACCACACCACACCAACGGGAGGACTTTCAGCTTGGCTTCAGAGGGAGGCGTTAATAAACATTCAATCGTTTCCATGATGTTTTGTTTGCTGCATGTCACATTTTTAAGGCTTACTTCTTTTCTATTGTGTAGTTGCTCTGCTTTACTGAAAAAACTTAAGCGTATGGAGCTTCACTGTTGGCGGTACTAAGAGCAAAAAAAAAGTTCCACATTTTTTATATATCAACGTGTTACAAATTGCTGGCATCCCCTAAAACTGGCTAAAGAAATTGCATTGTTCCTTTCCTGTAGATGTATAGAAAAAAATTGATTTCTACAGAATGTCTTTATTATACGCTGTAAAATGATGTATAAAACATACTGAGGAATGTAGGTATGCAGGGACGTCTTAAGGTACGGGGCAACTAGGCCTAGGCCTCAGGGGTGGGGGGCTCGCCTCATGTGATAATGATTCTAAAAAATTTTAATCATCAAATGTTGTTCCCAGACATATCCCTCGAAAAATGGGAATTTTGAACTATATGGTAGCAATTCTGACCAGTAGCGCACACAGGAATTTTTCAAGGGGGGTCCGGGGTCGAAAGTTCACCAGTCTTGTATCATGCTCCTTTTGATTTTGTCGATTTTCGGGAACAAAACACAGTAAAAACTAATTATTGAATAAATAATTCGCATTAATTAATAAATTAATCATTAATGACAATTACTTAATTAAATTTTACTTAGAATTAAAATCAATCGGGAAAAATATCAAGGGCTTCAGGACCCCCCTTGTGTGCGCCACTGGTTCTGACTGTAGATATAGACTATTATGTTCGTGTCTCTAGGACTAGGTTTGTGAGTCAAGCCCATATCTTGGCTACCGTTTATTTGACTTCGCATGCACAAAAGGGTGGAGACCGACTCTTGCAAAGGGGCCCAATGCCTTAAGGCTGTCTTCCGCGAATCAATAGGAACCGAATTGGGAACATTTTTTCAGATAAAAAGGAAATGAAAAATTAATAGGGTATTCTGCCTTCACTGTAATGTTAATGTTTACTTCCTATGCTGTAATGTTAAACGAGCTATACCTGCAAGTATTCTAAAGAAGAGAGTATTTATTGTATATTTTTAAAAACACTATACTCTGTTGACAGGTGTATGAGCTATAATGTTCCAAATTTCCATGAAAACATTTTTCCGTCTGAAAATGTGCTTCGCGTTTAGTTCAAGCTCTCGTACTTTTGCCCAAGACCGCCTTAAGACGTCACTGTAGGCATGTCTCGTATGGAATGTCCTCAACTCTCGGTCACCCACGGCTCATTGGGACCGGGCTTATATATCTCGTACTATCAAAATAATCTTATCAAATTTACGAAGGAATATTTTTTAATGATTAGGCGATGATAATCACAATTGTGAACTGAACTATAAACATTTAAAAATCAGAAACTAAAATTATAATAAAACTATTTATTAGAGTACCTCACATTTCTTTGTAAAAGCTGTTTTTGAACATTTCTTTTAAAAAGCCAACGAATTTTTTATTTTTATTTTATTAGCTCGGATTAACGGAAACTCGAATTATGTAGAGACTCGTAACTGTTTGCTTTAAATTTATAATTGGAAAAAAAAAATCAGAAATCGCTAGAATTCTTGTACTACTAAAACATTTAGAACAAATTATTCTACAAGCTAATTAAATGTTAGTTTAAGGTAATCTTCAAACATGCAGATATTTCATTTGTTCAAATAATCCGATTTTGTAGACTCAATTTCGAGTAAGTGAAGCTATCTTCGTCTCTGATGTGTTTTAAAAAAAAAGATTTCTCTTGAGGTACAATGAGACGTCATTTCACATGCCGTTATAGATGACTTTGGCATCTCTTGTTTCTATTCAGAATCGTGCTTCGATTCTGTTTTAATGCTCCTTCCCCTTCTAAGCGGTATTGGAAATCCCTACTCCTCGAAAAAGAAAAAACGCGCATCAAATTACGTTTTATTTGTATGTCGAAGGATTCAATTCTTTCAAGTATGTGAAAGTTACTAACAACAAAATATTCCATTCTTACTTCGTTAATCCATAGGGAAAAGTATATTTTTGATATACTTTTCCTCGCAATGCCTTGCGAAATTGACAGTCAACTTATTAACATGTTCAAGTGGTGTGAATAGCATATTTAAAAATATTCTGACATTTCAAATCAAACTCGGGATATATACTTATTATTGTCGTACAAAATATTTTAATGTGTAATCATTTACCAACCGCGCATTTGCCAACCTCTGGGGCTACTTTAAGCTATGTTTTGTGAAGAAACCGTGAAGTAAGCGAAGAAGCATCGCACACAAGTTTAAGGAATGCCACCAAGCGCCATTGGAGTGATACTTAAGGGTTTTGAAGCTGTCTGTTAAGAATGTTCTGAATTATGAAGGCTTATTATATGTACTTGACATAAATTTATACGTGAGATCTAAGCTTAATACAGTACAGTCCCGATAATCCGAACAATATCGGACCGACCCCTGTTCGGATTACGTGATTGTTCGGATTAGCCGGAGTAACAGCGCAATCACTATTTGAACTGGGAGAGAGTACGGGTTATGTTGTACAATTTTTCATACTAAACATTAGTGTTCTGTTCTGTAGTTTATTCCATTTTAAAATTTGTACCATGACTTGATGTACAGTGCGTGAATATTAAATAAAGAACTGTTTTGAATTAAGGTTTATACTGTTTTATATTGAAATATTCACCGATTTTCGTCCTTAAAATTATAAAAAATTTTCCGGATTAACCGGATGTTCGGATTAGCCGTGTTCGGATTAGCGGGACTGTACTGTACACATAACGCTAATTTTACGCAAAACCTATTATACGTGATGCACATTTAAATTTAGCTTCGTGAGAGCTTCATTTAAAAGATTACGGATTGCAATATCGGACCAAAAATTTAATACCGGTAGTAGAAGTTTGAGAAAAAAGAAACAAAACACATATAATGCTTTATATTTGTTAGTTTTTTTTTGTTTCTTTGCTTTATATCTGTTAGTTATATTAGAGAGTGTAAATATAGCAAAAAATAATCTGTGATTTATAAATTATAACAGTGTATAAAGAACCAAAAAAAAGGGGTAAATATCACTATTCAATCTGTGGTACAATTACAAAGTTTTGAAATATGATCTTAAACATAATGCAGCAACTGTACTGCCCTCATGCCTGAAACGTAATTTCGTGAAAAAATTGCCAGCTGTCGAAAACGCTCTTTCGCCATTTACGCGATTTGGTGGTACTGTTAGCAATGCGTGCGATATGCTTTTTCCAAGTTTTTACCTCTAAATCCTTCATCTTCAAATAAATCGATTTCCCGTCGGATAGTTTTGGATGTAGCTGGTTTCTATATTGCATTTTGGTTTGCTGAAATTTTTTAGCTATCGTTAATTCTAATTTTTGTTTAAGAGACAACTCCTTTTCATTATCGACATTAGTGTCATCATCATCTTCGATAAATGTACCCAATTTTTCTGAATGTGGATAAAATTTTTTGAGAAATTTGAATTGGTTAATATATATAAATATATATCTTCTTTTTCATTTTCAATTTTAAAATCATTATAATTATGTGTAAATACCGTAAGATATTTTCTATTACGGAATGCCATTCTTCTGTGCGATTTTTCAATGGAAATTATCTTCAGTGTGCTGTTCTTCCAGTGACTGCAACGTGAAATTTATTGTTGCATTAGCTGTTAATAAATTAGAATCTCTCCGACACATACATAATGCCTCAACAACCAGTTTTGTTGGAATTAGAACTGATACACACAGTTCTAGATATTAAGTCGAATTCTCTACCGGTACAATTAATTTGCAGGTTTAAGTCGATCATTGCTTTTTAGATTGGACTTTTCAATTTCAAAAATCGTTCCATCATTAGGAGTAAACTGTTCCAACGTGTTTTAGAATCTAATAGTAACATATGTTCTCTGTTTTTAGTAAATACCGAAAAACCGGTATTTAAATTTGTGAATACCGGTATTACAAAATTGCACAAATGGCTCAAAATATCGGTATTGCCATCCCTAAATGCTATATAATATTTTATAACATATATTTTATCAGAATTTCGTTACGCGCGCTGCTCAAGGTGTATCAATATTTTTGATATTTTATTCGAACTGAATGTTATATTTTAATTAATGCAATTTTCGCACTGTGCGTTCCTCGGTAGCCTTAGAGTTGGATCCTAATTTTTCAGCATCCATCTCCTGAAGAGAACGTCCCCTTTTCGGATGTTGCATAGACATTCATTATCCAAAAGTTATTCGCTACCCATCAGAAACTGTTCATCTGGGCATTGGAGAGATTTTTTGGGGTCGAGTCCGATAGGCCGCACGTGCGCTTGTTATTCGGCAATCGCAGACGATACACTGACATCATCAGTAAAGATGCGGACGCCACAGAATTTTGATCAACTTATTCTTAAGCTATCTGATAATATTAGCGTTTTTTCAAGCAGAAATTTTGACTTTGGCGAAAGCAAATAGAAAAAAAACTCACTCGTTTCACTTTCCAAGTTGTCAATCAATATTTGTTGATTAAATCACCTAAAAATTTACAGAACATGCTCACCAGATTAAATTTTATAAAATAGGATCCAAGATTTTCTGGTTTTAAAAAATGGGAGCAATAATTTCGTCATTTTTTTACTTCACCTCGATACCTATATCTATCGATATTGAATTGTTGATGAAAACTTACCAAAGGCAAAACATTGAAATCGGCACGATTTCACACGGTTCACCAGAATAGACACGGTTTTTGCTGAAGCAAAAATGTGTGGAAAGGAATTTCAGATTTTTATATACATTTTTCGATAGATTAGTTTCCTAAAATATTGTAATTTGTTACTCGTATAATAGCTATAAGCCCAGTGGCTGAGTGGTAGTGCATCGCGCTTTACACCACATGTCTGATGCTCAAATCCCGGGCTGGGCAAGGTCGACTCAACCTTTCGTCCCTTCGGGGGTCGATAAAGGAGTACCTAGGTTGCTTGGGAACTTAACACACTAGGGGTTTCGCGCTAGACTGACCACCTGACCGGAACATCTCATGTACCTCAGGGCCCAAGGTCACGTCTACTGAGATGGGCACAATAGGCCTCGGCCCTCATAAGCTGTTGCGCCACTGAGTTGAGTTATAAGAGAGTTATTATTAAGCACACACACTTATATATGAGAAAAATTATTCCATTTAATGAAAAATAACAGAAATTCAGAAAGGTCTCAAGAATAACCCTCCAGTCAACATTTATCATCAATTTTAAAAATTGTATGAGTTCAATATATTCAACCAAATTTTGACGATGTGCTTTGTGAGAAACTATGTCAAATATCTTCTAAAAAGTAGTATTGAACTATTTTTATTATAACTTTTATTTTAGTTTACTTATAAAAGATATACAATATTTGTAGTTATAACATGAAATGTATAAAGTGACTATGTATGTATAATATACAATACATTGAGTCTAATAAGTACATAATACATAATATAATGATTCTATAAATGGTACTATTAATTTTTTTGAATTTTAAAAAACATGGGACCCCCAACTTAATGTAGAACACACCATATGGCCTATAATATCATGAGTTTGACATGCCTGATCTAAAGAGATCTTTGGCATTACGGTAAGTGGCCGCGGTAGCCGAGTGGTATCGGATCGTGGCTTGCCTTGTCACGAGTTCGAGCCCAGTACCACTAAATACCCGCCGTGTAGGGCAGCGATGCACGCTAAATCTGTCGAGAGCTGAAACGTCCTCCCGTTGGTGTGGTGTGGTAGTTAGTAGAGGGGGGTGCCAGCTCAGGTGTCGTCCACGTCACTTGACCATGGTTCAAAATGACGTGGTCCGTCGCCGAAAGCCGTCGTGTAGCTAAACAGTGCGACGTTAATATTCAATCAATCAATCAAGCATTACGGTAAAGAAGATGAAATGACCAGAAGGGGAAAAAAAGGTTCACATTTCAGCAAGACTGTAAAGTCAAAGTATATTGCAATCTGAAAAAGTGCTCTATAAATTCGACTTCTATATCCTTTTTTAGATGATAAAAATCCATTGAACATTGCGATGTAGCAAACAAAATACGAGTCATGTTTTAATACAAATAAAAAGAGAAAGAAAGCGGGTCTCGATTGAATGGTAATAAATTGTAGAATTAAATAAAGCAGCTAGCATCAATATTACAATAAAGTTAGCGCATTCTATAACTGTTGAAGAATTTTCACACCCGAAGGAAAAGTTCCTATTTTGAGTTCTTGGTGAAGACAGCGTCGGAACCGAAATCAAAATTCTGGCCCTGCTATTATTTCGATTGTTTTTAACCCCTGTAGATACTTCATAATTCCCAATGTTTCCGTTTTCGACCGTATTCAAACTCATGTCTCGTCTGATGCAGTCATAATACTATGGTTTCATTCTATGCAAATGCAAAAATAAATGTTTAGCTAAAGAAGGAGGAACAATCTGTTATTTCCAACAATTTTGGAAATTCGTTTCGATCGAAAGAAATGCGTTCCGATCTTTAAAAATTTTCTGAAAGTCGATATTTTAGTCTGTAACGTCATTGATTTTTAGACGCTTTTTTAAAAAAAAAATTGTCTGAGTTTATTATTTTTAAACACATTGTTAGAACGGGACCATAGAAACGGGAAAACCACGTTTCTCTCTGAAAAAAAAGAAGTTATGAAGTTTCCATGTGTGGCCTCTTAAACTTTCCACCCAGATGAAGAACCATAGACACGCCTCCTGGATTCCATCGCTCGACCAATCACCATCATGCCACTCAGCAGAATGGAAAAAACCACTTTCGTCAAGCCCAGCATCATAGACTATCACGATATAAGATTGAGGACTGTTCTTAGTCCGGACGCCCAAAGAATAACGCCTATTCATTCTTGTAAACTCTGTTTCTGTGGAAACTGAAAGGAAATCTTTCGATGGATCGAACTGAAGAAACGTTACAAATCAAAAAAGGATGGTGTAAGAAAGAGGCGGGAATCTCCATTTAAAAGGGGTCTGGGGTGAGTGACCGATGGCCATTTCGCGCAGACGAGATATGTCCACCCCTGTAAATCAATCGCATTCCTTCCTTCTTCGTCTGGAAGGAGAGTCACGTGACATTCCACCTCTAGGAAGACAGGGCAGTGTAGATAAGGTAGTACGTTCCTTACGACCAATAGAATAATGTGTCAGCTGAACACAGTGTGCTATCTCAATTCTTAAAGGAAAATAGATTTCAGACTCCCGTTTGAACAATTTTGCTTGGCAAAACAAGTTTTTGAAGGTGAGGTGATCTAAAGGTTTAAAATTATATTCATAAGGCTTTCTTTTTTCGCCTGTTGGGGTTGAAGAAAAAAAGAGGACCCAAAGAGGATTTCATCTCCTATCTTGAAATTGGGAGTTAAGCATTTATATTACAGAGCTTGCCGTCATAATTTAAGGTACTTAAATTAAATTCGTTTATTATAAAGTTGGTGTAGTACTTAAAATGGAGAAAATGTTTAGTAAATACTTTACTCTTAAAAATGCTTAATTGGTGTTTAACTAAGTCATTAAGTTTTAGCGTAAATTCTTTATGGGGGGATTCTTTAGGAGTTAATTTAGAATTTAATAGTGATATTATTATTTTGAAGAGAGAGAAACATGGTTATATTAGTACAGATAATATTCATTCACACTGAGTGTGAAAGTTATTGACGAAATTAGGAGTGGTGAGTTATTAAATTAGTAAAACAGGTGCGTTCTATTTATTAGTCTCAGTTTCCTTTTAATAAAAACCAGACATTAATTGAGAAAAGTAAAATATCTGTTAAAATAAAATGATCATGTGTTACGAATTGTAGGTCTCACTCAGTTAAATCTTTTACTCTAATCATAGAATTACAGATGTGAGCACATTTTTCCACGCTTAGAATGACCTAACGTTTTCTTCAGGAGGTGGAGTCTCAGTTTTAGAAGAGTCCTTATCATCTTGATTGACCATTTTTTTTTACACACTCTGTAGTTTTTCTAGTCCTGCGGAGTGGAAATGAATCATCATTTCTTAAGAGTGTTATTACTATACAGACGAACCTCTATATTGCGAAATTTGCTGTATATCGAATCTTTTCCTGGAACCTTGAGCATTTCACGATTTTCTTCGTAAAATAACCTCTCTATAGCGAAGTGCATTTTCTACATAACGAACTTTTTGTTTTGTGATTCGATTTTTGTTCTCCCTTTTTTAAAAATATTTTTGAAAAAGTTTCAAGGTTATGGTGGTCATAAATCTTGGACTGGTTTTATTAGATCCTAACTCGCCGAGAGCCATAGAGTTCTGGACGTTTCATCCAAGAAGTGCAACTTTTAACCCCCATTGCCCAGCTCACTAGAAACATCTTCGATATCCTTTTTCACCCTCAGTGGAGTTCCTAAAAATTCGTTAATTGTAGTATAAAATTATTTTCTTAATATTGAAAATGCAGTGAATTCTTCGACATTCTTTTTTCTTGTTTTCCTTGCAGCTTTTCTTTCTTTTATGGGTAAGATATATAAAATAAATATATATTAATTTAAAAAATTGTGAATAATTACTTTTTTAATATATAGTGTTTATGAATTTAAAATTTGTTTTATGGGGTTTATGAAGTATATTAAAAGAGGAACCTCTGTATAATGAATTTTCCATATAACGAACTTTTTTCCAGTATTTAGCTGCTTCGTTACATAGAGGTCCGACTGTACAGTCTAAATTTGTATACAAATAGCAGCATTAAAAAATCGATAAATGAAATAGTGTTTTGACTCGGAACCATTTTTCAGAAAACACTGTTCTTAATATTAAGAGCATATTCGATCTTGATAAGGAACAGAATATTTCATAGTAACTTTATTCATTTGGGTCCGAATCAGCACTTTTTCCTCGTATAAAAAATCTGAAATTTCATCGTAATGTTGAATGAATTATCAACTTAAAACTAATAATAAGAATTAATTTTTAGTATCTTAAAATGTTAAAGAAAAAAACTGTTTTTATAGGAGGCTTCTGAATTTTTAAAAATGCATTAGAATGAACGCATCTACGTTTTATAACAGAACGAGTTTATATGAAAATCAGTACTTAATTCTGCGTTGAAATATTTCCGAGTTTAGTGTAGGAATATAAGGTGAGCCTTAAAGTAGCTTCTGGCCCATTAGCTATGCCAGAGGTATTCAAACTTTTTGGCAGTGGGATTCTACTTTGGATATCGAGGTAATATGCTCATCTGTAAGTTAAAGTAATCATAAATCTAATTCTAATAAAAATTTAGTCATAAAGGTGGCTTTGCGTTTTAAAACTCAACTACTAGTTGCATAACACGACGTTGCACGGCCTTTTTCTAGAGAATATATTTTCCCCTCTTTTATTCCCGAGGGAAATTTCCCTTCCAAGTCAGACGGGTTTCTTTTCCTGTATTCCATTTTTAAACCAAAAGGGATGTGTGTGTGGGGGGAGATAAACCTTTCTGGTACTTCCATGAAAAATGAATACGTAATATTTGCAGATGTATGTTTTAAATTCTTTAAGGGTTTGGTTCTCTTACGTAAAATGTAAGGAAGAAATGCGCAAATAAAGAGTATGATGGAAAACACACAAATTTCTTTAATCCGCAGCTTTTACGTAAATTTTCAATCTTCGATCAAAACACGGATAACATTGTTTGACACACAAGAGAAAAGTTTCACGTAATTGTTTTCAGAAATTGCGCAGTTGTTAAATGTTTAAGTCAAATTTCGAGTAATTTTCAAAAATCATAATTTTTTTTTAATCTGACATTTAAATTAGCGGGTGTAAGAGAGCAAAGCATGAACTTTTTTCAGAATGTAAGCGCGATTGATCACGAAAGTAAAAAAAGATACAGAGCTATTGAAACAGTCTGGTCGTGAAAATGCATCAAAATGGACTCATTTTAGAAAAATTTACAAAAAATGCCAAATATCGTCATTTTGATAAAAAAAATTACACTGTGTCCTGGCGAAATAAACGGTCTGCCTGATTCCGGAAATAATTTTTTGTTAGATCTCGGTCTAAGACAGTGATCCCCAAAGTGACCCCAGGGGTCTGCAAGGGGTCCACGCCAGCGAAAAAATAATTTGGGGGTCCATGAGGTGTAAATGGGGGTTTATAATAGAAGCTCTCATTAAACCAGATAATGACTTTAATTTTTTAAAAAAATTGGATCAAGTGGAAACCTGATTTTACCAATTAAACTGATTTATTTACTAAATTTAGTGAGGTTAATTTGTAGTTACTAGGTGACAGCATAAATTTTTTTTAAGACAAGGACCATTTCAGCATTTTTTTCAAAAATTAAATTAAAGAAGTATAATGTTTCACATTGCGAATTTTTTCAATTAGTCACAGGCAATCTTATCTGGGCATTTTAACTTACGTTCAACGTTTAAATGCACTTTACTCAGATTTTGAAACCAGGTTTGATATTACTTTTTTTATAGTAATATCACAGTAGACAATTAATTCATATAGTCACATTGAAAAAAAATGTCGTATTACAATAGGAACTGATCAGAATAGTCCCAAACGATCTTAAAATAAAATTAAAAAGCGGATGTCAGAAATTTTGGCTTTAAAAAAGACATATCTGTTGTCACGAGTTATGGAATATTGTGAGAATGTTTTTAATTACTTTTTCTAGTGAGAGGGAGTTTCAATGAGTTTGCCAATCTAAAAAACAAAGAAGGGAGGGGGAGGACTGGACACTCACTAAGGACATTTAAGGTTAAACCCGACTAGATTGATATTAAATGTCGAAAAATTGTTATTGAAGCACCAGATTCATCCCTCTTATTAAAAACATTTGTTTGTTGTTCAGTTATTTTATGTAACAATTGTTTTTGTATTAAATTAATTAATTTTAATTTAATTCATGAACGTGCGCTTCTTAAATTTTAAATGCTCTGCTTCACTACGTTAGAAATTTCATTCTTTTCAAATACCAGCCGTCAAAAAGATATTTAATTTAATAAATTTGCAAAAATTCAATATTAGGTAAGCACCCGAAACCGAAAAACATGGCAAGGGGTGACCAAAAAATGTGGGGACCTCTGGTCTACGAGAACGAAGGAAGTTACGGTAATCCTTCCTCTGCCGTCCTTCGGAATCTCTTCACGATAGACGACATTGCGGAACAGGTCAATCATTCATTAAAATGTTTTTAATTAATATTTCTCTAATTGTGTAATTCGGAAATTTAAATGGCCTAAATGGATTCCTTTATTTACCATCTCTGGGTGTCTCCGGTGCGTTTCTGTGTGTGGCGGTTCGTGAGAAGATAGTCTGACATTGATAGATATGTTGTTTAACTCTGGAATTTCAACAGTGTAGATATTTTTTGCTATAAAAAGAGTTTCTCAATTATTTATTTTAATTTAGTTAAATTAGTTTATACTTTTTCATTCACCTTGCAAACCTAGATGGTATCGCGCCTTATAGATCGAATGCCTCAGAGAGATTTTTAGCGTTCCTAATTTTATTTCTTTACAAAATACTACTCCTACATGTTTTTATTCTATTAGAAATCAATTATAAGCGTCTCGCGTTAAAAACTTAATTTTGCCTTTAATAAACACAACAGTAGAAATTTTCTAACGGTATTCGCATACAATTATCGTTTCTATATAATTTAATATTTTGCAAATTCTCCTTGCTATTCTTTTGGATATTAATTAAGCGCGAGTTTTGTGTTAATCGTAAGTTCTCCTTAAGATACGTCATTTGGAAAGGCGTGTATTCCCTTGAAACTAGTGTATCCTTATGAGTAGTACCCAGGAACCCCTGAAAAAGTATTCTTCTATGTATGTTATATCCTAGTTAGGTATAATAATAATATAAGCATGCAGAATTCATAAATGTTGTAACAGTCGAACCTCTATAGAACGAAGTCGCTAAATCCCGAAAAAAAGTTGGCTTTATGGAAAATTTGTTATATGGAGGTTCGTCTTTCACTATATTTTATGAACCCCATAAAACAAAATTTTAAATTCATTAACACTATATATTAAAAAAGTAATTATTCACACTTTTTTTAAAAATTAATATATATATATGTTTATTTCATATATCTTTCTCATCAAAGAAAGGAAGAAAAACTGCAAGGAAAACAAGAAATAGGAATTTCGAATACGCTGTATTTTCAATATTAAAAAAATAATTTTATATTGAAATTAATGAATTTAAAGGACATTTTCTATATTAAAAGCATACAAGTAATATTAAACATACATTATTTTATAACTAGGACACTAGACAACTCCACTGAGGGTGAAAGGGGATATCGAAAATGTTTCTAGTGAACTGGACAAAATGGGTTACAGGTTGCACTTCTTGGATGAAACGTCCCGAACTCTATTGCTCTCGGCGAGTTAAAATCTAATGAAACCAGTTCAAGATTTATGACCACCATAAAATGTGTTAAAGAGAGAACAACTTGAAATGTTCAGAAAAATACTTTAAAAATAGGGAGAAAAAATTTGAATCACAAAAGAAAAAGTTCGTTATATAGAAAATGCACTTCGCTATAGAGAGGTTATTTTACGAAGGAAATCGTGAAATGTTTTGGTTTCAGCAAAAAGTTTGTTATATAGAAAAAATCGCAATTTTGAGGTTCGACTATAATTGAATGTATTAAGTCTCGTTGTTTTGCTTTTTAAAATCACGCAACAAGAATCTCTGTTTTATTGTACAGGGCATTGCTGGTGTAAATGCTCATTTTATGTACTGAAGTGTTGTAATGCATGTGTTTCCTTTTCAGGTGTACGACCGTCCCTCGTGCTCCCGCAGCTGGCTGGAAAGGCACGTGCTCCTGCACGGCGGCAGCAAGCCTTTCCGCTGTATCGTGGACGGGTGCCGGCAACGTTTCAGCTCCGAGGGGGTCCTCGAAAGACACGTCAACTCCCACTTCCCGCAGTCCAGAGGGCAGCACAGGGAGAGGCTGTGTCGGAAGAGGAGGCACAAGTACAGAAAGAGACCACAGTCCAGTGAGTCTGTTCATGGAGTATTAGTATTGTTTCTTTCCTACTTGGGTTGACCCGTATAAATATTGAATCTTATCCGCTCTCTGTGTACGAATGTATTCTGAAACACACATTGATCCATGGAGTCGATTGGTCCCTTCAAATACTAAAAATGTACCAAATTTCGTCGATTTTTATTTGTTTCCAATGACCCTTATTTGTATTTGATACCCATTATATTGAATATGTAGATTGTTTTTTTGGGGGGCAATACTTTTCCTCCCATGTTTCTAAGAGGATATAAATGTCGTGAAAAACTTCGTCCCCTATTGATTAAGCTGAATCAACGGAATAGGAATTGAAAGTACATTGATTAAAATAAGTACACACACAGAAACACTTCTTCAATCTTATATTGTCATTTTAGAATAGTTGCTTAGTAATGTGGATGCAGCCTTTTTAAAGGTCGACACCATTAACGGTTCTCTCTTTTGAACAGCAAATATCTCTTTCGAGCCCGTGGCGCCGAAACGCGTTCGATAAGTTCCCATGACAACTAATGGCTTACAAGTGATGTGTTTGTAAATGGGAAGGGAAAAGTTCCTGGACGGGACAAGGTCGCGATTCAGAACAGGTCTCCTTGCTATCAAGCTTCATTTTTAGGTACAACTTTTGAAGAATGATGCGAAATTCTTATTACCTCTCTCTGCGATACTTCTTAGCAAACGTTGAATTAAATTTTTCTGGAACAGATTCGCTCCGAAAAGAAATGTCTTCTTCCTTTTTATGGCGCGAACATTCTGTTATTCGGCCCAGTCTGTGAAGTGAGACATCTTGAGGAAGTCTTGAGATAGGACGACCGCTCTTTCAAAAGACGAGGCGCTGGGGGGAGATTTTGTCTCTTTTCATTTGTAACATGCAGTGGGAATTGAAAATAATTGTGAGATCTCCATCTTCCAATCCAATTCTCATTTTTTACACAGATTCCCTTTGAAAACATTCGCTTCAATGAGTTGGTCTTTCAAGTAAGGCCGAGGCCGCTCTGGAAGGTTCAAAAGGAAGGAGGGGCCGTAATGGCGGCAATGAAATATGGAATTGGCCTTTTTTTAAAAAAGTTATTAAACGAAGGAACTTCCAAGTCTCAACAGAGATCTTTTAATATTAAAATTTAATTATTGTTACGAAAATAAAACACAAAAAAATGGAGAATAGGTTCATTCTAAAGAAGCAGATGAATTATCTCATTTCGACTTAGTAGTTACATCTCGAACTTTAAGAAAAGTTTTTATTTTAATCGAGAATGTGATATTTATAATACGATATGACAGAGTCACTCTCATGCATTTGTGTTCAGTGATATACTCCGTTCACTACTGGACAATTGGCTACAGTTGGATGGAAAGAACAAGATTCCAAAAGGACTTGTTCTTATTTTTCGTTCCGAGAGGCAGAAAGTATTAAGTGAAAAAAACATCTCATGGAAGGAAGTTTTCTTATCTTTATATATATAATTCATGTATGCGTGTATATGTGACTCAACTCCTCCTAAATGGATAGACCGATTTTGATGACATTTTTTGTGGAGGTTTTCAAGTGGATTCGAGAATGGTTTAGATTCAAAATTCGATCCGTATAGCAATTAGTAAGTGCATTAAAAAATAACCTTAAAATGCAAAATTGTTTCACCCCTGTGTTTTTTTTCCGCTAATGCGCGACATGAAAAAAAAAATAAGAAGGGAAAATTTTGTTTTTCGCCCGACCAATTATATGATGCGTGCACGAGGGTCGGCAAACCATCGCATTTGTTTGTTTATACCCGTCAAGGATTAACCAAAAATACTGTGCATTCAATGGCATTACGATAAATTTATTGTGCATTAAAAAATATACCTGTTTATATATATATATATAAGTTTAAGTTTGTATTCAGAATAGCTTCTACTATATTTTCAACTTTGTTCATAGTTATACACTTACTCACACGTAATCGATAGGTCGAATTGTGCATGTTATGGACGTCAGGTATTGCAATAACTTTTTTTAATAAAAATTTTCATCAAAACTGTTCAACTTATTCAAAAAAGTTTCGGATTCAAGACAAGTGTACAGGACAACTAGCTAGTTTTGTATAATTCTTTCATTGCATCTAGTTGATTTATTCGGTGGACATCGTAATTTTTCAAAAGTTTTAGTTTATGAACTATAATAAAATTTCATCTGTTCAATGATACCGAGACAATTGGGCACAGTGAAGGATTGAGCTTCAGATCGTTTTTTTCTTTTTTACTGTGCTGTAAATGTTGCAGTCCCGAAGTTGTGCGAATTCTGTTTCTGTTGGGCATGAGAAAAAAGTTTAGCGTTTTGTATTTTTTTAATTAATATAAATCTCTTCTGCATTAGGGATAATTGTTACAAATTAAAAAAAAACAAAGAAAAGAGTTTCTCATCTCTTCATCGAAAAATGCAAGAATTGAGTATAAATTGTTCTGAAACCTCTTAATTTCCGTATAAATACAACCTAGATCCAAACATTTCCCTTTCAGAATCTCGAAATCGTCGGAACGTTTCTTACAGATGATGTCAGTCGAACTTTTTCATCGTCGCGATTCGAATCGTTCGTAACCTTCGCATTCTCGCCCAACCTCTCGTGTTCGATTCGTTTGCGCACCTGCGCTGCTGCTTCTCTCGCCCCCGTCTCTTTCCTCCACCGAACACGTGACGCGCAGGTTATCAGAATCATTTGATATGCCTCTCGCTTTCTTCCATTTTAATGGGATTTGCGCCAAAGATACGTGGAATTCCTTTGGCAGAGACTGTTAATTCCACTCGATTCTCAATCGCACACCTATCGTATGTGAAAGAATTTATGAACAAAATAAAAATAAATTTTTTAAAAGTTTAAACAAATCAATATTACACAAGATTGTAATTGTCGTCATGCATAATTTAACTCGAATTTGAGGCATTAATTCTTTGCTCATTCTGCATAAATCAGAATAAATTAAATAAAGCAGGATCGTTATTTTTTAGTTCATTTAGTCCGTTCTTTTTTGTGTAATTTTAATAGTTAATTCCTTTTTCTTTACCCAATTAGGAATTGATTCACTTTTATTCTTGTAAAATATAATTTTCAAAAATTAACCGCGACTTGCTCTTGGAAATTATTGAAATTCGTTTTTTAAAAATATCTTTGTTAAATTTTTAAAGGTTGATATCTCCAAAAAAAAAGTATTGATATTTTTTTACGTTTAAATATGTGTTGATGAAGTTTTATATTTATTAGAACCTTTGATTAGGAAAATAGATCGGAAATAAAATTTTATTTTTGAATTCTTCAAGCAATTGAAAATTTGTGTGAACAGATATTTATTTATTTTTCACTCCTTCAAAAAACTTGCAATGATTTTCGTATAAGAAATTTAACTTATTAGAAAATAAATAATATTATTTATTTGCACAGGACTGGAATGTAATTAATTTTATTGCGTGTCAATTATAGCGGAGTGGGATGTTAACAAGCAATCAATCAAGCCTGAAATGTTACAAATACTTTATTCATGTGTCCCTGAATGGCAATAGTCTTGAAAAGAAGACTAACAAAATAACATTCTTGTCATAATAGCATCTCATAATCACGTAACTGTTGCAACAAAAAGAATGCCTTTTTTTTAAACAATTTTCAGCAATTCTCTATTCAAAAAAGCAAGTTATATTTCTTCATTATCAAAATAAAAAAAAAAACAAGTTAAAGACGTGAGGAGAAGTGGTGTGAAATCAAAAATAGCGATTATTCGCCAAAAGACAGTCACCCCAAATAAAAGTATTAACGTTTGACCTAACAAACTAGTAGTAAGATCAATCAACGGAAACACAAAAAGAAAATAAAAAGTGAGGCCATGACAATGACCTACACAACGCCAACTAAAGAAACACACTCTTTTATTCTTTATTATTATGTGATTATTTTTTACTCTTCCCTTTAACGTAGACCGGTTTAAGAGGAATTTTTTGTTCCTTCTTTTATTATTCCATCAGCGTCGGCCATTTCCCTTTCTACCTCCACGTTTTTCTTGCTTCCCCCGTTTTTTCCGCCCGTCTGCCTCGCGTCTGCGCTGGTTGGTCGGATGGTTGCCGTGGCAACCGACCCACCAATCCACTACCCTCTTGACTGACTGCTCCGAGACGGAAATCTTGCGGAGAGGAGGAATTTCCCCTTTTTACTTTTTTCACATTTATTTTCTTCCTCTCTTTCGGCTTTGTTACTAAATTAGACCGAACAATTTTCTTTCGTATGCATAGAACCAGGTCATAACTCCCCAGTTTAAATAATCAGGGGGAAAAAAGTAACGCACTTGGAGGTGTTATGTAATAAAATACGGAATTCTTTCAGACGCAGAGATTGTGACTTTTATTCGAAACTGATGACTGGTCTATTATCTTATTGCACTTGATAAATCTGTAGATTCGAATAAATTCTACGAAAAAATATGCCTTCTATGATTTTATATAACGATAATAAGCAGTGGCAACGACCCTTTGACGTGACGTTATAAATTATATAGTTCCTTGGGTCTGGGGATATTGGTTCCTGAGTTTAAGCCAGTTGGCAGAATTAAATTTTTTAAATATTCTCTTCGAGATCAAAATACAAAACTTTCTGAATTTTACAAGAAAGTCATGTAATAAAGGAAATTCATATATTTTTTATATACTATATAAGCAGTAAGTGTTCAAATGAAGAGATATCAAACACTTTATTTTTGTTTCCATGTAGTAGTGATTAGGTTTATAGTGTATTTTTGTTCCCGTGTAATAATTATTAGGTTTGTAGTGTTTCTGTTTTATACCGGACGCATTTTTTAGAAATTTAAAAAATATATATATTTTGATATGAAACGCACGAAAAGAACTTTTTAAGAAATGAAAAAATAATGAAATAAAATAAAATCATTCTACTTCGAAATCTACGAGCAAAACTTAATAATTACGTATTTTAATAGTTGAAATGTTTTCAATAAATAATTTGAAATAAAAAAAATCGCTGTAATTTCGGCTTCTCGAAATGATTATGTAGAGGCAGTGGCGCATACAAGAATTTTTCGGGGGTCCGGGGTCGAAAGTCCACCTTTCTTGTATCATGCTCCTTTTGATTTTGTCGATTTTCGGGAACAAAACACAGTAAAAAACTAATTATTGAACAAATAATTAGCATTAATTAATAAAATTAATCATTAATAACAAGTACTTATTTAAATTTTACGTACTATGTACTTAGAATTATAATCAATCGGAAAAAAATCAAGGGCTTTGGGGGGGGTCCGGACCCCCAGGATCCCCCCTCCCTTGTGTGCGTCACTGCGTAGAGGCAATATATCAGTTTAATCTAATTAATAAAATTTATATCGTGGAATTTTTTAAAATTTTTTTTTGTGGTAAAGAAAATTATAAAAACTGATGTAAAGGTAAAATAATGCAGAAAAAAGTTTAAAAAGTGTAATTTAATCAAATCTGGTGTCTTAAAATCACAAATAAATTCAAAGTTTATTACACAAATTCCAATTATGTTTAACTGTGACAAAGATGGAACATTTATTTCATGGTAGTTGGAACGTCGAAACTCTCCACTATAAACAAATCTCCCCTCCCACTTTCAAATTAAACAATTCTTGATCGGGAGGGCGGATTCGTATTGAGCGCAAACATCCTCTGTTAAACTTTTAGAGAGGGGGTGAAGGATCTTTTTATTAATCTTCAGGGTTTTTTTTAATTATGAATTGATATTGCTAAACACGATAACAATCATTCATTGAATCAATTGATACATGTTTTTTCTTGATATTTATTTATGTAGGAATTCTCGAAATTACAATTCAGACGAATGTAACGAAATTCGACCGACGAAATGAGGGAATTGGTTTTGAAGTGTCTCTGCGCGAAGATTGATGTCAAAGAAAGAAAAAGTTCTTGTGTGGGACGAATCACCTGACCCAATAAAACCATCGTCGCTCAATACTAAAGAATCGAATCCGAATTCTTAAAATTCTTTCAGGCCTAAAAAGTGTTCGAAAATTAATTTATTAATTTTGTGTAACTGTAATATGCATCTGCTTGTCATGTAATGGCCTATAAATATAGGACCATTCCATCTGTTTGTGGTTTTTCACTTTATTTTACTCAAAGGAAAATGCTACTCTATAGAATAAGAAATTAATTACGGAATCTATTCCGAAAAATAAAATTGGAATAAGTTTTAATGGAATTTAATTGTGTGATACAAATGCTCTGCTATGCTATTGATGAGGCAATCCCCATCCGCCCTAGCTTAAGAAATAATCTTGAGTTCAAATTGTCATTTCTTAGCGTTGTACAGCTTTAAATACCTAGAAATGAATTGGGTACATTTCGCCCATTGAACCAACGTTGCTTTGAATCCCTTTCAAGGGAATTTATTTAGGCTCGGTTTCATCAAGAGTGGATACGACATCCGCTGTTATCACGTGAGAGGTGATGGACACGTCACAAATCATGTCCCTTATCGCGTCGTCCACACCTCCGCGCGCACGCAAAAAAAAGGAAGACATTAATTTACAACTCTTCCCCCCTCTGGCCACGGTCCTAATTGAAAATGGGCCGGGTCGCTTTCTGTTGGCGGGAAGATACTTTGTATTCCATTCCTCACATCCTTTCTCGTCACTCCCTGTGTTCAGATGGAATAAAGACGCAAACTATCATCACGTACTTTGGATTGCTCTCCTCATTTCTTTTCAATGAGGTGCATTATTTTCCTTTACCCAAGCTCGAGCGGGCTGAATAAACGAGATTTAAATGCGCTTGAGGATGCAGAAACATACGTTTGTGAGAGGTCTTTCTTGGGCACCTAGATATGTAGGAGGTAGGAAAGAAACATACCCATGATCCAATCAATCTATTTATTGATCACACAATAGAACGACACAAACTCCATCAGTATCGCATCCGGGAATTTTTCGGGGGGTCCGGGGTCGAAATTTCATCATTCTTGTATCATGATCTTTTTGATTTTGTCGATTTTCGGGAACAAAATACAGTAAAATGCTAAATATTGAATAAATAATTTGAATTAATTAATAAAATTAATCATTAATAAAAATGCTTAATTAAATTTTACGTACTATATACTTAGAATTATAATAAATCGGGGAAAAAATCAAGGGCCAGCCCTCCCCCCCTTGTGTGCGCCACTGAACTTCTTTAATAAGGGAATGTCTCGGTACTCACCGCGAAAGTGGAACAACGATGAAATACACGAAAGATTAGGAAAGTATCAAACTCGATCCTTACTTTATATAGCATCTAATCTATTATCCGATATAATCTAATATTAATTTAATCTGGGTGATCCATCGTCGCTTTAAATTTTTGTCCTAATAAGTATTAATTCTCAATAATTCAATAATGATACCTGTCAGTTACAATCTCAAATGTGATTTCTGATTTACATCCACTCCTACTCTCTATTCTAGGTAGAAAACTTGGACTATATATAGTAAACTTAATTTGCATATCACGATTTCTTCTTCCGTCAATAACACGCATGGATAGCTCAAAGATTTCCCAAGAGGATTAGTGGAAGAATCACGAATAGATCCGTCACAAGTTTAATTAAAAAAAAAGAAGCAGTCAATAATTTCAAAACACGTTTAAAATCATGTATTGAGAAACTCTGTATCTACTTCTTTTCATTGGTCTACATAACTGCTTCCACCGAATAATGAAAGTCCCTTGAAATCGAGTTGAGACTCGTCTACTTCCCTCAGAATCGATTGTTGTGTGATACATGCTAGTATTTATTGTTGATTATTTCGCACGGTTAAAAACTACAAAAAAATCAAGAAAGGAATTTATTATAATTTAATAGTTAGGGAAGCACCCTAAATTCAGGAAGTAGGAAACGGCCGCCAGTTGAAGATGCTTACCTTTGCCCCCGTTTCATTGACTGCTCGAGACGCCGCGCCTGATAGGTTGGAGTGGAAAAACTACACGTTGGATGACTATTGAAAGAAGGAATGCAGGCGCTAAAGCCTTTTTACTCCTCAGCACCTCTAAAAGTGTTCTGTGTGAAACAAATACAATCTTAGCCCTTAAAGCAAGGGTGGCCAACCCGCGACACGTGTGTGCACGGCTGAGTTATAACAGTGGCACGCAAAGACTAATTGAAAAATTAAAAAATTTGAAATAATAATAATAATTACCAATTTCTTTACTGTTTCATTGAAATGCGGTTGTCTTAAATAGTAACAACAAAAAACCATCAAAATTTATTTTATATACACTGAACTGAATTACAATAGAAAATTATAATGTAGAAAATACTCCTTTACTGTGTTGGCTTTTTATAGGACCTGGAATACATATTTGTCAATCGAGCCAGCTTAGGGGAAACTAGGCTGCTTCTTCAGTTGTGACGTAGTCCAGTGAATGTTTGCTACTCAAGAATGAAGTTTGGCTGTGGGATTGAGCTTTTCTTACCGATACTATTCGACATTTAAACAATTTAAATTTAAGACTTCAAGGAAAAGACTGCACTTCTCCAACCCTGATTGATAAAATCTTTTGTAAACCATCTTCCTTTTTTTTGTCTCAATTGTGGAGGAAAAAAATCAACACATTTTCTCACTGATACAGAAACTATTTACCAAAGTTAAGAATTCTCCGAGCTATGACAGATTTAAAAATTTAATATCCATTTTGCAGGATTCATTCCGTGCCACATATAATGATTTTCAAGATTATAATAAAAAAAAATGCTGATCTTTTCATACATTCCTTTTTATTATTTCTCTGCAAGATGTTAATTATTACCCACCTGACATCCCCAATAGGAATTATTGACCTACAGCACCCTACTACATTGAAAAGCAAACATAAAAAACTTATTTCAACGCAAGGGAACCCAATTATGTTGAAATTTGAAAAGTACTGACGAGCAGTTTTCCAAATTTATACGCTATCAGGTATTGTTGTAGGCTAACTCCAAATATCTTAAGTTTGACTCATTTTCTATGACTTAATGACGTCCAAAATTTCACCCATTTTGACTCATTATTTTTTTTAGAAATATTGGTGAAAAAAAAATATTATATATTACATTTTTGAAAAATAGTTGTTTCTTTAAAAAATACTGTACCTGATAGTTTTAATTATGGTTGTGTTGAACCAGTGATTCCCAAAGTGGTCTATATTGACCTCCAGGGGTCTTTGGTGACTTGCAAAAAATCCATATCAGCGAAAAGATAATCCATGAGGTGTAAATTGGGGAGGGTGTACGATAATGGCTCTCATTAAACCAGATCCTGACTTAAATTTTAAAAGAAAATTTAATCAAATGGGGGACTAGATTTTACCTATTTAACAGATTTATTTACTAAATTAAATGAAGTTAATTTGCAGCTACAAGGTGACAGCATAAATTTTATTAAAAAAAGAACCATCATTTCAGCATTTGTTACCACAATCAAGCTAAAGGAAAATATTAGACGTCGTGAATTTTCCCAATTTCTCAATTGGCCACTGTCAGGAAAAGGACATTCAACATTTAAATAGCCTTTATTCAAATTTTGAGACTAGGTTTGAGAGTGCTTTGACTATGGTAATTACCAGAGTAGGCAATGAATTCATATAAATAGATTTAAAAAGATCATATTACAAGATGCTATATCCGAATAGGCGCTGTAACGGAGATCTTAACGTAAAGTTTGGAAATGAATGGCAGCAATTTTGGCATTAAAAAGACGTACATGTTATTTATTCCGAATTATGGAACATTGTGATAAAGCTTTTCCTTGTGAGAAGGAGTTTCAACACGGTTGCCAATCTCTCCCCCCAAAGTAAAAGAGACTAGACGCTACTAACACAGGAGAATTGGGATTAAACCTGCTGATTGATGCCAAAATTTTGTTATTGAAGCAGCAGATTCATCCCTCCTATTATAAACATTTGTTTGCTGATCAGTTATTTTTTGCGTTAATTAAATTTTAATTTAATTAACATTGTGTTTCTTAAGTTTTAAGTACTATTCTTCACTCTAGTAAGATATTTAAATCTTTTAAAGGATGTAGCTCTATAGCAGCTGTCAAAAAGACGTTAAAAAATTCAATATTAGGTGGTCTAGCCCAAACCGAAGAACATGTTAAGGGATCTATGAGACAAAAAGTATGGGAACTTCTGTGTTAAACAAAGCTATTGATTTTCTTAGCCGAGAATCGGAGAGGATTTTTCGGCGTTCCTCTTGGGTAGTCGAAGTGTTCACTTGGATAGAAATAAAATTTGTCCTGATAACTCTGTGCTAAAATATGTGTATTAAAAGGGCTGCATAATTGCTTCAAATTTGTCATTCGAAGTATGGGTTGTAAAAAGCATTATAGGTAATAGTATTGATTTTATTTTAACTTCCTGAATTATATTCTGTTAACTATCTTAAACTAAGCCCGTAATCTGCTCGTAACATTTAATAAATTATTTTTAGTATGTTATTTTTTTTAGACTTTATTTTAAAATTGATTTAGTGTTTTAGCAATAAACGTGAGACAACTGTTTTAAATCAACTCCAAAAGGACAAATCATCGGTATAATTCTTAAGGCTCTATATTATTCATTAAAATACCTTTTTTTTTATTCCAATGGTTTTGTGTTGCCAAACAGTAAAAATTCGCTAATTCTGAATTATATTTTTCATTTTAAATTAAATCGTCTGCTAAGGAGAACTAGAATTGAATTGGCTTTACATGGCTCATTAAAGAAGGACAAAACAGTTTTTAAATTATTTCAATGTTATCATTGTTAGGGAATTCTTGTTCGACAGCTGAGGACTAGCAGAATTCTCCTTCTAATCAAAATATCCTGCATTGTCGGTTATCCTTTGGCAATGGCGTTTTAATAGTTTGTATTTCTCAATCCCCTGTTGTATTTTTATTATACATTTGATTTAATGCTAAATATATTTACATTTTAAACAAAATTTTACCTTCGAACAATTTTTTTCAGGATTTTTCTCTCGACAATACAAAAAAAAAATCCTCTTATTTTCTTGAAATGTAAATCGTCCTTTTCCTTGTGTGTGTTAATGTATACCCTCCCGAAATTTTCGATTAATAATACAAATTCCAGATCCTTTGAGAATATCACTAATCCAAGTACTAAGCAGTGAAAATACTAATCAGAAGCAATGGCGCACACAGGAATTTTTCGGGAGGGGTCGAAAGTGCACTATTCTCGTATCATGCCCCAATACACCGCCGAACATATTCTTTTGATTTCGTTGATTTTCGGGAACAAAAAACAATAAAAAATTAATTATTTAATATATAATTATCATTATTTAATAAAATTATTTATTGATAACAAATACTTAATTACATTTTACGTACTATATACATAGAATTATAATCAATTGCAAAAAATCAAGGGCTTTGGGGGGGACGTCCCCATTGTGTGCGTTGCCTTAACAGATAAGTTTCTGTTTTTGGGGGGTATGAGTTACACAAACGAGCTTTCAGATATTTACGGCACTGTAAGATGATGGCGTCTTGGGGGCTCTGGGCAGCACAGTCTTCCGTCTTTGAAGAAAGTAGAATGAAAATGTCGTCTGTTGTCAAGAAGGTCGGATGTTTATCCTGAAATTATTCCCAATGAAAGTGGGAAAAGAATGATTTTTCCAGCTGGGTTTATGGATCCCAGCTGGTTCCCTTTGGCCTACTGTTCGAAGGATCCCTCAACCTTCGCACATGACACGTTTCCATCGCTCGAGAACACCTTTCGCCGCGCAGCAGAAGGTGACATTGCACACTTCCGGTCCCTCGGATTCTCTTTTCAACCTGTACTCCCCCCAATTTCAATTAGATATTCCAACTGTTTGTCAGAGAGGGGAAGGGAGGACTCATCGCAAACAATGGAACAGCTGGCGTGACGTCATTGCACCGGAAATGGCGTCTTCGTCACGTGGGAAAACGGAGGGGTGTCATCCCGCCTTCCCTAGAAAGGGGGCCAAGGTGCACGCAGTTCACTTGTTCTGATACATCTCCCCACCTTTTAATTTTTTCATGGTTTCGAAGTGTGTTGGCAAATGTAGGACGAGATTTAAAAAAAAAAATATCGCGCGGAGTCTGTAAAGTGATGTAAATAGAGTATCGGCATGACTTTCCTTTCACTCATTTGTAGTTGTTTTTTTTTTAAATCTTTTTTGAGCGCATGACGTTCTGAAAAGAATGAAAATAATATAAAACGTACTATCGACGAAATGAATTGGGTGATACACAAAAGTATTTATTACCAGGGCAGTTTCTTCTAACCCTCGTGTTGCTTCGGAGAGCGAGCTGTAGTTTGTGACGGATCTATTCGTGTACCTTCCATTAATCCTCTTGAGAAATCTTTGGGCTATCCTACATTGAGACATTCTCTTCTTGAATCAGTGTTGATAATTTGGTTGATCAATAAATAAGTTGATTTTGACTATGTCTGGTATTTCTTTCCTTCCTCCCACATATCTAGGGGGCAAGAGAGAGGGAGTAATCATCTCTTCTGAATCTAAAAAGTAATTTTTTTTAAAAGTGTAATTGTTTATGGAAGTGAGAGACAAACTAATTCATCACTTTCGTTATTTGGTATTCATTATATGACTTGCAAGAGCCTTTCCGCAGAGGCTATCCTTTGAGTAGTGTGCTAAGCATAGTGTTTTAGCGTTTATAATATCTTATCCATACATGACATTATTTTTTCATTTATGTTACACTGTATTCCCCCTCCTCCATGCTTTTTCAGCTTAACTCCAGGGTTCGTAGCAGAAAAAAACTGCACTTAAATTTCAAGTTGTAAAATTTTCGAAGGGTAGTTTTCACGTATCTAGGCGTGCTCCTTTTTCGAACAAAATAGTTGCAATCCATTTTTCGTGGGAAACCTGTTATCCTTAAAAGCGTGGCAGTCTTTTTAGATACGACTCCCCTTACTGCACTGTCTTATCTTTCTGTCTTGGAAATAGAAGAATGTGTGCTCTTTTAATTTATTCCAGACATCGCGCTACTCTTCTCATAACTATAAACATTGTTTTTTTCTTCAATATCCTCCAAAAGACTAATATTATTATGAGGCGCTGATGGCCGTTATCTGCATTTTCTCTCCATGGGATATTTGAAACAATGGACTCACTCAAGAGTAGAGTCCATGGATTTCAATTGTGTTGATAAGAGCGCAATTATGTCGTAATCCGTGACAAAATCCAGAGAATATTTATTACATCGCTGATTTTTATAAATTTTGTAGAGCTGGATGTTTCCATGTATTTCTTTTTATGTTCTTACTGCTTTTAAACGTTATGAATTAAAAGTGGAGGATTCCTTTTTCCAGCATCTTGTGTTTTTACCGAATTTTCTCATCCGCCTTCTAAAAATAAAACGCTATCAATCGACACCACAATGTTCCCCATTCCCATACCCTCACTTTCGAAGGATCGCGTTCCAAAATGACTGAACAATAGCAGCCGACGGAAGAAGATGGGACTTGTAGCTCGTCGCCAATTTCCCCTTTACAACCGGAAATGCGTGCGTTTCATTTCCCCGTGTGTCACACTGACATAAACGACGCGAGAACATAATTTTACAGCCGTGACTCGCATTCCGAGTGGACGCTGGACAAAAGAGCCGACTTTGCTCGGTATTGTTCCCGCGAAATGATTCTTCATTAAAAAAAAGAAAGAACAATGGAAGAAAATGACAGTCAAATAGCATTTTGGCTCGAAAACGGTTCAAATCTTGCATCGGTGATCAATTTACCGTAAATAATTGTGTTCATGTATTCTATGTTCTGTTTGTGTTAATTTTGCATAGAGTTGTGTGTTAATTTTGAGTGAGATCGTTGGAGAAATTGGCTGGAGTACCTAGACGTGTCGGTCTCTAACCTCCTATCCGGTGATTTTAATATGCCTTTAAAAGAATTATACCATTTGCCCAGTGTAAGAAAAATATTAGAACATAAAAATATTACTGTCATAGATTAAGAAAATTGAGAAAGTTAAGATTTAATAATGAAAAAGTACTTTAAAAACTTAGGAAATACAGTGAAATTGAGCTTAAAAAGTGGGCGGAGTTAGGAGTTATAAATCTACTGTAAGTAAGTATTGGAATCCTATTGGCTTGCTAAATTAAGTGTCGCACTTTGTAAAGTGCTTTATTTCTAATTGGTTATGATAATGATTTTCCCATTATAATACTATTCGTATTAAAATCACGAATAGTATTATAATGGGAGCAATTTGAAAATCCTATAAGTGTAAAAATAAAAGTATTTTAAATCCAATATTCTAACTAGTATTGCTGCATTTTTGAATTAAATAACTGCAGATGTACGAAACCTGCTAAAAATTGCACATTTTGGAATAAAAGAAAATGGGGGATATAAATATTTTCTTGTGCAGTGTGTTTAGATAAAATATTTTTGTATAGAAAGGAGGAAAACCTGAACATTTTCATGTTATTGGCTAATTAATAATACATATTTTTTCAAATAGTGTAAATCTGAATTACCTGATTGTTTGAATGAGTACATTTCAGAGAGAATTTTAATTCAAAGAATAATGGTATAAGAGAGAATAGTGTTAAGACATAAAGTAAGCAAATCAGAAATACCGTGTTTGGTTTCTTCTTCAATGGCTTTACAGCCCTGGGTGGGCCCTGGCCTTCTCCAAAAGTCTTTTCCAACTTTTGGCAACTGTTTTCCAATTTTTAACCTTCATAATTTTTAGGTCTTTCTCAACACAGAGTCAATCCATCTGAACGGGGGTCGAGGTCTATTTCCCCTGGGCTTTGCCAGAAAGATTTTCTTGCAGCAGCGTTCTTCATTCATTCTAGCCAGATGACCCGCTTTCTATATTTACCTTCTATTTATATAAGCACACACATTGCGTCTCTCTCTATATATATGTATATATAAACAATGCAATTCAGTTTTATAAACTGTTCATTTCACAGATAAACTGTTGCTGTACATCGTGTGTATATATTCTACAAATTGTTTTTATATTTATAAAGTTATGCATTTTACCGTTGTTTTAATACGCATTTGTGTTTTAGATCCGTATTATTAAATAATTGAATGTTACTTTTTGTGTCATATTGATCATACTCGAATATACGGGAACCTTGCATGAAATAATTATGTTAGATATAAGATTTTTTATGTAGCTACTTAAGTTCAACCCTGTAAAGAAATTATTCTAAGAAAGTGCATATATCTTTCTGGATGCTTAAGTTAATTAAACCACACACACAAAAAGAAGTAATTTGAGATTATTGGTGGAAATGAGCCATCAAATCAAAAAAGTTGCTAATCACCGGCTCAAAAGTTGAAATTATAAGAGATATTTCTCGATTTATTTACTTTAATTTGTGAGAGGTCCTCACTTCTTTCCTGGGCACCTAGATATGTAAGAGGTAGGGAAGAAACACTAGCCATGATCCAATCAATCTATTTATTGATCACACAATGTAACGACACAAATTCAATTAACAACTGAAAGAAAATGTCTCGGCGCTAACGCAAAAGTGGAACAACGACGAATTCACAAATGATTAGGAGACTATCAAACTCGATCCTTACTTTATACAGGATTTAATCTATTAACCGATTTAATCTAATATTAATTTAGCCTCAGTGATCAATTGTCACTTTAAATCTTTCCCCTAATAAGTATTAAGTCACAATTCAATAATGATACCTATCTGTAACAATCTCACCTGACTTCTTGTTTACATCCACTTCTAGTCTCTGTCTAGCTAGAAAACCTCGACCAGATATATTAAACTTAATTTACGTAGCACGATTTCTTTGTCAGAAGGGTTGGTTGTGAATAACGCGAATTCATTGCGCAAAGATTTCCCAAGAGTGTTAGAGGGAGTTACGCGAATAGATCCGTCACAAATTTAATAGCATATTGAAAGTACCAAGAATGAATCGTATCCTTAGCGTGAGCAGCAGTGCCGCAATTTGTAGCCTTTTAATTCCATGTAATTTGAAACGGAGTATTTATTTAATAAAAAATTGCTTTTGTGTGTTTAATACCGCGCAGAATTCAATAATCATTTCCAGAAATAATTTATTTTTGATAATTTTTTTCCAGATGATTGCATTCTATAAAAATTAATAATATTACATTCAATAAATTATGCTTTGACAAAGTGCCAGGTGTAAAACATTTTTTTTTAAAAAAATTGCATTATAATAAAATTTTTATTTAGTGTTTTAACACACTCTAGAATTATTATTTTATATGCATTAAATATTTAAAAAAAGAAAGTAACGAATATAACAGTAGAATTATGTAAGAACGCTGTCTCTCACTAAACTAAGTGTGTGTGCATTACATGGCCATTTTATTTCTTATTTATATCATTATTTTACATTCAAGACATGAACAGTGGGAGGTGCTTACATTTTAAAAATGACGTAGATGAAAGCCGTGGCCTATTCGTTGTGCTAAAACTTTAAAAAAATCTCTTTGTACGGGAGGTTGACCCCTTCCCCGTTTGCTTACGCCATGGACGAGGAGTAACACCTTTATATATAAATCCTCCAAATAAAAAACATTCCTAATGAAGAAGCAAAATCGGGAGAGAAATACTTTGGCGAGATATCCGTTGGCGATGGAGAATGCGGCAGCCCTTTGGATTGAAAGAGAGAAAGTTGTTCCCCATTCAAGTCCAAGTTATTTGGCTTTTAATCAATCCTTTCCCCCGAGTGAATGACAGTTACGATTTTTAAATAACTGATTGCAGTCATTTTTCTTTTCGGATTGGAATCAGTTTTGTTTTCTTCCTTTCATGGAAAGCTTCCGAAATGTTTCGAAATCTGAAGAGGTAATTTTGGCAATTTTCAATTTAGTAATTTTTGTTATTTTTTTAATCCTTTGCCAGTTCAAATTTTTTTTCAAGTTTCGTACATTTTTTTCAATGAAAACTTAACTTATAATATCGTTTTGTGGTATTTTGGCTGAGAAAGAATGATGTTCTTTAAACGAGGAATGCAAAAAATTCAGAATTCAAGCCTGCATATAAATAAGATCGACATTAAACAATTTCTGTGCGAAGCGTTTGATTGTGTAAAATCACATAAACGGATGAAAGCGAATCGATTACGTGCATTTTACATGCACATTTAGAAGGTGAATACATAGTTTAATATGAAGTTGATGGTAAGCTAGATAAAATTGGGAGTGAAGGGAAATAACTAAATTTACAACAAATTGTATTATTTTTTTAAATTTTATACCTAGAAAATATAGGATAAATTAACTTTTATATTTAGTATCTTTTTTTTATGACTCAATTATTTTGGCGACCTTATTCCAGTATTTGGCAATTAGCTTTAACTAAAAATAATAATAAATTGTTTCTAAATATGTATTTTTAGAGAAATGGAATTGAATATATTTAGTAAATTTCCTTTCGATTCGAGCCATCTTTCGTTTTCATTTTGTAAGGTAATGAAAGCAACGTATTGCCCTAATGATCTCTCAATCAAGTGACTTGAGTTGGAGCCGTTTTTTCCCCACGCTGCGTGCCATTGAATCCAATGTCATTCTCATTTGGACCCTTTTCAAAAATATTTTATATTAAGTTTCGTGATAGCAATAATGAATGTTTTCCCAAACCTCTTCTGATTAACTTTTTTTAAAAATCTTATCCTTGAAATCCAATGGCGGGCTCGTTTTGTGAAATGAGTTTTTTAGCGGCGTGTATTTTTTGTCAGCCGAGAATGCTGGATGGTTTCAAATGTTAAAAGCGTGCTCTACATATTCACTGTACAAAATAGATCGAGAAACATTGAGATCGTGTTACGAAATCAAGAGAATCTAACAAGTACACATTATAATGTGGGTGGGCTTTTAGTTTTGAATACAAGATCCTGAATTTTCTTCCTCTGTTGAATATTTACAACTGAGTTGATGAGACGGGTTCCAGAATACTTCGTTGTTTTTCCATTTTAATCCACCTGATCCTTTTGAAGAAACTAGAAGTTCCAGTGGCAACAGGAGGCGTGGGCTCATTTCTGGCCCTCGTCCAATCGCTGTCGACGATGTCTTCGTGCAGCTGTTGGCAACGCGGGGGTCCTTTTCGTTTCACCCTCCCCTTTTGCGACAAAGGAACGAGAAAAAAATGTTGCTGACTGTGAAATATGATTACTAAAAGTTCGTATTCTTTCTCAGATTGAGTCGGATCAAAATTTTCACGGAAATAACTGTATTCAAAATAAGGATTTTACATTAAAAAAAATGACTCCCACACTAACTCAAAATTAAAAAACATTTAAAATTAAGTAAATATCGCGTATCTTTTGTTTGCTTAAATGTAAAGCGAAATTAGACCATACTATTATGATCAGTAGAAATTAGTCATACTCTTTCACTCTCTGTGAAGTAGTTGCTTTAGTATCTTAAATATATTGCTTTCATATTATCATATTTCTTAGAATTTGAGTGCAACTGTAGCTTACACTTTTCCAAAAAATTTTACTATCCTACTTCTTTTCCCCGCGTCAGTTAAAATCCAAAGCATATGTTACCTTGCTCAGAAATTAGTTGAATGGTGGAAAATTATTGATATGTGGATGAGACGAATCCGGATGTTACAATTACTTGTGAATGATCAAGAATGTGAGAGTGAGTCACATAAGTAGTTTTCAAAAAAAAAAAAAAAAAAAAAAAAATTCACATAAGAAAAATCACTTTCTTAGAATTGTAATTATGAAGAATTGTAATTGTGAAAATAATTTTGAGTTTCACAAAATATAACTTTTGGATTTTATTTTCCGCGAAAGATATACGAGAAAAACTAACAATTTTCTCTGAGCATGTGTAATATTTCGTAAATGGCCATGCATTCCTTCCTTGCTTCGTGCCCGTAATTTTATTGTATTCTCTGAAAAATTTGTGTTTGACATTTTATCTCCACCTTTTTATTTCTGTAACTATATTAATACTTGCCAGTGTCCTTACATGCACACCTTCCCTTTAATTATTTTTGCCCTGACATCTAGTGAGCAAAAGTAGAAACACTGTGCACGTGACTTGAAGCGTAGTCGAAAATATGAAGGATTGAATGTGTCTTGAAGTCGATCATTTAAATGTTCCTCATATGGCGTCCGAAGTTCCTGACCCCCCTCAAAACGATAGAAAAATGCATTTACCTCGTTTTTTCCCAATCGGAATTCTGTCAAAATAGAAACTGGTTGAAGGTCGGCGATATTCTTATTGAAGAACTGACGCCTTATATATAAGGATGCAATCCGTTGAAAACTTCAGTTAGCGTTCATTCATAAAAAGATTCTATTTTGTAAAGATTTATATATTTTTTTTTCATTTCGCTTACAAATTTCGCTTTAATTTTCCAAATTTTACCAAGCTTTGGAAAAATGAGTTATTTTACTAAAATATGGCAACTTTTTTCCTCTCTACGTTACTGTGTAAAAGGTACTTAAAATTTCTGATTTATTCTCACATTGTTACGACTGTATCGAAATATTCTAGTTTTTAGTTAATTTTAATTCAAAAACAGTTTCATGCCAGCACTCGCAGATTTTTCGTTCCAGCAAGAAGCTTTGAAAAAGAATTGATAAATGTTTTGGAGGTTTTATTATGATGCAAGAGTAAAATACTTTCCCACCCTTATTATACACAGGTAGAAACGATGTCTTGTAAATAGTATGCTGGCCGCGCGGTTACCGAATGGTCAGGATTGTAAACAAAGCGTTGCCGAGTTCTGGATTCAAAACGTTGTGCCACTGAAGTCCCGTCGTTCTACAACAGTCCAGTGGTCATAAGCTGTGACTGGTGATGCCGAGTCGCGTGTTCGAGTCCTGATGCCACTGAAGATCCGCCGTGTAGAGTGGCTGGTGCATGTTAAATCTGTTATGCTTCAAAGTCCACACGTTGGTGTGGTGTGAAAATTAGGTGAGTGGTTGCCAGCTCAGATGTCGTTTCTTGTCACTTGACCACGGTTCAAAATTAGGTGTTCCCATTTGTGAGGTTTGGAGGGGGAGGGTGTTGCAAGCTAAGATTGGTGTTCTTGTCATTTGAACGAGTTTCAAAATTATGAGGTTCGTCGGCAGTAGCTTTCGTGTTTCTTTAAGTTAATAAGCACTCATTCACTCATTAAGTATGGATTTCCGCATTCGGGACAATTTTGTTTCGATTTTTTGGGGAAGGGGCTTTTAATATTTTGATTCTACTTGCTTCATAATTTAGGAAATTAATCGTTTTTGCCTGAATCACGTAGATTTTCAAGTTCAAAATGTGTGTCATCTCTTCCACGCCATACTGTAATGCTAAATGGATTTCAAGTTTTAAATATGTGGCATAAATAAAATATTTGTTATAATCGCTTGCATTATGAAAATTAGTACGCTTTTAAATGTCTGAATGTTTTTATTTTATTTAATGCTGCGTAGCATTGCAAAACAGTATTGAATATCTTCAAGCGGAATCAGCGAGATTAGAAACCTGACCCTGAAATTTAATTTCTGCATGTAACAAAATGAAACTACAATATTCTATAGCTTCTTAATTTCATAATTTTTCAATGACAAAAATCTCAGCTCTCAGTTAAAATAGCATTTCTGGGCAAGCAAGTGTTATCGCTGTGCGTACGTAAATTAGATTGAGCGGGCGTCAACGCGCGAGCGCTTACACTCAGATTATCGCTGTATTTTCCAAGATCCACAATTTTCAAGTTGATTTTTTATTTTTGTACCGAAACCTTTTCATTTTGGTACCTATAATTCGTAAGATTTTTACTCAAAAATGTTTCAGTGCGTAGAAAACAGTCTCGTGTAATTAAGGCCATGGTATTGGTCGTTATAACTTCTAGAAATTTCATTAATAGTGATGCACTTTGTTAGCACGAGCATTCAGAAGTCTGAACATTCATTTTTTCCCCCACTTTCAAAAAAAAGTATGAAACCTTACGCTGCAAGAAAATTTCCGATACATGTAGCTTTGGAGGATGAAGGTATTATATTAAAACGAATTAGTCGAACTGTAAGATATGATTTATTAAACTTTAATGATTTTTTTAAAAAAATCTTTTAATCATATTAAGTATTCAGAGTTCATTGCAAACTGAATGAAATTTTGCTTTAAACTACTGGTTTATTTAATTAGGTTTTATAATTATATAATACACAATACTTTTGTTCTTAATATATACTATTAAGTAAAATATCGTTTGTTAAGAGATTATTATGTTATTTTTTTCTGTCTTATGCGTAAACGTATTGTAAGTTTGATAGCTTAGATTCTCCAAGTTCAATTTCTTGAGACTATCTTATTTAAAGATTTCATTCATGTTGTTTTTCTACTTAATTTATGCATGTGAAAAGGATGATAAGAACGGTTTCGAATTGAAATACAATCGAACGAGTTTGAAGAGTTCATATTATATTTATTTTCTTGCAGATAGTTATTTTTAAATTGTGTGTGTGAAATAAAATGGTTGCTTTTCTTCTTAACAAATTGAGTATTATATTTATTTTCTTGCAGATAGTTATTTTTAAATTGTGTGTGTGAAATAAAATGGTTGCTTTTCTCCTTAACAATTTGAGGAGGTAGTCTGCATTTTCATCCATTTAGCGGGTATTGACAATTATAAAGGAGTAATTTAAACGATCGATCATTAACAAAAAGAAATATCCACTTGTCTATAACCTTTTAATATTCGTCGGCTTTTTATTAATGCGATCGTTGTGGTATGATTGCAGATTTTTTTATTGCGATTATTGAAGTATAAGTAGTATTGATTTTGGTACTTATATATTATTACAACAATCACCAACTCTAGTAATAACTTGCCAAGTTGGCAACCCCGATTTCGCGTATGTGTCGTACGCGCATAATTGGCTTCAATGTGATTCCATATAATGTCGCCAATAGGATGCGAAATATAAGTTAGAAAGAAAAGCAATTACCTTCCCCAATAATTTAAATCATAAAAACATTATAGTTTTTTGTAAAATTTCTATCAATATTAATAAAGAAAAATTCTTTTTTTTTATATTTGACATAATTGTGTAAAAAAAGAATTAAAATTTTTTAAAAAAGAAGGAAAAACAACTTTCAATACCTTTGAATAAGTTATGTTCCATTCCATTTCTGCAGTAATATCCACATACATCAAATAGCTTGATTTTTATGGATACTTGCTTTTATAAATAAATGTGTGGCTTTCAAACTGCAATGCATGTACCAAAGATATGCTAGATATCTGCACTGAGAAATAATTAATTTTGGATAAATAGAGCTTTAAAAAAACTGTAATGCAAGATTATTTCTAGAGAATATTAAAACTCATACTTAGAAGTTTTGTGAACAACTATGTTCAATGATTCATTTACATGGAAACTAAAGCTGCTTTAATGTCTGAAAAATTCTACTGTAGAATAACAGTTACATTTAATAAAGAGACTATCTTTCATAAGGAACTATAGTTTCAGAAGTTACTTTCTTCAAAAGTATAGGATAGGTGTCAAGGAGACAGAATTTGTCTTGCTATTAATGTAGTAAAAATTGTGTGTGTGAGGGGGGAGTATTATAAAAGCTTTATATGAAATTCCAAATTCTGGGATTATAGTTAGGAACTTTTCTGTTATAAAAAGACATAACAGAACATCTGAAGAGAAGAAAAGGTTTAAAAATCACTGTTTTGAGAACACCAAATTTTGAACTGCATTATTACATTATGTTAGAGCTTATAGTTGCTATTTAGAGACAACATATATTAAGAGCCCTCATTACTTATTTTTGTGTTTGATTATTTTGAAGCAACTTATATTAAATCTTTAAAAAAAATTGTTGTAATAATATAAGTATTTATTAACTGTCAGGTTATAAGTCTAAAAATTAGAAAGTAAATTGAGTTATAAATGTTTATTTTATAAATATTTGTTCAGAATCATGCTGGTTGATTAAAAAGTTATATTTTTCTTTTGTGTGTATGTGTAGACAAATCAAAGGATTTCTTCGATGATGCCTCCATGGAACACGTGAGGCACAACCTGTTCCAGCTCAGTTCTATTGAAGGGATGAACTCTGGGGGTCCACCTTCAGCCATCACATTCCACAGTTCTGTAAGCACTTTACATTAAATGTCTTTGTGTTTGAAAATAGTAATAGTATATTTTTCATAATTTTAATTATTGATTATTATAAATGTTCTGATTTTTGAAATAAAATCAACTTTTTATTTTATGTGATTTCACTGGTTTAAAATTATTTACATTGTCCTAAGAACTTTACATTTATATATATATATATATATATATATATATATATATATATATATATATATATATATATATAAATTTTGTATTAAAATTCTTTTTTAAATCTTGATCGCTCATTATTGAAAATGATATTTATAATTTAATCTCACAAGGAGGGAGGGTAATCCCTAAAGAATGAGAAATTTATGTTTTACTGTAAAATAACTTTGGGGCAAAATTTCCGAAGTAAGTTCATAATTTGGTAAATCGTGTTAAACAAACTCCCCCCCTCCCCCAAAATTAAGCATAGATTAATTTTTTTATGCATACATTGCAATTTAAGCAAAAACAAGTGTGGAAACATGATCTAAATGTGAAATGTCAACGTGTATGAATTTTAAATCTATTTTTCTTTTCCCTTCAGAAAAGATCTTTAATTTAGAGATGTTCAGAAACTGTAAGGGAAATTAACTATATTTAAAGTTTGTTTTTGGAAATAAAATATATTTGATTAAAAAAGGGGATTTGTTACAATGTGTATAAATAAAGTTGGACCTCTATTTAATGAAGCCTCTAAATTCTGAAAAAAAGTTTGTTATATCGAAAATTCATTACATAGAGGTTCATCTTTTAATATACTTTATAAACCACATAAAACAAATTTTAAATTCATTAACACTATGTAACAAAAAAAGTAATTATTCACACCTTTTTGTAAATTAACATTTATGTATTTTATACATCTTACCCATTGAAAAAAAAATGAATGAATGAAAAACTGCAAGGAAAACAAGAAAAAAAGAATGTCAAGGAATGTACTACATTTTCAACACTAAGAAAATAATTTTATATTAAAATTAATGAATTTTAAGGTCATTTTCTAATTTAAAGCATACAAGTAATTTTAAACCCACATGCACCCTTAAATTTAAATGCTTATAAAATGTGTTAATTTTGTTTGAGCTTTTGTATGAAAACATGCTTTGTTTCATTATATGCCTCACATCTTTGCAATGTACCAAAAATCTTTTTATGACCCTAAAAATCCCCATAAAATGTATTAAAAGAGAATGACTTGAAATGTCCAGAAATACTTAAAACATAGAGAGAAAAAAATTGAAACACAAGAAAAAAGTTCATTATGTATAAAATGCACTTCGCTATTGGGAGGTTATTTTTCAAAGAAAATCATGAAATGTTCTTGGTTCCAGGAAAAAGTTCGCAATATCGAGGCTTGTTATATGGAGGTTCGACTATATCGATTACATTTTTTTTTTTAAAAAAAAAGTTGTTAAATGTGCAAATCTCATGATTTTTTTTATCTATCAATATTTTAATAACTACAAAAAGTTTAGCAAAATAATTAAATAATTTTATGTAATAGAAACATTCAAAATTAGTTCTTTTAAGAATATATGAATTGTAAAATGTGTATGATGATAAAAAAAATTAGTATTCCCAGGAAACTGAAATTTGTTTAAAATTACTTTTAATAAAATTTAAGTAATTTTCCCAATTTTTAAAGCTTGAAGTGCTTAAACTAGATAAGGTAATCAAAAATTTAAAACCTTAAAATTTAATATTCCATTTAACAGATTAAAAAGGAAAAGAAAAGTTATCTATGGTCAACTATTTTATTAAATCAGTCAGTTTCTTTCCCTTAATGTGTGCTTTTTTTTAGGTTATTGGAAGAAGAATTGACCCTTCAGGCAAAGTAAACGTTCTGTTACACTGGACTCCTGAAGAAATGTAAGATTTTAAAATATCCCATTCTGTATTGTATGTTTTCCATTAGACCTATTCAATATTTCTTTTATTGTTTTTTATAGTATGTTCCTTATGTGTGTTCAAGGAAAGAAAAATTTGAGAAATTCAATAATCAGGCCTGTAATAAGAATTAGATTAGACATATTATTTTTAAACCAAGGGGAATCTACCATAAAAAAGAAGTTATGCATTTCTTCTGTAAGTTTATAAAATGAGGGGGAATCGACTTACAGAATTTTGTTATGCATGATTCCTTTTTTATTATTGACTGAATCTTTAACAAACAACTGCTCAAAAGATGAAAAAGATCTCTTAAATGCTCTTATGTTTTGAATTTTTATTTATTTATTTTTGTTTTGTTTTAAAATACTGCTGAAAGTAGTCTTTTTTTTTTAAAAAAAAAAAGAACTTAAATTGTAAATTTTTTTTAAAAAAAATTATTTTCCCTTAACTGCTGTATACTGTAAGGGCTGGGAGTGGGTGTGTAGTATTTTTATGTTCTTATGTTTTAAGTTTATGGCCATTTTCCTGATTCAGAAGTAAAAATTGTTTTAAAATAACAGTTGCAGAAGAAAAGGAAAACTAACTTTATTTCTTTTAACAACTATTATTATTTTGGTAGAAAAATTATAGCAACCAACAGTTTTTAAACGGTTTAAATAATCTGCACAAATATTTTTAATACTTAAAAATAGTTGGTATTGAAATAAAAAAAATCTGTTGAAGTTGAATATATAAAGCAAGGGATGTGGAGTAAAACATGCAGTAATTTTCATTTTAACGAATTTTATTGTATTAATGAACTGCATAAAATAATTAAAATTGTGTAAATAAGAAGAAGCACTCTAAAAATGATAATTATTTGTCAGGAGTAATGTCTTTTTTTTCAGCCCTTTGTGTTTCACTTTTAAGCTTAAAAAGGCAGGAAAATTTATGTGAGCATTGCATGTAACATTTTGGTTCTATGGGTTATAGAACAGCCACCTTTTTTCAATGATTACACAAGTGCTTTAGTATAAAAAATAACATTGAATAATAGAGTATGTCCAACAAAAGAACATGGAAATATTTTGTAAAGCTGTTTTTTAAGTATAAAAAAATTACATGCAAAATTTTTTACAAATCTAGAGATTTATAAAATGTTATATCAAAATTAAGCAAAGTTTGTTATTGCAAAAAAAATTAATTGGACTATATTTTGCTGTTATCTATGATTATAAAGGATAGTTCAAAGAAAATAAGAAATGTGTTTTTACTCATTTATAGTGGAATTGAATGGTTTAAGCAGCTAGTGAATTTAGATGTACCATGCAGGGGAAAATTGAAACACAAAGGGTTAAAATTATGCAATTAGATGTGATATAGTATGCTTAGATCATAATGTGTTATATAATGTAAAATATAGTTGTTTTTGGCTCATTAAATTTTTTTTTATGATTTTTTGTGCTTATGTTTGCACTAACTAATTTCATGTGATTTTTAATATGAAAATATTTAAAAAATTTGGCTTTTTTTATTATAATTTTAAAAAATACTCTTATCATATTAATCGTGTTTTACTCCCCTTATAATTGTGATCTGCTTTCCATTTAAAATATTAAGGAGGTTTTTTATATAGGTAAAGTTTGCTCATTGCATGAGTTGAAATTGAAAAGATATGTACACAGGAATATACATTTTGATATTTGACATTAAGTAATTAGATCATTTAGAACTTAATATTGCAAAATCAATAAATCTGTATTTAAAAAGTGTTGATTACTTTATCCTGTCTTTAAGTCAGGTAACAAATATTTAAGATTAGTAGTAAACATATGATATTAAGATTATGGAATTAAATATGTGGTGCAAGAGAGAGAGAGAGAGGGTCAACCACAAAAAGGCTTGTGAAAAGCACCTCATTAGAAAAACATTAAAAGAAATTTGGTTTCATTTAAAATCTGGATTAAGATCCTGGCATAGTTAAAAAATTATCTGTTTTGGTACCTACCTCCTGCCTAAATCCATTTTTAACTGTCTTTTGGTCCTCCCTCCCCCTGCTATGTATTTTAAGATGTGCTCAATTTAATTTTATAACTTGACTCCATCTATTTTTTAACTTTAGGTGCTATATTTTTTTAATTTAAAATATTTCTGAAACTAATTGTATATGTAAAGCTATCACAGTCACTAAAACTTGTGCTATCACAGGTTAGAACGTGGCAAGGGTATGCACTCCAAATAACCTCCAATGAGTATCTGTTTCAGTCAATTATGATGATTACAGTAGCATTATAAATTGTGGAAGAAGCCTAGATTCAAACACAAATTGTTATTTCAATGAATAAAAATGTAAATGTTTAAAAATACTAGCTCAAATGTCATAACAAATCTGCATTACAAAGTAATATTTGAAAATCAATCAAGTTTAACAACAAAAATGTTTTTCATTGTAAATGATTTAGAATAAATTATGCATGATTTGGTGCAATTATCCATTTGATATACTGTGATTTATAATATATTTAGAATGAAAGTTTTCTTGTAGCCTTTAAAAGGCTGTTTGCTCTGAAATGTAGTTATGTTTTTCTTTAATTGTTTTAAAAACAATTTTTCGAGAAAAGTAACTAAGTAACTAATGGCTCGTTATTTTTCTCAGGCTCCCAGACTCCTGGATTTCTGAAGCCGACATCCTTTCCAACCTCCAGATAACCATTCCACTTTCTAAACTACCTCGACAAGCCCTACAACTGCCCTCAATGGTTGCACTCAGTAAGACTGGGATTGTGGCAAGACCAGGAAAACGAAAGCGCAAATGAGAACCATTCAAATATCATTTGTTCAAGCCTCACTCTCATTGTCACTTCCAAAGTGCCACCATTCAGTTGTGTAATTTATTTTTGTGTCTCCATTTCCATCACAGGATTCTGCAAGTAGACATTCTGTTGGAGAAATTGAGCTGTACTAAGTTTTTTTTTAAGTAAAAGGAGAAGAGAAGAAAAAAAAAATATTGGGTCTCTCAGAAAGGTCAGGTCTGCAGAGTGCCTTTCTTACTAATACAGTCTCAAATTCAGCTGTCTGACTGTTTTTCCTATAGATCTATTTAAAAAATCGAGACTTGTAAAGAAACCATTGAAGAATGACTCAAGTATGTTTAGCGGCGAAGTTGAAAAATATTACCTCAAGAGAATGCTATGGAATTAATATATTTGCTAAATATATTGCAAAAAAAAGCCGGATCTCATTTACTTTTTTATTTGTTCTCATTTGTGTATGCTGTAATATATTTTGAGATTTTTCTGCTTTCTTGCGATAAATAATCTTGTAAATCAAAATGATTAAAGTAATTTATTAGTTGGATATTATTTATTAATTTATGAACCATATATTCTTAATGAAGGATATTTTTTTAAAAAAAGAAAATGAGTGACTTTGTGTTAGTCCATCCAATATACTCCATTATTTATCCTTATGTCTTTAATTACTAAGAGTTATTTAATTCCTTGAAAAATTTAGAATTTTGTTTGGATATTATTTTTTCTATATTCTGGGGTTTATATTCACGAAAATAATGTTAGAATGCAACTTGTCTGTTTAAATTCTTTTGAAATTATATTTCGCGTGATTTAACATTTATAGTTTGTAGATTCTTTCTTATTTTAATTGGTTATGTCTATGTATTCATTTGTGATGGAAAAAGGTGATCTATACTTATGTAATTTTCTGATTGAATATAAGTACTGTTATATTAAATTTATAATGAGCAAATTACTTTGTTTGCAAAATGTTTTGTGTTCTTTTCAGGATTTTCAAAAATGTATTGAATCATTATTCATATGAAATTTTTTCAATTCATAGATATTTCTTTTTCTTATTGGTTTTTTAGTTATAATCAAAATAAGTAAATTTTTTTATCACTGACAATCTTTTTTTTTTTTTTTTTTTGTACATTTTTCATTTTAAAAATATTTTCAACAGAGTACTGCTTAATTTGCTTTATTTCAGTTTGTAAAGTACTTGCTTTGTGTAAAACTTGAAAATACATTTTGGAAGTTTTTATTCAAAATTATGAAAGAGGAATTTGTCAAAAAAGAAAATCAAAGCTCCTGATGTAATTGAGGATAGTTGTTGTTCCGTGTGTAAATTTTTTATCTTGTTAGACAAGTAAAGTCTAAACACCACCAAAATGTTTTTCAGTATCACTGCCTATTGTCAATAAAGTACAATGTGAACTGTTGGCATGTAACTGTAATTCAAAATGTATATCAACTATTTTTATATCATTGCCATGTAGAAAAATTGTTGAAAGTTATATCACATTCATAATTCGCACTTAAGATGGTTTTGGGAAAGGAATTGGAAAAGCCAGAGAAACTCCCCTTCTTTGGAATTGAAAAGTGTCGAGAGACAATATAATGTAGATAAGTTATAACTTCAGTTGATGTGAATAATAATTTGAAATATTTTATATATACTGTCATGTGTGTCAATGTCTTTAGGAGCTCTTTGTGCTATTTGTCTGTCTTGCATTTGACTTTGCCAATGTTTATGTGTCATGATTTTTTATAAATAAATCCTCAAACTGTATTGTTGGATTTTTGGTTCATAGATATATGTAATGAAACTATCTTAAAACTGCTTTTCAGCAATAATTTCAATAGCTTAGCTGGATAAATTTTAATATCAATGCTACAATTACAAGTTTTAACTCTTAACAATTAGATTTTCTAAAATTTATTTAAAATTAGGAGGTACATATTATGTATATCGATCTATTTCAATAGCCTTTTTTTCTTGAAAATTCAGAATGCATCATTAAAAAAAGAATAATTGAAGGATACATGTAATGAAAAACAATTCTGAAAAATACTTTATTCTTTTTAGAAAGACATTTTTAAACTGAATCAACAAAGACTGCCACATTGTCTTTCCATAAGGAAATTTTAGTGTAATGCATATGTGTTATTGTTGACTAAGTGAACCAACTTTGAAATGTTTTTAAATAAAATACTCTTGACAAAATGATAATGAGCTTTTCATTTTAGAACAGATTTTAAGAAGCAAAGTCTAGAAAAGCAATTATATATACTTATTTACACTCAGAAATGAATCTATAATTCATTTTTCGTATTATAAATAAAGATTGAAGGAAAAAAATCCCATCATGCAGTTTGAGGCAAATTGATATATATTTCAAGCACTAAGTATTCTTCTGAAGAAAGTGCATGTTGTAGATAAATATGATTATTTCATAGTCCTCTGTTTGGTATTTTGTATTTTTAGTAGAATTTTTTTGTGCTGTGAGGTCATTCTTTAGCCAAGGTTTTTATATTTTTGTCTAATTCCTTTCCATTAAAAAATATATATTTTGTCTTAAATTCTTTAGTTGCGTACCCATAGCCCTTTCTCTCTCAAAAACTTTATATAAATAAAGGGACCAATTCCTTTTCTTTTTATACATATATATATATATGTATATAACTTTGAATATAAATAATTTTGCATAATGTATTGGATCTTTGTCAAATGTAGAAAGAAGTAATGTATTTTGAGAGTAATATATATGTGAGGGAGGGGTAGATTTTAGAGTAAAAGACTACTTTGGTGTCGCCTTATTTTTGTATGTTTGGAATTTAACCTCGCTTTTGAGTCATCTTTTCTAAAATTAATTTTATTTAAAAGTAGCTTAGTAAATCTTTAAAACCTGATGTACCACATTTGATATGTATAAAACAATGAAATGTTTTTATTTGGTAGTAGTGTTGTTTGTGAGTTCAAAAAATGTACGCTTAGCAATATATATGAATTTCTACTTAATACTATGCAAAATGTTTCTGCCTTATTCTGAATGATCCTAATTGTCTCTACTTTGATATTAGGCATTCAACTGAATCCCAATAAGTGCTTACAGATATTTTTAAAAACATTGAATACTGAGTAAAATGAAAATGATTCATTTGAAAAATAAATTTTACTGTACTGTACTGTACTTGAAATACTACTTTATTGTAGATTTTCCTAGTTTTTGAGTAATCAGAATTTCTATAATGGAAAATACTCAGTTGTGATAACTTTTGTACAGCTGAAGTTAGCATTTTATTTCTTCTAAAGAGAAGAATTGGTCCATATCTCTAATCTTACATTTACTGAAGTGTTTTTCTTCTTATATATACTCATTATGGATTCCAATTATTTTATAATTTATTGAAATGTATTTTTAAATGTCTTAAAAGGAATTTTAAGCCAAAATATTACTTGTTAATGCATTAAAATATGATTTTGATATACTTAAGATGTAAATGAGGAAGGATCGAGACTGCTGCAGTAAAGATTTATTAAAACTTAAATGCATGTAAATTAAATGTTACATTTTTGAAAATTTTATCCTACGACTTATTGTAAATTATACGTCTTCCCCTTTCTTGCTAATCAAAATATTCCTGTAAATGGATAAAAATTATTCAATATTCTGTCTTTAGTTTGTTTACTAAAGGATTTTTTTATTTAAAAATGTGCTTTTACTTCCTGTATTTAAATTCAAATCTTTAAAAAAATATTTGTTATTTATTTTAAAATATCAGCTCCCACCTTTTTTTAAAAAAAAATAGGAAACTATATTCAGTTTTATTTGAATTGTACATCCTGCTGCCTAGTAATGTGCTGTGTGTTGTCTATTATAGAAAGTCAATGGATTTGTAAAAGGCTTTTTCAAATAACTGGATTGATTTTAAAAATGTATATAAGCATGTTTAAATTAATGAAAACTGTATATTTCATTTAAAGTAGTGTCATCAATATATCTACAGAATGAAATTTTTCTTTAAAAAATATTGATTAATGTATTACTTATTGTAAGTTCTGATTGAATGAATTGTTGTAATATTTTAAAAGTGATCTATGAGAACTCTTGTTTGTTCCTGTAGTACTTGTGATTTTTCTGTGCTGTGTTGAGCCTTACACAAGTGTGGTGAAGTGCATTTTTTATCGTCCAATTCAGTGCAAAACTCTTTCATCACAATAGTCATCTGACAATGTATGTCCCACTGTAATTAGTTTAGCTTGCGTATATTGTTATTTAGTGTTTTGTGGGAATTTAATGCAATGCATAACATATGTATTTATGGAATGGAGACTAAAAATGAGAAAGGGGAAAAGAAAATCAGCTACATCACTGCCATATTTTATATATGTGTTTTGTACCACATTCACTGTTGTATGTATAATCATTCTCCTGCAAAAGAATTCCCTCATGCAATTCAAAAATGAAATATTTTGTTGTTTTTCAGTAACTAATTAGTATGATAGCTAGTCTTTTTTTTTTTTTTTTTTTTTTTTAAATTATAGTGTTTCTGGAAAAACGAAACTTTTTGCCATTTGTGACAGTCACATGTCTTAGACTACAAGATACATTGATTTAATTTCAATGTGAATTATAAATTATTTTATTTAGGATTAGTTAAAAAAGTAAATTAAAATAATTCGTGGTTTTTTTTTTTAATGCTTTAACATTATTATCTATTTCTTTCTGGCATATATACATGCAATGTAAAATGGATCAGTTCTTATTAATTTGAACTCAAATTAGGAATTTATCACGAACAAAAGAGTTTATTTTTTGATAAGGTTTTATCTTGGAGAATGCAGTTATCATTAATATTTTTTGCCATTTCATTGATGCTACTTGTGCAGTAATGCAATGCTTTTTTTTACAAAATAATGTTGTAAACATCACTAAACCGTTAATTTAAGTTAAAATGTATTAAAATGTTTTTTTTTAAAAAAAAAGTAAACACATATTTTTTTAAAAAAAAAAAAAATTTTGTTTGTTTTTTTAGTCTTGAGAAATTAGTAGATATGCACAATAAATGAAACTAGATTAAAAGTATTGCTTGAAAATCTTTTCTTCACAATTTTTTGAATACAAATAAAGAGCTTGGCTCGTGAAGCTTACATTTTGAAGCAAATTATGAAAAATACTTGTAACTAACATTGCAACCAACTAATCCATTAAACTTCAGTACTTGCAAAATCATCACTTATTAGTCTTTATTGTTTTCATTCATATACGAGTAAGATAGAAGCACTAAAATTAAAAAGTTTTGCGTATGACTGGTTTTAATTTTATTATCTTTAGTTACTCCCCCCTTCATGAATTTAATGTTTAGAAATGTAACAAAATTAAAGACTTTATTTTCTCTCGTATCTTTAACTGAAAAGATGCTAATGCAGATTTCCTCTTGGTTACTGCATCAATAGTAAATTCAACCATTCCTACTGGCTAGCTCAAATGTACTTATGATATGGTAATACTGTTTGTGGATAGTACTAAGCATCCTGTAGGCTCTAGAAAAAGTATGAAAATATTTTTGCACTGCACATTTTCTTTTTCAAACTAAAGATTTAGTGACTGGGAATTGCATACGTGTATTCTTTTGCAAGAGAATTTTCTCCTCTGTGTTCTCCATTGTGATTTGGAAAGAGAGCTCAATACCATCTAAATCCCACTGCCATCAGCAGGCCTCCAGGGGTCAGGCTCCTGTTACATGAGTCAAGTATTTTTCAGTCTTTTTTTTTATACACTGAAATAGCTTGTTATATATGACAACTGTTTTTTCCCACTCGTGCTTCTGCACACTAACCTGTTACACATGATTTTTGTATACATTTGCTAATGATACATGATGGGTTGTAAAAAAAAACATTCACACTTATACAGAATACATGATGTATTTAACTGTCTATTGTCTCTATTCATTTCCATTTTTTTTCTTTTGTGATTCTTTATAAGTCACCATAAATGTTACCTTGGCATATGTCACGACTCTACAAATAAATTCTGAAAATATAAATTCTTAGATATTGTAGTAATAATTTAAATTCATCTGCCTGAATTTTTACCAAGACATAAAAAACTAATAATTCTGAATCGAAAATATAAACAAAATTGTCAATGGGCGCTGAATTTACTAAGATTAGAAATAGAATTGAAACAAATTTTTGAAAAATATGGGGCCTACTGTTTGAATTTTATATTGAGATTTTTCTGCAATAACTCATATCTGAAAAAAAATGAGTTTCTTCATATCAGATATTTTAAGAATATAACATAAAACAAGTAATATAAAAAAAAATTGAAGTCAATTCCTACTTTTTGATCAAGGAAAATTTTTATTTTAGCTACTTTTTATTAAATAGTTACAATTAATATAAATATGTATGACAGAATCACAACATTAAGTGGTATATAATTTTTATTAATTATCATTAAAAGTATCGTACTGTCATCCAAAACAATCGTGTATATAAAATTTCAGTTCAACTAAATGCTTTAAAACGTGAGAATTTTTTTTTTTTAAGTTTTGACCCAAGTTGCTAAAAATGAAACCAACGTGGTTGTATATGTAATTATTGAAAAAATTAGTTTCAGTCAATTAATTATAATAAAAATGGCGCCCCCAAACAATCGTATATAAAAATTTTCATCTCAAACGACCGCTTTAAAATTTTTAAAAAAACCTTTTCAATTTTTGACATTAATCGCCAAAAGGGTCGCTAAATCGCCAAAAATGATGCCAACGTGGCTGTATTTGTAATTCTTTGAATAATTAGTTTTAATTTTTATGAATTATAATTAAATGACTGTATTGTGGTCCAAAATAATCATGTATATAAAATTTCACCTCAATGGAGCGCTTTAAAATGTATTTTATGAACGATTGAAAATTCCCCCAAGATAAATATATAGAGTGTGAGCTAATTGGATAATTCGAGTTTTACATGTTTTTTTTTTACCCCTTCCACCGAGGCCTTCCTGAGCTTTTATTATATTTATACTAGTGCTAAAGGGCAACGCCCGCGTGTAGAAGGTGATGCACGCTAAATATGAGGAGGCTGTGATGTGGAAGGCCAGGTGTGGGAACATGTGATATGGAAGTTAGGAGAGGGGATGCCAGCGTCCTCGTCACTTGTCCATGGTTCAGAATGACGAGGTCCGTCATTAAAAAACCTCGTGTAGCTATATAGTGTGACTTTAGTATTTACACTCGCTAAAGGGCAACAATCCTAGCTCTGAGATTGTGGTAAGGGTTGCCTAGCTGTCATTGTTAAGAGTTCTTGGTCGTTTGTCATGAGTTCGAATCTTAATGCTACTGAAAATCTGACGTATAGAGGGGCTGATGTTCTTTAAATCTGCCGTGTCTCAAGTCATTCCATAGTGGAGAGAGGGAGCTCATGTGTCGTCACTTGATGAGGTGGATCTCTCACTCGAGAAACTTTCCATGCTGTGTGTGGAGAAATCCCAAACAGTCACTCATTCAAGCGCCCTTAGAGTATGTACTCCAAGAACATCAGCATAGGTCCAAACCTTGCTGGTGATGTCGAACCCTAATAAGTATGGAATAATTAGGGTCGAGCCTCAAATTCGTCACAAGATAGGATGATTCATCACGGGATCGAAGTTATCTCCAAGAAATCCTCATACTGCTCTTGTGCGGTATTAATTCAAAATTTTAGCCTTTAAGAAGAAAAAAATGTCAGTTTCCTACAATATGTTTCTCTAAGATAGCACGTGGGAATGGACAACGTGTCTGGTTACTGATAAAGATATTCTAGGTTTGGCTTGTTGGATACCTAACAAAAAATTTTTACATTCAAAAGAATATTACCTTTATTGAGCACATTTTTTCGGGGGAAAAAATATTTCAATTTGATGCAATAAATCTCTCCGGAACAATGGAGAAGGCGCCTGCCTAACTACGGATCAGAAGATTCTGGTCTCTCGAATTCTGTCTAGCTCGATATCTAGCGATATAGTTCTACATATTTACAGAATGTGTTACTTTTATTGAGTAAAACTAAGGAAAAATTTAAATTTCGCACAGTATATCCCTTTCAAATTCCATGTAGGCGCAAAACGCGCTCGATTACCCATCAAATGGAATCCTAGCAGCCTCGATATCTAACAATAAATTTTGACCCTAACAATTTCAATTCCGTACAATCTGAAATGTCGAAGGACAATCAATAACGTTCTATGTAGATTCGATGCCTGGCAATAAATTTCTACTTTTTTATATTCATCGAAGAATGTTACTCTTATTTAATATATATATTACGAAAATAGTTTAAATTTCTTACAATGCAAAGTAACACGTGGGCTTGTTCACGTCTTACCAAGCTCCCGGGAACATAACAGACATTGCCAAGAAATGAATCAAAATTTCGAAAAATAAAAAAAAAAGTTATTTTTATTTAGTATTAATAAGAGCTATATAAAATATACGGATACACATAAAATCCAAAGTTTATACTCATATTGAGCAAAAAAAAAAGTCAAATAAAATAAGTTTACTATTCATATTTTTAAAGAATGATTTAAGAAAGCAAACAATATGTGTTTTTATTACTCAGCCTTAGTTTTGTTATGAACAACCCCAACAACAGAAAATGCTTTTTTAGCTGATGTTCGAGGCTGGCTCGGTACTTTGAAATGTATTTGTATGTTTATTTTTTTTCATTTAGAATTCCAATTAGATGTAAAGAGCGTTATCATAAATTAAAATACATCCCGCTTGAATGTTTCGTGGGTCAGTGGCGCAATTGTGGATGTAATATTTAATGAAGTTATATAAAATTAGTATTCCCTTTTGCATTTATAAAATCGTCTGACACTAGCTTCAAACGATTAAAATGTTTCTATGTGTTCCCACAATGAGAAACCTTTAAAAGCTGGTATCGTTTCACAAGTAATGAAAAGGTAAGCAGAGTCTGAAAGGCCTCTAAAAAATTCCTATTCAAAGTGGCTCGTCAGAAAAATCGCTTGAGGTAAAATACAGATGACGTCTGGAATGAGAAAAAAAAATATTCGAAATGTTATTTGCTTGTAAATGACAGCATCACTTGGTTTGTTGATTGGCTGACTGTAGATAAATGCATCGCATTTAGAAGCTATATGAACAGTGGCGCACACAAGGGGGGGTCCAGGGGTCCGGACCCCCCCAAAGCCCTTGATTTTTTTTCCGATTGATTATAATTCTAAGTATATAATACGTAAAATTTAATTAATGATTAATTTTATTAATTAATGCTAATTATTTATTCAAAAACTAGTTTTTTATCGTGTTTTGTTCCCGAAAATCAAACGGAGCATGATACAAGAATGGTGAACTTTCGACCCCGGACCCCCTCTTGAAAAATTCCTGTGTGCGCCACTGTATATGAAGGCTTGGCACTTTGGCGGAAATTTATCCAGAGGTGGTCCAAGAAAGAGAATAAAATTTTATTTATCTTGGTTGTAACATCCAAATGATCGAATGTACGTTCAAGATCAGCAAGAGTTCTAAGGCTGCTTGCCCTTCTGAGAGAAGATAGGGCCAGAAGTCCTTTCTCACCCTCCCTTGTATAACAGCACCCCAGCATTATTATGGTGCGCAATTCTTTGTCCAAAATACGAAGCTTTCTACAAGTAGTCATTCTAACAGCTCATGGTTGTACCGCTGAAGACCCTTCGAACAGACGGGGCCGATGCACATTAAATATGTCGAGGCTCAAACGTCCTCCCGTTGGAAGTTAGAAGAAGAGGGTGTCAGCTCAGGTGTTGTACTCGTTACTTGACCGTGGTTCGAAATTAAGAGGTTCACGTGAAAAGCCCCCGTCGTAATATTCACTCACTAACAGCTCATGGCAAGAGATTTTAAAGTTGGTTTCATTTCATTGATTGCGTTGATTCTTTTCACGGTAATCTATTGAAAATATGAGCAAAGATAGATCACATAGGGGATAATATATATAGCCTTTGTTGCTCCATATCCCACAAAACCAGAACTAAACAGAATAGATCACATACCATAGTAGTGCTTTCAAACGTTAAATTAAGAAAAAAAGAAAGCATTAAAAATTTCATTTTTTCAACAGAGCGAGTTTAACTCATTTGGATTGTAACGGTAAGAATTTTTTTATTATCATTTCCTTATACTGTATAATGGAGTTCATAATATATTCGACTTTATTTTTACTCGTTTAACATGTTAAAAAAACACTGTAAAACCGTGTGAAATAAATGCTATATTTGTAGAGTAAAAATGGAATTATGTTGCACGTTCTTAGCCAAGAAAAATGAAATTAAGAAACTAGTTTAAAAATTGCATCATGAATCTTAAATTGATTCAGGAAAGGAAATGCGAAACACATGCAGAGGGCCTCAACGTGGGACGTTTGAAATAATATTCAGTGAAATGATTGACTTAATTATTACTTGCATAGAATACTGAGATAAGTAGAAATAGTTTTCTTCCGAATTAAGGCCTGCTTGATTCACTCAGTATTTTGTTTTCTTAAAGACGGGGAGGCTGTAATAACTGCAGAAATGTAATCCAAGATCATGGGCGTTCTATTCACCACTTTAATTCATTTGCACCATGGAAGGACTAAATTTAAGTTAGACTATTGGTGAAACAAATCAAAGGAAATGGAACGACTCAAAATGCTATTTTAAATCGTAGATGTGGCTGTATTTTTAGAGTTTTATAGCCTTCCACTTCGAGAAACCCATTAAGTAATAAGAATGCCTAATAATTTAAAAAATTTTGTTTAATGGATTTATTAAGTAAATACTACCCTGTGCTAATGGAACACATAAACAAAATAAGAAACTAAAAAAAAAAAAAAAAAAAGAATTGTGCATCGCTTAGCACATATATCATAAGAAGGAATTATTTCTGCGTTTAGGAATGAATAAAATTAAAAGACCATATTTTCTTTAAGGAGCCAACATTGATCATTATGAGATACGTAAATTTCGAAGAGGAAACAATGAACTGTAAATGAGTTATTTATAGGGTTTATTGAAATTACGCAGTCCGTCGCCAAAAGCCCTCGTGTAGCTGAACAGTGCGACGTTAATATTCACTCACTCTCCCTGGACTAGCAAAAACTATATTGAAACGAATAAATGAGCTCGATTTAGATATTATGAATTGTAGAGAGCAGGCACACGACAACGCGGTAGCAACATGAAAGGAAAATATAAAGGTGCACAATCTAGAATAATTGCTCTAAATTATCATGAAATTTATGTGTCTTGCCCATCCTACTCTTTTAATTTATTAATTTGTGAGGCTGCTTCAAGCAGTATGCAATGTAAAAAAAATTTGGAGATATTGTAGCGTTCATATTGTTTATTTAGTGCTTCTACAAAAAGATGAGAAATTCTACAAAAGCATTTAAACGTTACTCGTTGGGAAGCCCCAATAGACTCGGTTAAAGCAGTGTCTTCACAATTGGAATAAATTTGTAATGATCCAAATCAAGGTTTCTTAACCCTTTTCCCCGTCTGACAAACAGGAAATTGCTGGCGGGCACAATTTAAAAATAAGTATAACAATTCTTAATATATTTCTTTATTTTATTGCAATCATAATCATCGTAAACGATATCATACACTAAAAAGGTAACATAAAATTCAAAATAGTTAAATTTATTACAATTTTGGACATTGCAATTTTTCAAAGTGAGGCGTATAAGATGATATTCCCAATCTTATATAACATATTCGAGATCTGATTATTGACTTAGTTGTGTTCTCATTGGTGTTAACAACGATTTACGTAAATAGTAAATTTGTGAAACCGAAACAGGATTTTAATATTTGAAAGCTCCTTTTTTCAAAAGGGGATATTTTTTTAAATCTTCGGCTAGATTTCAAATATTTTCATTAAATTCGCATGCTTTTAATACAATATCGCTCTGAATATTTATAAATTTTTATCTTCAATTAAAGATGCTCTTCCTGAATAATTTTCCCCACGGAATTTGAAACCTCGAAAACATTTGAGGGTTGAAGTTGTGTGTTTACAAAAAATGAAGCCACTGGCTCAGTATTTGAAAAAAAATTGCTTTAATCTATTTTCGAATTGTTCCCAAAACTTCTGAAGGTGACCAATAAAAATTTCGGTCAAACGAATTTTCACAGATGATTTTTTTTCATTCGTGGAAAATGATCGAAAAACCTACCTTATTGATACATTTTCTTTCCAGAATTGTAAATTTGATTTAAAACTTAATTTCAGGAACAATTTCCACTATATCTTTATTTCCCCCCAGAAGGCTTGAACTATTCAATTTTTTGTAAATATCAATTAAAAATGCCGTCAACCAGAAAAAGTCATCCACTTCAAAACATTCACATTTCGAAATGAAATATTTTTCAACCACTTCTAGATGTTCAAAAAATTGGGCGAGAGCTTTACCTCTACTTAACTATCTTATGTCTGTGTGTAAAATAAGGTCAGATTTTGAAGCCTCTTCTACAATTTTATAGATTTTATGTAACAAAGGATTTGTTCGAATTTTGTTGATTATTTTTATAACTCAATTCATGTGATTGCCATAGCACACTTGCGGGCACTGGGTTAAGCAACTTGATTGATGCAAATAGTACTAATACAGCGATATCTGAAACCGAATTCAATACAAGAAACGCCAGTTATTTTATGTTTAATTAGAGGGATTGTCCATACTATAAGCGAACTCTTTCAAGCAAAAACAAATGTTCTTGACATGGCGTTTAATTTGGCCAATGAAATTTGAAACATTTTTAGACAAGCAAAAGTGCTTGCACGTAATTTGAATATTTCGGAACATTTTCCTGAAAAACAAATTCGAAAAAGGTTATTTTCCGAAATAGCAGAATATCAACATAGAAAATCCGGTAGAGGAATTTAAATGTTACTTTTTTAACACTGTAATTGTGTGATATACCATTTTTGCAAAAAAAAGCATTAAATTAACATTCTTTCGTAATATGTGTATGTTTGAGTTTGTAATTTTTCTTTGAACTTTATAAGGCATTTAGGGCCCCTTTACAGAGAAGGCCAGCCCTGGTCACAAGCCTCGTAGGGTGTTAGAGTGGTTCGAGGAGCATAATGATCGGTTTCAATAAATGTTATGGCCATCTAATACGCTAGAACTTAATTCGATAACGCACATTTGAGCTTTCATAAAAAGCTATATTAGACACCTATGTCCTCGATGTCGGAATATCTCAACTTTACGTGACCGCGGTGCAGACATTTGGTACAAAATGTCTCCAGTCATTTGACCAAGAACTTGTAGCATCCATTCATTCCAAAGGAGTTGAAGTGATTTGGGTGGCCAAAAGTGGCATTCCGTGTTACTGAGTTGATATTCATGATGCTATGGCTCTTCAGTGTATTTTACGAAAATATCTGAAAATATTAAAATACTTTCCAGGCTAGCATTGCGAGGGATAATGGCACAAAGAATAATGCGCCTGTTTGGCTTCGAATAAGGAGATTCCATGTTCGAATCCTGGTTGGCTCGATATATGGCAATGGATGTGTCTTTTCCTTTTATAATATTAATTGTATGAAAAAATTTGAATATGTTAATTATACATATTATATTCACGATACTAAAGCCAGTGGCGTTATGTATAACGAGCCACCTGACTACGAATCGGGAGTTTCCAGGTTCGAATCGTGGCAGTCATAATACATACATGCAATGCATTTTCATGCTGTATTTAGAATTTCTATCATGCAAGTTGTGTTTTGCGAGAAAATATGCACATGTTAAATAACAGCCCGCTTGAATATTACGATGAATTGGCGTGACAGATTATCTAAGATCTGGAGATTCCAGGTTCGAATCCTGCTGGCTCACTTTTTTGTTTGCGTTGTTGTCCACCGTCGGTTGTGAGGGGAAACGTGTTTCTGTAGAATAAACCATCAAAGGAAAAGCCGTAAAAATTCGCTGCTATTCCTCAAGGCAGCCAGGACTCGAACCCAGAATTCCTTTGTCATTCGTTGCTCCACTGTCTCTCTTAATAGTCGAGCGGGATGTATTGAATCCTTTACAAGGCCGTGTACACTTACCATCAACTTCCTCAATGCCAATGGGAAGTTATTTTCCCTCCTATGCTCTGTGTTGACTGGCACGATTGCTGATTTGAAGTCGCAGACGGGAACGACGACCTGTAAGTTTCCTGAGCAGCTATTCAAATGGAGTACATTAGTAGCAAACTTTGTAAAAAAAAACATGGAGACGTTGTCTACTCAAATACATGAGGTGATAACCCCCCCCCCGTTTGTTCAGCTGGCAACGTCCCACTAGGTGTTCCCTGTTTTCTGAAATTCTATAGAAAGTAAGATCAATTTCTTTTGATTACAAAATATATCTAATTTATAATTCCTTCTGAATATTTTCAAATTATATTTTAAAATATGTAATGGGATATAAAAAAAGTATAATATAAGATGCCTTAGCTCTGAAACTGTCAGTGGGGGGTGGAAAGCATGCTTTCCCCTAAAAATGGTCTTAAAGACAGTTGTGTATTATAAGCTAAATGAATTTCTTTTTATAAATCAATCGCAATTCCAAAAATATTTTAACGTAGCAGTACTAAAAAAAACCCGGCCTTATAAATGGTTAAATAAATGCATATTTACTATTAAAACGCACCATTTATTACTGGAATTCTAGATGAAAAATAAACAAAATTACATCGCCAAATATCGAGCCAGGCAGAATTCGAACAGGGAACCTCCTGATCCGTTAGGCGCGTTATCCATTTCGCCACTAGCCTACGTTCGCTGAAAGCAGTATGCCACTAAAGGTATTGAAATCATTTCATGGAATAACTAATACAGTATTCTTATAAAAGAGGAAGACGTAAAAATTCTCTCGTTACCATTCATCGGACCAGCCAGGACTCGAACCTAGAATTTCCTGATCCATTGTTAGGCGTGTTATCCATTTCGGCATTGGACCCCGTTATGTATGTATTTTAAGACTTGCAAATATTTTTGTAGAATAAATATTATAAATGTATTCTTATAAAACACGTCTAAGGAGTTATTTCACCATTTGTACAATCCTTTCCCCAAAGCCACCCCACTAGGGTACAAAGAGGGGTATGAACTTCCATGTTATTCTCTGGTCCGAAGTTTCCTTTTCAATCTCATGCCAATCCAGCTTTTGTAGCAAACTTTCAGCGCCCACAAAGTTAAGCCGCATTTACATGAAGGCAGCCAGCGCGTCTAGCCAATCAGATACTTCTCGGGTGAGATGAAGTCTCTGATTGGTTAACTGCCTTGGTGTGAATACGGCTTTAGTGTCACTGTCACCTTTGGTTGATCACTTCTGACTATGAACCGCCGAAGGCAAAGGAGAAATAAATAGTATCAGTTCGAGTAGGCTGCACGGTACACCGCACAGGTGAAAAGACGTTTTCACCTCTCTTTAAAATAAGTGGTCCAGCCAAGTTCACGTGGCCGCGGTAGCCCAGTGGTCAAGGTATTGGATTGTGGCTGTCATGTCACGAGTTCGAGCTACTGAAGACTCGCCATGTAGGGGAGCGATGCACGTTAAATTCGTCGAGAGCTCAAACATCCTCCCATTGGTGTGGTAGTTAGAAGGGGGTTCCAGCTCAGGTATCGTACACAGAGAAAAAAGACTTACTCAAATGAGTACGTAAACATACTCATTTTGAAATGAGAATGTTTGCATCAGATTTGACCGCATGCCTTGATTGAATTTGATTCCTTATATGTACTCAAAATCCCCAAAAATGCTAATTAATGCTTTCGGAAAAATTAAAAAAGATATTCAGGATTGCAGAAACTCTTTTAATATATCGGCTACATATTTTGATAATTGGGGCTTAACAACAAATTTAATTCTCATAAATCTTCCGAACTATTTTTTTGTATCTACCACGCTACCCGCGGAAGAACACATGAGTACAAGATTGTTTTGATTTTTGAGTTAAATGTACTCATTTGTATTTCTTAAGTAACTGCCTTTGAACGAAAAATTTAATGGGATAAATATTCACCTTATTTTGGCGGATTACTGTTATAAATGTAATATAATTTACTTGATTCATAATAAGTCATTTTGTTTAAATTATTCAGGCAAATAATTGTGTTACTTTGGAATACTTTTAAGGTGACCAGATTTTTAAAATGAAAAGGAGAACGAGAGAAAAATTTAAGAAAAAGTTTCAACGTAAATGTGTGAAACATTTTATTAATTCAAACAAAAATGCATTGTTTCGTTTCTCAATATATTTTATAATTTATCGGAAATTTCGGAGCAAAAATTATCTTTCATCTTTACTATAAGTACTGCAACTAAAAAATATCAACATTCAATCTTGATTTCTGACTTGTCCATAAATTACGAACTGTAAAGAGACTCAACTGGTGCATTAGTTCCAGGGCAGCACAATGTAAATTAAAAAAGAATAACTGAATTTTCTTATGTGATGTGCTTATTTTTGAAATGGTTAAGTATTTCAATCCATCTTATCAATTTCAGCATGTTGATTTTCCAATTGTTTCAGTTTTATTATAATTTAAATATACATTCAGTCTGCAAACTGACCATTGTCAATGATTTTAATATCAGGCATTTCTTTTGATAAAAAAATCAACACAGTTTTCTATATCTGCCCAATTTACTTGTGATAAAGTCCAAAAACACCATTGAAAACTGTTATTTCCTGTGATATTTGTTTCAGACTATTCCTCGACGTATTGGAAACATGTTTGGTTCATCTCTGAATACAGAGATTAACAGATCTGTTTTAAAATATTGAAAAAAGGAGGACACTTTTCGAGGAAGGACAGGATCTATAAAAGGAGAATGGTTGATCATCTTAATAATTTTAACTTTACTTTCATATTGAACTCGAAAATGCCTTGCATGGTTTGAAAAAGGCAAGTTTACAAAATAAATTTTCGTTTTCAATTAGTAATCTTTTAGACTTTTATAAGCTTCACCTGTATGTAACGGAATCTTTGAACTATATTTTTACCCACTCTAAAAGGTCTGATTAATTCGAAATTTTGCACACTTTTCAAGGACTGATGACAATAGAATAACTTTGTTCCATTGTCCTGATAAGGATCATGATGATTAAAAATTTCCATTTTCCAGATTTGGTGACTGAAAGATTGTTACAACTCTAAAGCGAAAACACTCATGTCAGTAATTTCTTATTATAATATAAACAATTGCCCACTTTCTTTGAAAATGGAAATAAATAAATGATAGTTGAAAAAATTAAAAAAGCATGCTTTTATTGTAGATCGAACTAAAAAATTAAAAATAAATTATAGTTTAAAAAAACCAAAAAACACACTTTTATAGTTAAACTAAAAAATAATGCATAATGTAAGAGAGAATAAAATGATTAACGAGAAAATATATATTAATGTCATTGTGGTAAAAGCGTGGGGTGCTTTTGTTCTACATTTTTACACTAACTCGGCATTTCAGAATAGAACTAGTAAGAAATTATAACAATTGATATTGAGCACCCCACATTTTTATCACGACATTGTCTCGCTAATCATTTTATTCTTATATTAAGAATTATTTTTTCCTTTTTAGTTCGATTAACTATAAAAGTGTTTTTTATTTTTTTAAACTATAATTTTTAGGAGTTTAATTTCTTGTAAGTTTTAAAGAACCTTTTTAGCTTATTAGTAAATTTATGGAAAATGCGTTAAAAGTTCTCAAAAAATTATTTAAAGAGCTTCAACAATTTCAATATACTTTATGATTCCTTTCACTCTCATTTTCGAATAATGAAAGAATCAAAATTTACTGAACAGAAATTACAGAATGAGCAAAATTAGTTAGTAAAATTGAATGTAATCTATATTTCAAGAATGCTTTTTATTTTTAGACATTACATATAAATATTAAATGTTCTTGATTAATAATATTTAACGACTATTTTGTTTTATTAATAATTGATCTCTCGACATTGTTTAAATTGGATTTATCAGTACTTACATATTATCACAACCTTTTGGCGACATTATATGAAATGAAGCATATGATTGGCAATTCAGCGCATATGACACATGCGAAATTGGTATTGCCAACAATTATTGCCATGTATGTAAGTACTGATTTATCTTATAACCCTGCATCACTCATGCGAAAAAATGGCCTAAAGTTCTTGCGCAGGGTATCTCACACCCCAAGGATGTTTAGGTTCTGATTATACCATAAAATTTGTATAAAAAAGAAAGAAAAGTAGGAAATACATTATGTTTATTACATTTTTCACTCTTAAATTTAGTTTTTGTATTCTTTTTATAAGGGCATTCAGCACATTGTTTATACACTCCTTTAATCTAGTCGTGAGTGAGTGCGATGTTTTCACGGGATCTTAATTTTTTAAAAAAACCTTTATCTTATTAAAACTAAACATATAGGAGTAAACTTTGTTTTTTAAATTTAAAAAAATTTTGGAATTTCTTTATTTTCTCTTATTGTTCCAGCAATATTTTTTTTTCTTCAAAAGTTCATCTGAAAGTGGATAAGATGTGTACCAGTTGTCTCCTTTAAAATTACGTTCTTCCCAAATGTTTTTGTTTCTCTCTATATAAAGCATTTATTTTCAACACAGTGTCTCCCTCTTCTAAATTAGAATCGATTTCAGTAGAGGAATCATACTTGCTGTTATACATTTCATTCTTTCTCATAACCGTGAAGAGAATTTCTTCATCTGAAAATCTTCCCTTTTCTAAGTCCCGTGATCATGCCTGTGTGATCTAGAACTTATGGAATTTGGAATGATTATGAACCATAAATTTTTGGGGATATTTTATTAGAGCAAGGATTTTACATGAATTTTGAAATGGACTTAGGCTTAACAGAGAAAATCAACTGGTCCTAAAGGAAGGTAGAGAAAATTTAGGTACTTGCATATTATCGCAACATGCCAACGCTCAGAATACTTCATCAAGTTAGGGACCCTGATCCTCCACGTGTTGTACATGCTTAATTGACACAACCACGTATTTAATTTCAAATAATCTGGACAATAAAGTTGCGATAATATGTAAGTACCAAAAATTAATACACCTTTGGTACAAAAACTCTTGTATGAAAGCATGTTACATACAAGTAAAAAACATAAGAAATCTGAGTAAGGAAGACCTGTGTACCTAGGGCCACCCCATTTTATTTGAATAATACCTAGTTCTAAGTTTTATTACTCAGTTGGGTGAGTTGGAACACCAATTCCTACTTTGGCATTCATTTTGAAATTTTTCAAAAGAAAGCTGTGGTTAGTTATAAATGTAAAACATATTTACATAGTCCGAAGTAAAGTTCTGTAGCTCATCTCTTTTTATTGTTGTACAAAGTAAGTCAAAAATTTTCTTTGAATTTTTGAATTTTTTTTTCTTGTACATAATTTTGTTTGTAGCATTAAGTACTAAATAAGATTTTAAATAAATCCTCTCTCCATGTGGATTTTCTGCAGAAGACATTTTGTATAAAATTACCTAGTTTTGTACCTGGGCCCACATAGTTGCCTTGTACCTAGGTACAATTGCAATTAATATTCTTTATGTTATTATTTTATTGAAAAAGTTTTCATGATAAAAAGAGGAAAATGGTCTTAATTATCTGAACCATTTTGATTTAGTCAAGTTTTTTATTATTGGATGTTATTAAAATGAGAGGAGTGTATATTTTGTTCTGAAACTTTCAACATGCTTGATTTATAAAAAAAATATCTTAGCTACCATTATTGTTATTTTTCAGGATTATTTTATTTATACAAACATAAGAATGCATTTAATTAACAAAAAACCCCAATTTTTTATAGTTATAAAAATAATATAATTCTAAATCAGATTTTTATGATATTTCAATTAAATTTTTCTCTTAATGAGCAATTATAAATTCCTAAATTTTTTAGATACCTAGAAATCCTGACTGAATAAAATGGTCAAAACCTAATGCAGATAATATAAGAATTATCAGATATTGAAGATTCTCACATTCCACTGATGATGCAAATTCTACAGTAACTGATAGTATTGAAAAGGGGGACTTTTGTTTAACAAAAATACAAGGCAAAAAAACTAAACATTTTTATATGGCAGAAGTAATAGATGTTAAAAAAGAACACAAGAGTGTTAAGTTTCTGAAGAATATTGCACGTTCAAATAAGTTTCTTTATAATAAAGAAGAAACTTATAAAACTGGCAACAGAAATATTCTGTTCAAACTGTCTAAACCATAATCTGTTGATGCTTCAGAACGACAATGTATGCAGCTCACTTTTGGAACCAGTTTTAAAATTAAATGTTGGATCAAAATACGTGCAATTCATTAATAATTTGGCACATTGCAATTTAAATGGTTACATGATAAATCAATGTATTAGCTGATATTGTTTCTTTTATTAAATTCATGTGTGTATGTTTGTTTTCTATTGATTACAGAGTGAAACCTAACTTTCAGGGAAAGGCCCTACGTACAATGATATTGTACCTAGGGCCATTTGTGAATTTTTTTAAAACCTTTTATTTCACAGAATTTAATATTTTAAGTTCTTATATTTACAATTGGATAATAGTTAGTATAATGATGAGTGCATATTAGTTTCACATTTTTAAACAGGCCAGGGGCTCTGTTTTTGTGCATTGAAAAAATGCCCGATGCCACCAAACACCCTCCGAGTACACACGGAGTACGTGCTCGTTAATCAGTGGGTCCGTAGTCTTGTGGGCTTAATCACGAGCGCAGGGACTGGAGAATATTTCCCTCCCCTTCAGTTAACATGCAGAAATTGTGGAGGTGGAGATAGAGGTCGTGTCGCCCTCTATCGTCCCTTCGGGGAATTTCACCGAGCTAAAATCGTACTGTCACCTGTATGTTGCTCAAGGCCAACGACAGGCGTACCTCTTGCCCTTGCCACGATGAATTTCGTGGGCCTCGATCTGACTACGTCAGACAGGTGGCATTAGAAAACAACAACAATTGGATGATAGTATAATGATGAGTGCATATTAGTTTCACATTTTTAAACAGGCCAGGGGCTCTGTTTTTGTGCATTGAAAAAATATGGCCCTAGGTACACAGGTTTCCCCTACTTATATATTATTGCAACCTATTGGCAACGTTATATGAAACGAAGCACCTGGTTGCCAATTCAGCATGTACAACACAGGAAATTGGGGGGTACTTACGAAATATCGCATCAATTGCCAACTCTATTAATAACTCACCAAGTTGGCAACCCCGATGACACACACACACTGAAAATTGGCAACTAGGTGCTTCATTTCATACAATGTCGCCAATAAGACGAAGTACCAATTGGAGTTGTCAATTCAGTGAATTATTAATAGAGTTGGCGATTGTTTTGATAATACGTAAGTACTGAAATCTGTTCAGTCTGACATACATGAAACACCATAGTTTTAAAAAAAATGCTTTTATAGTTAATCGTACTAAAAAGTAAATCTTAATATAAGAATGGGTTCAGTCCTAGGAGAGCCCACACCCTTGGAGCAAATTATTTTGGTTGGTGATAATTGCACCGTCTTGATAACTCATTTTTTTTTATACATTATGTATGGTAAACCTAACTATTTTTGGAATTTTTGTATTTGGTCAGCGGGCATATCGAATTGTGTCATTTTGTTGTTGGGCCCCGGGCTGGAAGTATGGCACGTATGTGAGTGGATATACCTTTGAATTTTGTACTTTGTTGAATGCGAAACGTAAGAAAAAATTGATTGAATGGTGTATGAAGGAAGGATTGATTGCTTTGAATTATGAATGTTCTAAATGTAATGAGCGAATGGGATTATACGAACGAAAGTGCTGTTTTGGATGGAGATTTTGAATGGGTATGTTCGACCATTACCTTACAGAATATTTATGGCCGCACTCCCATGATTATTCTCTTAACAATGAGGCCTTCAAGGCTTTTTGTTAAAATCCGCTGTCATGCTGTAGCCTCCACTCGGAAAAGATCAGCAGTAAGAAAGTAAGTGCTGTTTTTTTTTTCATCTTAAATACGTTTGATTAATTTTTGTATTGTTAACATATATTTTCATTACGATCCACCTTGTCCCGCTATATTCACTTGCCGCCATCTCATTCTGGCTTGGCGCTTTTTTGGTTTGTCGCCAAGGGTGTGGGCTCTCCTAGGACTGAACCTAGGAGAATGATTAACGAGAAAATTAATGTCATTGTGGTAAAAGGGTGGGGGACCCTTGTACTACATTTTTACACGAACTTTGTATTACAGAATAGAACTATTAAGAAATTATAGCAATTGATATCAAGCACCCCACGCTTTTAAATGCAGTTATTATTTTTCCATTTTCCCCACATTCCAATTTCCATAGATTTTCCTGGCATTTCTAAATACCTTGTGTTCTGTTTTTTTTTAAATCCTGGCACCCATATTTTTCTAATTGGTTTTCTACAAAAAAGTACTTACATTTTTGCTTCATAATGTAATTCCTCTTTTGTCAGGAATAAGCCATTCTTTTAAACTATTTTCATGTTGAGTTCTTATTGCGAGACCATCATCTTAGATTGAAAACTATTGGATACCAAAATCTTATTTGCAGCAATTTCAAAACCATGCCTAAAAGATATTCGGTGTGTAGTGTACTGATATATATATATTGTTCGAATGTGTGGTATTTTTGAACAGTAATTTTTATACATGTGAACTTCAAAAAAATACATGCCTTCATGTGTAATATTTAGAAAATCATACTTTTTAAACCTGTTATCGTGTTTTTAGATGATGAATGCTTTATTCTTAATTTGCATTAATTTCATTTCTATTAGTAAGCAAATAATTCAATATATATTACATTAAAACAATGGAGTTGACTATAGTATCGATTGTATAGTGTTTATAAAAAATAACTTATGGATGAAGGTATGTTGTTTCAAAAAATCTCACTTATATTTTTGTTTATTTTTTGAATGTATGATATGTATATGTCCAATTTCCAGAATAAATATTTCAAAAAATATGATTTTGGTTTGTTTTTATTTTTCTTGTTTACAGTGAATCATTGAAAAAAAAAGAGGCATTGAAAATAAAATGCTGTATATTGGATTATGGTTCTACTGTTTTAGTTGTTTTTACATTCTTCTAAGGACTGAAATTTTTAAGTATTTTAATTTTTGATTATAAAAACATTAACTTAAAAACTATAATTTGTTTTCTTTGGTGATAGGAGAGTATAAAATCAGTTGATATGAATAAAAACTAGCTTAATTTGTAATATATATTGCAATGGATTTTTCTATATTTCCATCTAGATGAATGTGTTTCTATTTAAACAAAACAATTCATAAAAAGTACTTACACACACACACACACACACACACACACACACACACACACACACACACACACACACACACACACACACACACACACACACACACACACACACACACACACACCTGGGCCTAATGAGTGTTATTTTAGTCAAAAGGCTTTTTCTTCATTACATAATATGTAAAGAACTATTTCTTTCTTACTTTGTTTTGAAATTTTTACTATATAAAGTCTGTTATTCATCCTAACGTTTCCAAGATATTTCTAATAACTTATTATTGAAAGACTGAATTTAAATAAAAGTTAATTTTCTGCTTGTATAGGATTTTAAAAAAAATAATATAATTCTTTTAGAAACATAAATATAACTTGTAATAAACCAAATTGTTTCTGGAACTAGTTCAAACGCTTACAAATTTGTTTAACTATTTCATCGAAACTATTTTTGTTATTTTCAAAGATTTAAATCTGATGTATTATTTCGAAGACAAAGTTTTTGAACAAATAATAGTTGTATTTTTTTTCTTAAAGTAAAATTTTTGTTGTATTGGCGACAGCATATAAAATTAAGTACATGGTTGCTAATTCAACGCGTACGAGACATGGCGAATTATCTTGAACGTTGGAATTTTTGCGATGATACTAAAGTACCTTTTTGTAACACAATAAATGCAAAAGGAATTTAGATTTTCGAAGTTAAGTGGTAAAAACTTCATAAAATGTAAATTAAATAATATATAAGATGGAAAAAAATGAAATTTACCAAAACTTACGTATCGCATATTTAGATCCCTTTAAATTTGATTTGATGTATATTTTTATGTTAAAAATTCGTATTGGATACAACAGTATCGAAAATAAATAACATACATACTCATATTTGACCCATAAATACTCATAAATAAGTGCATTACACACTCATCTAGCTGTTATATTCTCAAATTTGATCCAGTAACAGGTTCAAAAATGAGTATGCGATGTTTACAATTTTGAGTACGTAGCCGATGCCAAAGATGAGAATGGGCTTTTCTCAAATTTGAGTATGTTTGCATCGGAGCTATTTTGAGTATGTGACGTATTCAAAAGTGAGTATTTTGTACTCCGTTCTGAATACCGGTTTTTCGCAGTGTACTCGTCACTTGACGATGGTTCAAAATTACGAGGTTCGTCGCCAAAAACCCTCGTGTAGCTGAACAGTGAGACGCTAATATTCGCTCACTCACCCAGCCAAGTCAACTCCGCTCACTTCAAACGCAGCCGATTTTTTTACTCTGTCCTGAGGCAAACTGACAGTTGTTGTCTCTATCTTCCTGAAAATGTTTCTTAAGCATTTGTTAATTTCCCTGCCAACTGCTCTTCTTCCAATTATAACCCAAAAACTTTCTCCCAATTTTGACAACAGAATATGTACTCCAGCGTGAGAGTTTTCCCAAATGAGCCTCTCTGACCAGAAGTTCCACTAACCTATGTTTTCCAGGAAGAAGAATGGGGTATATAAAATTTTGTAAGCCATTCTTCTCATTCAGCTTGGTTTTAATCCTTAAAATACTCTCCTCATCTCTTAAAACATTGAGGGTTTTCAAATGTTTAAGGCTATCTTCGGCTAATGTAAAAGAATAGGGTCGAATTCGTAATATTTTTCCAGTTATAAAAGTACTCAAACATTACTATTATATTCTGGCTACACTATCCTGTAGGGAATCACTTATTTTATCATAATGTGTTTTTTCTCCTCTCGTACCTATGGCGAAAACAGCCTTAACTTATTCTTCTGTGAAAGAGACTTGTGTGAATCAGCTGAAAAATCTTCTTCTGCTTCAAATATAGTCAAACATACTTCTTTTCTGCATTCTTTAACGGTCTTCGAATTAGGCTTAAATCTTAAGATCCATTATATAATTCTAATAATTTTGTTGTAGCTTGATAACAGAGAGTAAGGACTTGCAGTAACAGGAGAGTTGTTTAAGAGACTAAATGATTTGCCATATTTTTCTGTTGAGATAATCCCCTCGTTAATTGGGTGACTCGTTTCTGGCCACATTTCTTCACGTAAAAGTAGACACGTGGGTCCCTCCTACCGTTTAGATATCAAAAGCTTGAAAACAGAGCATCCCTTGGAGGGCAAATCGGCGGGATTTAATGCCCCTGGAACATGTCTCCTGTCATCGATGTTTCACAATTTGTGGATCTTACTCTTTTGCGGACAAAAAACACTCCAAGGTTCTTCTCGTTTCATTCATTGGAGAGCTGTGGAAGAATCAGTCGAAAAGTGTGTTTTTACGTTTACAATGTTTCAGCTCTCTTTTACAACTTTTGAGAGTCTTGCACCGATGCAACAGGCAAGTAGCTCCAGTCTCGGAATAGTAACGGGTTTTAATGGGGGCTATTTTAGACTATGCAGCTAGAGGTATGATGAGCTGAATGACATGGAATAAATACAGCTGCTAGATATGAAATGCCACTAGCATCGCAAAATACGTGAAAGCTAAAAGAGGATATATTGCTAATTAAAAATTTTCTTTGAATTTTCACAATATGTAACATTTGATATCTTGTATCCATTTCAGGAATGTTTTCTTCATATCCTTTGATACTTCAGAATCCTAGCTCCCTTTTGATCGCCAACTCTCTTGTAATAATATTTTTGGTTGCAAAGAGACCGGACAAGTAAAACCAATCGGATCAAGAACTCTATTGGCATAAGATAAAATCGCACGCCTAGTAATGATATCTGGAGGTATTTCTACTAAGGAATTATCATAGAAGAGCATATCTTGTGATTTATCTTACAAAAGTTGTAAAACAGGAGTTTGGATCTTTTAATGAAATTGCTTCTCCTGTAAATTCTCAACCTCTAGGGTCAAACTTGGCTTGTGCCATCAGCCTGGTTGAATCTTGAATGAAATGATGCAATTCCTTCTCTGAATTAAAGGAAGTTGTCGACATAAAATATTAACTTGACAGCGGTATCATGAAAAAGAGTAGATAAATACTGATCTAAATGACAGCACTCAATCGAAAGGTGCTGCAATTAAGGCCCAAAATTACCTTGGCATGCTGATAAACCCGAGTTGAATCTCGGTTTTTATTCTTCCTCCGCAGCCTGTGATGTTCCCATTGGAGACGTCCCTAGACACTCAACTGCATCTCGAAGACGAGCTCAAAAGTGCCTTGACACAAGAGTGGACCTCGGGAAACAGTAGGAAACACTGACTCATTCATCCTATTAGGCATGTACTGACAGAGCATGCGTTAGCTGCTTTACTGGTGAAATGACCAGTTTTCTTTAGGGTGTCGGTTGTGATAATATTTGTTTCCCCATATATATATATATATTTATTTATCGATCTTATAACCGATCACATTTTGGTCAAGTTTGCTTTTATTTGCTCTGTTAGTTCTTTTTCTATTGCACAAAAGCCCCATTGGTCTCTTCAATTGTTTTTATCAGTGTATAAAAACATATTTACGTATCGAGTATAACCTGGAATCTCCTGATCCATAATCGGGCGTGTTCCACTGACCCACGTTACATAAATCTGTATGTATCTTAAGATTTCCAAATCTTTTCGCAGAAGAAATAAGATGACTATATCATAAAAGGAAAAATTCGTTGCTATTTATCAAGCCAGCCAGGATTCGAACCACGTCAGGCGTTTTTCCCTATGAGCTATGTTTAACAACGGTTGTGAGCTGACACGTCTTTGTGTAAAATAAATATTACAAATGTGTATTATTATCAAAGGAAAAAAAATCGTTCTCACTCCCTGAAAAACCAAGATTCGAACTTGGAATCTCCTGATCCGTAGTCAGGCGCGTTATTCGTTGCACCACTGGCCCACGTAAAAGCACACTTTACGTGATTGGAATTCTACATTAAAAAAAATAAACATAAAAATTCACCGCCAAATATCGAGCTTGTTCAGGATTCGAACCTGGAATCTCCTGATCCGTAGTCAGGCGTTTTTCCCGATGAGCTATGTTTAACAACGGTTGTGAGCTGACACGTCTTTTTGTAAAATAAATATTACTAATGTATTATTATCAAAAAAAAAAATTCGTTGTCACACTCCTTGAAAAACCCAAGATTCGAACTTGGAATCTCCTGATCCATAGTCAGGCGCGTTATCCGTTGCACCACATGCTTTCGTAATAATCGAGCGGGATGCATTTTAAGAAATGCATACTTTCTATTAAAACGCACTTTATAGAATTGGAATTCTAAATAAAATATAAAAATACATATTTTATATATGTGATATAAAGTTGGCAAAATGTTTATTTGTACACGTAAAATTTTGTATGTTATTCAAAATTAAATTAAGTAATATAACTAAAAGTTATTGAGATACATTTAAATGATTTTAAAAAATAAGATTATTTCTCAATAAAAAAAATAAATTAAGTATTTATTTGAAATAAGTGAATTTTTTTTTAAAAAAAATTATATACGAAAGATTATTTGTATACTTGCTTAGTAAACATTAGCAAAACATATGCAACTATGTAATGAAATTTCAATACTTTATAAACAGTCCATTGGCTTTTATAACTGTTTCAAGACGCCTTGGCATTGACTCAATTAATTTCTTTGTGATTTCTTCTGTGTCTCAATAGAGTTCCAAACTTCTTGAAGTTTTTCTTTTAAGTTCTCTTTACTTGTTACATTTTTTTCCGAACTTCAGTGTCCAAATGCCTCCATAAATTTTCTATAGGATTAAGAGATCTGGAGATTGTGGAGGTGTTTCAAGTCGCCTTGGAGCATAAAGCAACCAGGTCTTAGTAACTATAGCGGTCTTCTTGGAATGTAAAAGTGTTCTCCATGTGCTCAATTTCTTAGCACTTTCTAACAAATTATGTCGCAACACATCGATATAAGCTAAATAAAGCATTCATTTTATTGTTAATAAATGCTAAGTTACCCACTTCATTATGACCTACACATCCCCACACCATAACATTTCCGCCACCATATTTTAAAGTGGGAAGTACATTTTTGGGTTCAAGAGCTGTTTTATTTTTTTTTTCCAAATTTTTCAAATACTTGGTGGTGTAAAAATCTCAAACTAGCTCTCATCAGAAAAATAACATTTTTCCAAAAATCCATGGGCTTATTTTTGTACTTCATGGCAAACTCTAGACGTCTTTTCCTGTTTACTTCACTAATATAAGGTTTCTTTTGGGGAGATCTGGCTTTCAGATCAGCGCTGTGCAGTACATTTTTGACTGTCTGAGCAGACACTGAAACGTTACGTGACAGAAGTTCATTGACAATATTTTGAGCAGATGTCATTAGTTTATTTGTTGCTGACCTTACAATCATTCGCTTAGCTCTTGAAGTCAATTTACTCGGACCAACAGGTCTGGGCTTACTTTCAACAATGCCGGTCTCTAAATACTTTTTTACCATATAACCAACGGTTGTAAATGACAGTTTTAAAATTTTTCCTATTTCCCGGAAAGATTTTCCCTGTTTATGGAGCTCTGTAATATGTTTTCTCATATCTAAAGAAATTTCTTTGGTTTTAGGAACCATTTTCAAGATTATATCTGTAAATTTAAATATAATCTGAAACTCTTTAAATATTATTGATAAACAAAGAAAAACGTATGAAAAACTAAGTTGAATCTAAAAAGCTTAATAAAAACTTTTGCCATACTTACACTAAAAGAATTCTGTTCAAATACTCTTTTTGCAACGATTTTTCACACTTTTCCAGATTACAATTTACTTCTACACTTAAAAAGAAAAATAATTTGCATACAGCAATTAGACGCATTAAAGAAATGCATGATTAATTCGCAACTGAAGTATGGGTTTTTATTTCATGAAAAACGAAGAAAAAAGTGCTGTACAAATAATCATTTTGACAACTGTATATGTATACATATTAATACATATATATCGAGCCAGCCAGGATTCGAACCTGCGATTTCCTGATCCGTAGTCAGACGTTTCTTCGTTTGCTCTACTGTCCAACGTCGGTTGTGAGCGGATACGTCTTTTTGTAGAATAAATACTATAAATCAGTGCTTCTCAAACTTTAAGTATTTGCGACCCCATAACTTTCATCGCCCCCTCCCTCCGTACAATAACAACGTATTGAATTCAATACTTTGACGCTAAAGCTACAATAAAACTTTAACTTAAGCGAGTATAGACGTCTCGCTCAGCCAAAGCATTAACTACCCCGGACATATACATACGTCTTTTGGAAGAATGATCTTCTCTGTGTACTGTCCAACGTCGGTTGTGAGCGGATACGTCTTTTTGTAGAATAAAAACTATAAATCAGTGCTTCTCAAACTTTAAGTATTTGCGACCCCATAACTTTCATCGCCCCCTCCCTCCGTACAATAACAACGTATTGAATTCAATACTTTGACGCTAGAGCTACAATAAAACTTTAACTTAAGCGAGTATAGACGTCTCGCTCAGCCAAAGCATTAACTACCCCGGACATATACATACGTCTTTTGGAAGAATGATCTTCTCTGTGTACTGCTATCCATAAAATTATCCCGAAAGCTTTGGAATGCAATAAAAGAACTTTGAGAGTGTTTGCGAAGTATTTATTCCTATTTATCCCCCCCCCAATCCATCGCATAAGCGTGGTGGCATTGAGGTGCGAATCGCGTAACTTTTATTTGGCAGTTAAGGGATTAATTATAAAGAGAATGAATTTTTGTAAAAATTTTATGCATGACCAGCGCATGGATCACTGGTAATTATTATTAAATTACAGTCGAACCTCCATATTACGAATTTTTCTATAGAGCGGACCTTTTCCGGAACCAAGAACATTTCTTCGTAAACTAACCTCCCAACAGCGATTTCCATTTTCAATAAAACCAACTTTTTCTCCCGCGATTCAATATTCTTACACGACTGTTTTAAAGTCTTCCTGGACATTTCAAATTTCTTTCTCTCTTAACTCATTTGACGGTGGCCATAAATCTTGAAATGGATTTATTACGTGCCTAACTCGTAAATAGCAATACAATTCTGGGCGTTTCATCCAAGAAGTGCAATATTTAATCCCCATTGTCCAGTTCACTGGAAACATCTTCGATATCTCCTTTCACCCTCAGTGGAATTGTCTCGTGTTCTCATGTCCTTGAACTCTTAATAACTCTGTTCATTTCAAGTGTTGATCAGTTGTACTGATAACTTCTTTTTCTCGGGCTCGAAAATGTCAAAACGTAAGTGCTTGAGCATCAAAGAAAGAAATTAATTCTTCAGGAAGTGAATAAAGGCGTCAAGAAACTTTCCTTGCACTTTTTATATTTTTTTGATTGGTAAGATATATAAAACAAATATATATTAATTTAGAAAAAAATGTGAATAATTATTTTTAATATACTGTGTTTATAAGTTTAAAATCTGTTCTATGTGGTTTATGAAGAAAACTGAAAGATGAACCTCTGTATAACGAACTTATTTTCGGGATTTAGAGACTTCGTTATATATAGAGGTCCAACTGTAATTGTAAAATACATTCTGCAGTACATAAGTGTATTATATCTCAGTCCATATGAGTATTTTATATTTCCTTAAGGCTGTTTTCGGTAAAAGTACGAGAGCTTGAACTAAACGCGAAGCACATTTTTAGACAGAAAAATGCCTCAATTTCCATGGAAATCTGTAGAATTATAGCTCGTATCTCAGTTAACAATATAGTGTTTTTAAAAATTTCAAAATATTCCATGAATACTTTCTTTTTCATTTTAATACGGGAAGGCATAGCCCATTTAACATTAAAGGTATAGGAGAAAAAATGCGAAACACATTTTATACCAAAAAAAAATGAGTCAACTCTGTTAAAAAAGGGAAGTATTATAAAAAATGCTGCTTTCTAAAGGACAGTGAGAGGCCAGAATATAATATCGCTACTTCCGAGCAACAGCGTCGCAACTGAAAAAATGACAATTTTCAGAAATCACATTTTAAAAATTCAATGATTTTTTAAAAGGACGCAACGACTTACCCACAACTGCGATCGCTTTCATATTTACACTGTATCATGTAACTACCCACATAAAGCTCACTGGGGCAGCCCTCTGATTTCCCTTAAGTTGTTGAAAGCATCCTTATATATTTATTGAAGGGCATCAGTTTGTTACCAACTAAATTTGTTTTTTAAAACAGTTAAACACGTAAACTATAAAACGATATTAAAAACAACTCACAAATAGGTAATAATTATTATTTAAAAAAAAGTTGCAAATTATTATAAAAATAACTGTATCTTGGCACCGCTCCTTTCTTTATTAGTTTCAATATTACTTTTTTTTTTCAGTGATCCCCGTTTTATTCGTATAGGCTGGTTCCATCGGTTCTGGTGGTATCTGGCCTTTGCTTTTAGAACTGCTCCTGGTTTTAATAGTTAAATTATTGCCATTATTTTTTATAAACGTTAATTTCGACCAAAGATGGCTACCGTATGACGTTTTGTAAAATAACTGATTTTTGTTAGCCTTCTCAATTCGGAAAATTAAAAGTTCTGAAATCTTGAATGCTTCATCGCTCAGAATGTCACGAAACTTGAAGAAGTCTTCGTGAGTTAACTCGTGCACCATGTACGGGTTTCCCGTTTCCTTTGACGCTCTTATAATAGTAATATACTGATCGGGCACATAAATTGGACCTGATTTTTTGACATTTTTAATACCTGATTCAATAACAGAATGGGCACTGTCTCCTTCATTCTGTGTGTGCCCAGGGATTAGGTATTTATAAGTAATTGAATTTATGTGTTTTAGGGTTTTCACTGCGTGATAATACATTGATATTATTGTTCTATTTTTATTCTGACCGGCACAACTATCAGAATAAAAAAAATAACGTCTTTTGATTCGGACTTTCCCTGATTTACTCTTTCTAAAAAACGCCAAACACAGGCTGCAATTTCTATGGATCCACGTTTTGCTTCTCCCTCATGCCATATAAAGCAATCAACATCTCTGGTTTTTGAATCAAAAATTGTAAAGTGTTGAATACGTTTAACTTTGAGACATAGTAAAACGTGGATACATCGCCAAGAGGGCAAGGTAGAAGGTTGTAAACAGCAACTATTGTATTATCTGGAAATGCCTTATCTTCGTCTTTCCCCAACCTTGATTAATCTTTCTCTAGTAAATGATTTTCGTACTGCTCTTTAATTTTCTGCCCCCTTTGAGTTGTCGCACCACATCTCTCCTTTTGAGGTTGGAAAAAAATCCCAAATTAAACTCATTATTAAATATCGAATTTTGGTGGTTACCATATTCCATTTTTTTCTTTTACGCATAACTCTTGGTAGTCCCTGTAGAGGTCAGCTACGGTCTTGCCCCACCATCACTATACTCTTTGGAGGTGCGTGCCCGTCAATAATGACTGGGAATTCTAGGAATTGAAGCCTTCTCATGCCTTCTTTTATTTCAATTGCCACTTTGGGTTGATTATCATGTTTTCCTCTCAGTTCCGGAGAAAGAAATCCTGCTTTATCTGACTGACGTTTCTTTTAGACTGTTCTAATGACTCTCTCTCTCTCTCTCGTTTATTCCCAATATATTAATAAAGAACTGCTTGCTCACCCTAATTTTTTTTCACCACATTTAAAGTAATATGCATTATTAAGACTGCGTTTCTTGGCATTTTCTCGTTGATAATTTTGGGTTTATTTGGGCAGTATTGGCAGCGATAAAGTCGCGTTGCCTTTGAAGATCCCCCATTTGCCAATATTCGTTAAAAATGTCTTTTCTTTGTTCTTCAGTAAATTTGTTCCTGCAAGTAAGACGACATTTATCACCGCATGGTGGTAGCAGTTTTCGTTCTTCTTTTCATATCACTATTCTGTCAATAATTTTGCCATCATTATCTTTAATCCTTTTTATGTAATTATAAGCTTTCCCACTATTTCTTTGCTCCTTTCTTTCACTTCTCTGCCCTTTCTGCACACATATTTTTCTTTTTCTACTGCTTTTTTGTTTATTTCAAGAAAATATAACTTTCCTTTTGCCTTCTGGAAGTGGACTTCTTCCCGAATCTTCTGGAGTTCACTCGAAGAGCTTTTATTTATGTCGGATCGCGATCAGTATCATCCGAATCAAAATCTTTCTCATTTTTTTTCTGAATCTGGGGAAGACTCCTTTCCAGTAACAACAATGTCGGATAAGAGGGCAACATTATAATCTGTTCCACGGTCAATCTCTGCTTTACTAGAAATTTCCAACACATTTCTTAAACCACCTTCCGTTCCAATATTATCAGCTACTATGATTATCTGCTATCTCATTAATATCGACATTCCCGTCTCTGCTGATACTTTCTGTATTATCGGACAGTATTGATATGCTGCTTTGACCAGCGGTAACTGCTACACATTATAATAAAAAAAAGTAATTAGTCATAATGTTAAAACATGATGAATTATTGTCAATAATGCTGGTTTCAACTTCCCGTTTTGTAGGTTGCAATAATAATTACTTCTTTATAAAAATAGAAAACAAACTTTTTGGGTCTTTACCATCTCTACTTGTTGTTCCTGTTGGCATAACATTCCACGATATTGTGCTATTTTTTTCACTTTTCTCTGCGGCTAGCTTTAATAAAAGTTTTCCCCATACACCTTGCGACATCTTTCAGCTGAAATAATTTTAAGCAAATTAATATTTTCTTTTAAGCAAGACTGTCGTAAGTAAAAAAAAATTGACTTAACTAGCATAGTATGGCAAATAATTTCATAAATTTTTGACAAGACTGACTCAAGTCAAAAAAGTACATGAAAATAATTATAATCTTGACAATGTTTATACAACAACAGTGACATAACTTTTTTCAGCCACTATGTCTCCACTTCAAATGAAACACTCTTGTACATCTACACAGTTAAACACCTGACAAACAACTGAACTTGGGACGGTATTGCATAAAAAGGGGGAATCAAGTTTCTAAAACGCTACATAGACACATATGCCCTCTAGCGGCCATTCTAGAAGTTACAATTCTGACACTACTGCACAAAAAAATATTCACTATTTTGAAACCTTTTATGAAATAACCTGAATTTCGGCATTTTTCGAGATGACACTGTTGCTCGGAAGCAGCGATATTATCTTCTCATTTCTTTTATATCTGATTTTTTTTCCGAATTCTGCAACATTAACCGAAAACAGCCTTAAGTCGAATGTATTTTGTTTGTTTACTTTCAGTAAACTAATAATTTTTAAAAAATCTTTTGTTTTCGACTTTTCAGTATGCTCGCCTCCCCCTCGTAGAGTTATCACGTTTCCCTAGGGGGTGGACCTTATCGAGAAACGAGCAAAAGAAAACGCTAAAATTCTTTGGTAGTCCTCGAGCAAGCAGGATTCGAATCTAGAATCTTTTGATGAGTATTGAGGAGCTTTATCCAATGCGCCACTGGATGAAAAAAAATTGTTATTTAAGGTATTCAAATCTTTTCGTAGAATAAATAGTATTATTATAAAAGGAAAACGCGTAAACAATCTTTGCTATTCATCGAGATTCGAACCTAGAAGCGCTTGATCCAGAATCAAGCACTTTATCCTTTGCGCTACTGTCCAAAGTAGGTTTTGTGTGAGAGGACATTTCTGTTTGTAGAATAAATATTAGGAATGTATTATTATCAAAGGAAAACGCGTAAAAATTAATTTTTATTGCTCGAGCTTGTCTAGAATCTCTTAATCCGTATTCAGGTGCGCGTTATCCATTGTGTCACAGGCCCTCGTAATAGTTAGTCGGAATGTACACTCAGGAACATTGAAAATAGCGACCCAAGAAGAAAGCATCGGATTGAAATGAAATTTAATACACATAATGACACAGATGAGAGATTTACTTGATCTCCAAAACAAGACAATTAAACGAATACAGGGTGTGCAACGACACAAATACTGGGCAACTTCATTAGCGCGTTGGACCACCTCCAACTGCAATTCATGCCGCCACACGGTCCGGCATTGAGTTGATTAGATATCTTATGTTGTCCCGACGCAGATGGGCCCACAAATCTTGAACAGCCAACTCTAAATCATGTACAGAGTGACACGATGGCATCTCCCGTTTTAGCTGATCCCACACGTGCTCTACAGGGGACAAATCGGGGGAGCGGGCTGGCCATGGAAGAGTCTGAAAATGACGTAAGAAGTCATGAGAAACTCTTGCTGTATGCGGACGAGCATTATCTTGCTGGAAAATTGCCCCTGGGAGACCATTTAGGAAAGGTCCTACATGGGGTCGAAGAATATCATCAACGTAACGTTGGCCCGTTAAGGTTCCACGCATCACAATTAAAGTGGACCGGCTATCATAGGCTATGGCCCCCAGACCATTACACGTGGGCGGGCAGTGTGACGTAGAACAGTTTGGGGGGAATTGTACCGCTCACCAGGGCGCCTTCACATCCGTACACGGTTATCATCTGTCCCCAAAACAGGCCGGGATTCATCACTAAACGCAACCTTTTACCAATCTGTGACATTCCACATTGATCTGGCTTGGCACCACTGTAGACGCAGTTGCCGATGTTAAAGGGAGTGCACGGAAAGGGCGCTTGGATTTAAGATTTGCTTCTGCAAGGTGTCTGAAAATTGTTTGTGGAACAATTGTTACGTCTGCTCGTATCGTTGAACGAGTCACTGTGGGGTCCACAAGTGCTTGCCGCATGATCCTTCTATCCTCTTGGTCTTCCTGGTCGCTCCGGACTCGATTTTCCGCGCGTGGGTACCTTCTCGTGTCCACTGCTCCTAACAATTTCTAACAGCACACTCCGAATGATCCACCTGGCCAGCAACACGGCGCGTCGACCAGCCTGCAGTTTTCATCCCGATGATCAGGCCTCTCTCAAACTCGCTTAACTGTGAGAAATGTCTTCTAGCACGTTTACCTGGCATGTTTCGCTTACCAAAGTCTTCCTACAATCGGCGGTAATCGTCACGTTTATGAATCTTCGAATTTGCGCTGGCTTATATAGCACCCTCTTCCTGATTGTAGCGCCACCTCGGCGTGTATGAGCATGCGTATTGGCACAAAACTTGGATCATTTGCATGTCACATTACGTTGTACATATTTGCAAAGTTTCACGATTGTACTTAGCTTCCTTCTTCGAGCTAGCCATTATTCGAACCTTGAATCTCCTGATCCGTTTTGTCAGGCGTCTGAGGTCCTTTCACTTACTTTTACAGGTGATGGGAAAGGCTGTTGATGGAAGTGAACTTTATAGAGGGCAGATTGTAATGGTATAATGACTCGGAATAAAATTCTCCAAAACATCACCAACTGATTTTTTTTTAATTGATGTAGTGGATAACTGAGGAATAACACATTCAAAAGACGCCAATCTACTGAAGCCAAATTAAAAAGGAAGTCTTTGTCCGCTCTTTAAAGCAAAATCGGGTCTGGCAGTGGATCAGCTAACCGCCCAACACAATGCAGGTCCATGTGCCATTGCTTCGGAACATTCAGGATTAAGAGAAGCAAAAGTTCAACTGGCGCGCTCATTGTGTATTATTCATCTAGATCAGTACATAAGTTGCGGTCCACCGACTCTTTTTAAAAATCAGATTTTTAAAGTTTTTTCATTTTGAAATTTATATATATAAATCTACAATGTATTTGCCTGTTCATGTTTTAAAATAAATCCTTTTTGATAATAGAAATGTCCTTTAGATTAAAATAGATTTATATTTTATCAAACAGTTACATTTAATTTTACTAAAATAAATTACTTTTTAATAAATTCCGAATTGCATTACTTTATGAATGGTACATGATTCTCAGTGTGTGCGACTTTCATTTCTCCTCCTTATTTTCTGTTTAGAGTCATCAAAAAGTAAGAGGCAGTCAGAGATGTTTTTTAAAGTTTATCTAAACCATCCTGAATACTTTTTTAAAGGACAATGTATATTGAATCGTTTGCGAATGTGACAGCACAATCAAATTTCAACAATGAGTAACGAAAGATGAATTCAAAAGGAACACCGTCATTTTCAAGAAAATGGCAACTGTGTAATATTTTTAACATTATTTGATCACTTCAGTTTTATATCATATAAACATTATTATATTATCTATGTCTGAATTCAGGAAAACAACAATAATAACTCATTATGTTTTAAATTTTTTACTCCAATAAATGTTTCTTGTTTCCAAATCTGATATAAAGGTATATATTTTTATGTGCGGCCTGTGCGAGATTATAATGTTTTTCCAAAGTGGCCCGCAAGGTCATTTGGGTTGGACACCCTTGATCTGGACAATGGTAGTGTCATGGCTCGCCGTCTTGAAGGCACACAATTGAACCCATATACGGCAGCCCATGCACATGCTGCAATTGTATGCTTTGAGCCTTTGTTTAGGGTAGAACAAACCATCATATCTCAACATAATTACTCAAGTGGTCCTTAATCCGATAAGGTACATTTTGACTTTCGTAGGAAGGCATATTAGATATCCATGTCCTTGATGGCGGAATACCTCGACTTTCAGTCATTCACCAAGAGCTTGCAAGCAGCTAAGGGAGTCGGAGGCCAAAGGTGGTGGATAGCGCGCCTGATTAGGAGAGGACAGGTTCGAGTGCTCTGGACTCTCGCAAGGAATTTTTTTTCCTTTAACATCTACTCTCAATTCTACATGCACGAGATGCATTTTTTGAAAAGTACATCGGCTTATAAAGGACGAGGTCCATTTTCAAATCCTGGCAGGACACATACCTTGTATAAAAAATCAAAGTTCCCTTTTCAAACTGGAAAAAAAATGCTTTTAAAATTTCCTATAACACAGTTTTCTACCCGTCATTGTGGCTCAATAGGGCTATAAATCAAGAGATTCTAAGATATGTTTCAATGATTCCCCCAAAACAAAGAATAATTTTCCTCAAGCTGTCACAAATTTTTTGAGTAGGATTATTATTTTTTGAGTAGGATTATTAGGCGTCGGTTTTGGTAAATATTCAAGCTTTGCAGTTAACATTGTTTTCGTTATTTTTTGAATATTTTAATCTTAAAAGTTGGAAATTATAGAAGTTTTGGACTCGGGAAACGGAAAATATCAGTACATTATGCAACTTTTACACAACTAAATTTTTTTAAAAAAGATCTCTTTAGCACTAGGGAAATGTAAGAAAATTTTGGCATATTAAGCGATTTAAAATTCAGGATTTGGACATAAAAACTTTGCAAGGAAAAAAATCATCTTTTATTTTCACTACATGAATAAATAATTCTACCTCACGCATTTAAATTTCCTGTGTCTGAGTAAAGGGAGCTAGCTAATGGTACGAGGAAAAAAAAAACGTGTGTGAAAATTTGGAAATATTAGGCAATTCGATTTTTTCATTACTTTTATAGTTTTTATTTAAATCTGAGGAGCCAGAATATATACACTTACCTCCGAAAGTCTGCGTACAGGCAATCATTTTTCATATTCATGCAAAGATCGCTAATTAAATGAAGTATTTCTGAATCAATACTATTTTTTATTGATTTCTCTAAAGTCGTAAACTCAAATTGTATGAACAACAATCACCTGAATATTACATAAAATAATACAAATATTTATATCTTGAGAAAGACGCAAATAGTATGCGTCAAGAGTCTGCGTACACTGGAAAAAACCTTTACAATAGTGAATTGTAACTAAAAGTTAATACTTTTAAGCTATTCCGTTCTTTCTATAACTTTCTCAATATAGTTGGCAAGAATTTAACTAGCTTAATTGTTTCATTTACAAATATTTTGCTCAAATCTGTCATAGTAGAAGAATGGAACATTTCTTTGGATGTTATTACGTTCTCCCTGATTATTCACTCGAATAAATACCACAAATACTGTATCGCGCTTAGATCTGGGGACTAGGTTGACTTATGGAATTGATTTGAGACATGTCAGAAACAGCATGGCTTCACAATGGGAGCCATTTGCTTCGTACCTTTGTGCCGCTCTCTCTGAAAGTAAAAATCATCACACACACACTCATCGCAAGTTTCTCGGCATATACCCTGATATTTTACTTCAATAAGTTCAAGTAACCGATTGTGTTCATTGTTGAATCCATAAATTCCAGATTGCCAGCCGAAAAGCTTCCAATGCACTCCCAAGCATTATGCCTCCTTCATGTTTGATAGTCGAAGAAAGATTCTCTTAAAATATGTGCAGGAATTTTTGCAGGCATATTTTTCTTTTTGAGGCCAAAGTACAAAAATAACTTTCAATTGAATGTATTACATTTTTCCAATAATTATATGTCCCATTTAAATGTTTCTTGGCAAAGGTCATTCTCTTAGCTCTATTCACTTGAGAGATTAATGGTTTCTTGAATACAACTCGGCCATGATAGTCATTCTTTTTCAGTTCTCTTCGAAATGTGGTTAAAGTCGCGCTTTTTTGAAACATCTCAGAAAAACTTTCAGCTATTTGTGAACTTGGATTTTTTTTTATAGAGCGTATTACAAAGCAAGATTCTCGAGATGACACTGTAGATGGGTGGCAGAATCTTGGTTTGGACGTTAAAATTTTAGTTGATTTGTAGTTTATGAACACTTTTTGAATCAATAAATGTCTCCTATTAACAGTTTCAATGATTTATTTAAAAATTTCCCCCTTTTCTCTGAAGATCTATGATGAGTTTTCTTTCAATGATATATCGATCTCTATTCTGTTGCCTACCATGGAACCACAAAAGCTTTTAAATCCTAAAAGAAGCTTATAATTACTTGAAAACACGGTTTAGGATAAAAGGTCTCTTTAAAAGCTCAATTTTGAAAATGTACGCAAACTTTTGGCGCGGATGTTCTTGTTAAGGTGAATTTTGTTTCAATAAGGACATTTTGAAGAATTGCTGACAGGTATTTTGATTTTCTAAAGCGAGATTTTAATAGTAATTATAACATAAACACGTAACATGTGATTGCCTGTACGCAGACTTTCGGAGGCAAGTATAAGTATTTTGGTTGTTTTATGAGGTTTCGCAACTCAAATTTCTGTTATTAAAAAAATTATTAGTTGTGAAAAGATAAATTTTCTCAGTACTAGGCAAATGATGTTTTTAATATTGAATATGCTCTTCGAACCTACTAATTATTTTCAGATGTTTAGATGAACGTGTAGTAGTTAACTTTGCTGGACCAATTTTTTTTAGATCCAAGTAGCTTAAATGTCATTCGAATCATGTCATTAATTTTGATTGATTGATCGCAACTGATTTCGAAGTTGGTGCCGGCTTCACCATTTTCGCATACGTATCGTCTTCAGTGCCATCCAATGCATTTGTTATGCAACATTTTTTAAAAGAAATGTAAAAGAATTATTAAATACTGTTGAATTTTTTGCAAGTAGAAAATACATTATTGTGCTTACGCAGACGTATATTTGTTTCATCCGTGTCAAATTTTGAGTATTGCTGCTGTTTCCGTCGTTTTTTTCCAGCATATAAAAGTACCTATTTCCAACTTGCGTCTTAGTGAACTTGTCCTGATTCTATTGATTTTTAGGTGATTAAATAAAAGCTTATACATAAGTACGAGCAGACTACGATGTTTAGGATAATGGAGATAAACTGCTGAGTGGGATAAATCATCGATGCTACATTTTTCCTATTGAAAGGGGCAGAAATTCAATTTTCCCTACCCAACAAATGTTTTGCCTTAGATTCTAAGTCAGCATTAATAGTGGAAAAATAGCGCGCTATAGATTCGAGTAAGTACGGTGACACTGAATTAAGGATAGCAAAAGCTATGCAAATTGAGTAGCACTGCGCATCATTTATGCGCAAGTGAGGGCGCTTTGGTAACTGCATACATAGCACGTACTGTGGTTGCCCTGAATTAGTTTTTGGAATTATGTATGGGAGAACTGCCAGATTTAGACGCTTTCGATCGCAAGCAAATCGTAGGTGCGCGACGCATGGACCATTACATTTCATCAGACAGTTAGGATTTTCAAGGTCAACAAAAAACCTAGCGATTAGGCAAACTGTTGTTTCTAATGCCACCTGTCTGACGTAGTCAGATTGAGGCCCACGAAATTCATCGTGGCAAGAAGTACGCCTGTCGTTGGCCTTGAGCACCATACAGGTGATAGTACGATTTAGCTCGGCGAAATTCCCCGAAAGGACGATAGATGGCGACACCACCTATCTCCACAATTTCTGCATGGAACTGAAGGGGAGGGAAATATTCTTCAGTCTCCTGCGCTCGCGACTCGGCCCACAAGACTTCGAACCCACTGATTTAACGAGCACGTACTCCGTGTGTACTCGGAGGGTATTTGGTGGCATCGAACCCAGGCCTTCCGGTCTGGAGTCCGATGCTCTAACCACGGCCAGGCAAACTGCAAAGGACAATTAGCCTTGACAGTGCGTGGTGAGAGACGGCTCAGGCGTATTGTACGTAGTCAAACTTTAGCTCAAATTACCCCTCCCCCCAGTTGAATGACGGTGCCAGTCGTATAGTAAATAAACGAACTGTGCAACACTCGCTTCGTTGTATGGGTTTCGGGAGCCGTCGATCTACGAGAGTACCATTGCTCAATGCTCACCATCGGGCTGTACGTCTTGCCAGGGCAAGAGAGCAGACTGGAGTGTAGAGGACTGGAAATGAGTAGGATGGAATGATGAGTCTCGATTCTGACTACTTGATGCCGACGTGAGGCTGAGGATATGGCGTCAGGTTCATGAAGCCATGAATTCTGCATGCCAGATTGGCCACCTAGATTTAAATCATATTGAGTATCTTCACGATGTTTTGGGACAAGGCGTGAAAGGCCATCACAGCACTAACGAACCTTATTGAATTATGGACAGCTTTAGTCAATATTTGGCAAGTCATTCCCGTGGAACGTTTCCAGAAACTTGTTGAATCTATGGCTCGTCGTGTGGCAGCCATTATGAAGGCCCAACTCGTTACTGGGTAGATATCCCTAATTCAGAGGCACTTCAGTGTATATAAAGTACAGTGGTGGCCAAAATTGTAGAGAATTTTTTAAATTGTGTTTTTTTTTCAGTTTGTACGCTTATAGAAAATTTTACGTTGCACAAACTGCTAAGTATTTGATATTATTTTAAAGGGAATTTAATACTGAATTCAATAGAAAAAACAAAATTCAAATATTTGCAACGCAAAAAAAGTTATACTGTACTAACTGTCGATATACATTAGATACCGATGATAGCAGTGAGTTATCAGGATTTAGTGAGGTTGCCTTTACTCTTTATTACAGCTTCACATCGATGTTTCATTGAGCTGAAAATAGTTTTAAGCACTTCCTTCATTAATACATGACAGGAAACAATTATATCCTTTATTAGTTCTTTATTTCATGGGTACCTCATTCGGACAAGAGTTTTCAAACGGTGCCACAAGTTTTCGATAGGATTGGGGTCAGGACTGTTTCCTGGCCAGGATAACAATGATATTCAATCAAAAAGCAATGACATCCAATAAAAGATTAGATTGGACATATGTGTGACGAGAAAGTGGTATTTCCTTCGCTAAAATTACTTAACAGGTGGGTAGTTTAGTGGCTACATCTGGAGACTGAGAGTTTTGTTTAAGGTGTCAGGAGACAAATTTAATAAAAAAAGAGCATAAAATGGCCGAAAAAGGTGTACCCCATCTGTTAATGACAGAAGAATAAAAATACTATGTTTCACAGAGATAAAAAAATTTCATGGACATCCATCAGATGGGATCTGATTGCTGCTGGTGTTTCTGTCAGTTCAAAAACAATCAGAAGTAGATTAGCAGATGTAGGACTAAAAGGTAGAATTCCACGGAAAAAACCATATCTCAATTTGTTGCAGTGCTAAAAAGGACTACAGTGGGCAATTAATTGGAAAAATGATTATTGGTCACAAGTTATGCAGAGGGACGAAACTAAAATATCGTTATTCGGTAGTGATAGCCTAAAATATGTAAGACGTAAAATAGTAGAAATGCTATATCTCGACTCTACCCATAGTTTTATCACTTAGTTATGAATATCAGCAGATGGTAAAGGTCACCTTCATATCATCCATGGGACACATTGACATTATTCTAGAACCCAAACTTCTGCCTTCCATCAGGGATATATTTGTGGCCGCGGTAGTCGAGTGGTATAGGTATCGGATCGTGGCCTGCCTTGTCACGAGTTCGAGCCCAGTACCACTAAAGACCCGCCGTGTAGGGCAGCGATGCACGTTAAATCTGTCGAGAGCTGGTGTGGTAGTTAGGAGAGGGGGGTGCAAGCTCAGGTGCCGTCCTCGTCACTTGACCATGGTTCAAAATGACGTGGTCCATCGTCAAAAGCCCTCGTGTAGCTGAACAGTGCGACGTTAATATTCAATTAATCAGGGACAATGCTTCCTTTGTCTTTCAGCAAGATTCCGCTCCCCGTCACGCAGTGAAGTGATCGAAAGACCGTTCTAAGATCAGTGAGTTGTTGTCTTGACCAGGAAACAGTTCTGATCTCAATCCTCTCGAAAACTTGTGGCACCGTTTGAAAACTCTTGTCCGAATGAGGTACCCATGAAATAAAAAACTAAGGGTATAATTGTTTCCCGTCATCATGTATTAATGAAGGAAGAGCTTAAAACTATTTTCAGCTCAATGAAACATCGATGTCAAGTTATAATAAAGAGAGTAAAGGCAACTTCATTAAATCCTAACTCACTGCTATCATCGGTATCTAATGTATATCGACAGTTAGTACAGCAAAACTTTTTTGCGTTGCAAATATTAGAATTTTGTTTTTCGTATTGAATTTAGAATTAAATTCCTTTTAAAATGATATAAAATACTTAGCAGTTTGTGCAACGTAAAATTTTTTATAAGCGTACAAACTTAAAAAAAACTAACAATTTAAAAAAGTGTCCACAATTTTAGTCACCACTGTATAACATGGAATATAAAGTGATTGCCATGGAAAGCCACACAAATCAGAGAGAAATACACCATAATAAATAGAATGGAAATAATTTAACTTTCATAGTGCGGCTCGGTACTATTTGATCCTTGGACCAATACAATCTTGAGGAATAATTACAAGGGGGGCTATATAGTAATTTTAAGTGAAACTTTTTAAAACAATAACAATTGAATGTTTTTTTTGTGGAATTATGAAAAGAATGGCCTCAATATATAATGTTTTAGAATTCTATCAAAATTTGATTATTAGTTAGAGATATCAGAAACAAGATGGTGGGAGGTAATGGTTGGGGGATTTTCAAATTAAAAAAAGATGAAAAATGCTCCAGCAACGATTACTGGATGAATGAAAAGATACTTAAGAAATGATGTTGTGCTTAATGTTTAATGAACTTTTCAATCTCCCTTTTCCTCTTCTGATGCATATATCTATCTCGGTGACGATTGATAATATTTGCTCGATGCTTTCAACATTCCGCCCATCTATATTTAATATTCCTTTTGTTTATTATCAAATTAAGGGGACACAGTAAGAATGGGCTGACGAAAATCAGTCAAAATTCAAGTAAAATGTTTTTAGCCTAAATTAATTTTTTTATATTACTTCACAAAATTCAAAAGCTCCAAGTTAAAATAATCTAATTATAATGACTTGTGTTCGTTTTAATTCATATCCCAATGGTAAATAAAAATTTCAGACTGATTTCTTTCAGAAAGAAAAAATAACTAGTTAATCTTCATAGCATAAAGTTGAGATGATTAGGCTCCTAGGTTGGCTTTCTCATTACTAGGGACCCCAAAATGACTTTCAGCCCACAGTCCAGTCGTATGAAATGATCTCCGAAATTTTAGTACATGACTGAATTGTGTGTAGGCAGTCATTTGGTTTGTTCTTGCTTAAGGCTGAAATTGCAGCTTGAGAGTTTGCAGGAGCCAGGACAGTAGCGGGTAATTTTCAGACCCGAGTCCTCGCCATCGTAATTGCTGTTTTCCCGCATGGCCAATGGGTCTTCAAAATGGAATTTCTTACATCTTGTAAGAAATTTTCAATAAGCATTCATAAATTTTGTTATACATACATCGATGTACTTGTAAATCAAATTTCATGCGTATACATGACTAAATGAGTAGGAAGGTGTAGCACTTTAAAATTCCTTCATAAATAAAATTTCTCTATAAAAATTAAAAGGTTAGCTTTTTGAGCACAAAAACTGTTTTGATATACACACACATGCAAACACACAATATCATGTCCTCTTAAAGCTCTTTTTGCCTTACACCAAAATATTTAGGGATTCCATGAGTTTATTTAACATCTTATATTTTGATCAGTTTTTTAATTTGTAAAATATGTTTGCACTAGGTAGGAGGTCTGTGAATGTTTTTTAAAACAGAACTTCATCCCAATCAGATTATCTATTGCTTACAATTTTGGAGAGGAAGCCAAATTTAATATTTAAATCTTTTCCCCCATTCCTAATATACTGAAAATCAGAGTACAGATATAAGAGGCTTGAAAAGAGATGGTTCATTCAGAATTCATATTAAAATATTGAATTTCACTTACAAAAACTATTATTTTTATTTACTTGTATCTTTTGTAGGCTGAACAAACGAAATGACAGTAGAATGTGATTAAAATAAAAAATGTGAACAAACACAGAATAGAATTTCATTTACAGTTAAATAACATAGTAATTAATATGCAAAAGAAAATTCATTGAATTTGAGTTTCAATGCTTTTGAATTGCTTAACAATTTGCTATTCCTCCACTACTGCTTTGACAAATGACAAAAACTCTAGGGGGTCATCAGTTTGAACATCTAGTACTGCAAATTTCTCAAAAATCATCAGGTACCTACAATGGAAAAAAAAAGTTTCAGTTTATTCAAACTTTATAAAATACTTTTTTAAAAAAGACTGTATCATTAATCTATTGAAGTTTTAAAAACTATTCTGAGGTCTTTCCTATCACTTAATAATTGAAGATTGAAAATACCCAACAAAAATAATAAGACTCTTTATTCTTCTTTAACTTTAACAGCAATGCCTTGATAATGCTCAGCACAATAATTCATTAAAAAAAAGTACATCAAAATATGCTTTTATTCCACGAAGTATCTTGTGTGAAATGGAAAGACATTTCTAATTTCTTTCGAATTATTCTAACATATCATTTCCTTTCATGTTAAAAAAAAATGAAGAGTTCACAGAAACATTTATTTTTGAATAAAAATAAATTATTAGATTTAAATTTCATTAAAAAAAATCCTATAAGTATGACATTTATTATTTATACATAACTAAAGCAGACAAACCTTTTCATTTTATCATGAACCCAACTGGATTCTTCTGGCAAAACAAGTTCATTTGATTTCAAAGCCTGGACAATCTAATTAATATATCAAATACATTATCACTTAGATAAAGCAAATTTTGAATAATAAACATATTGATATAATAAATTTATACTGTAAATTTTTGGATAGTTTTTCAAGTCTTATAGCAGCCAAAAAAATAGTTAAATACCTTAAATTTTAAGCAAAAAATACGATTGTGTTATACTAAAGATAAACCTAACATGAAAAGAATCTAATCAATCTGTTTAGTTGAAATAATAGAAAATACACACAAAAATGGTTTTCGATGTAAAAAAATTACTCGCCTGTAGATTTCTTTCAACTATTTTCTTGGATAATCCAGCCCGAAGTGCAGTAAAAGAAGCAAGGCTGGATGTTGCTGTACCCTCCACCAGTTCGTAAAGGAACACCAAATCTCCATTTTCGATTATGTCCATTGTCTGAAATGTGTGCAAGCAAGAATTGCCATTATAAATATCAGATTTCTGCAATGGAAGCTTACAGGGGTGAATATTAAGAGTCATACTATAAGGAATGTCATACAGTTCAATGCACCTTGCCATGCAGATGGCCAAAATCCTGTAGAACCAGTATTAAAGGCGATTCCTCAGTGCATCACCCAGCTGCTGGTGACATTTGGAAAGGGTGCACATGTGACACACATTCATCTTAACAATGTTTTCCATTGATCAGTATGTCATCGCAAAAAGGTTAAGATTAAACAACTTTTTGAAATTTCAATGTACTGAGAAAGTTGTATGTACTCCCAAGTGAACTAAAACAATTTCAGATACTTCTCAAGTGTCAGAAATGTTTGATGCACAATGCATATAAACAGCAAGGTCATATTTTTCTATGTAGCTGAGCTCTGTGTATTGTGAATTATTTTCTTGTAAGATCAAAATACTGGTTACAAATTGTAAAAGTCATGCATTTTTAACATATCACATGCAGAAGGCAAATTGCTCTATGCTTGTTGCATCTGTTTTGTTTGCCAATACCAAAACACTTTTAGATGCCTTCACTATAATTGAATTCATTTTTCATATGATGACTAATATAATTTGCTCTTTTCAGGCAAAAGTTCAATACTTTTTAAAATTTTTGTCCCAAATTTTAATTCTCAGGCCTACAAGGGACATTTTCATTATTCTTGATTCATTTATCACAACTTATTTCAACAGGATCCCAAACGGCCACAAAATATTGTAGTGTTTATGATTTCAAGCAAATTTCCAGGTTTGATTTTATTTGTTCTCTGAGACTTGAATCTAACACAACTTCACAGAAGATTCTTCTTTACCCTCTGTGACTCTTGGCACAAAACACAGGTTATTGTCAAAATTTATTTCATGTTAAAAATCTAGTGATTTTTCATGCTTAAAAGTAGTTGAAAGATTGTTCTGTTCTAGTAAATGTTTCCATTTATGGCCGCAAAGAGTTTACTTTCTGAATGTCTCTCTTCTCTATAATGGACAGAAAATTAGGGCAAAGTGGCAACAGTGTGCTCAATTATGGAAAAAGCCAAAAGTTTAAGCAACACCAAGTTAAGGTTATATTAATAAATATTCAACTTTATAAAATACAACAATGCCCAAGGAATGTGGTGTTGCCACAAGCTTAACCTATGCGTTGAAATAATAAAATAGACAACCACTGCACAGCACTTTCTCACCAGTATCCAGAGATGAAAAATAGTTTGCAAGCATTAGTACTTTAAGTTAATTGGTACACTCATAAACGAATTGGGACCAGAGTGGTTTGTGTATGCCTTAGAACAATTAGGTAAATTAGAATTCAAAAAGAAAGCGGGGTTCAACCAGTTTATTGTCACTTTTAACTTTCTTATTGTTGATTAGGAGTGTAAAAAATTTACCTGAACGATTAACAACTTCAAATGGTCCTAGGTATGGCTGTGAAAGGGGTCTTCTCAAGCAATCTTGTCTTAAAAACACGTGCGTTGAAGTAGACAAGTTTCGCTTGTGTATAAAAACTTTTTGTTGACCATGTTGTAAAATCGGCTCTGGTTTCAGTTTACTCATGCTATCCCTAAATTGAAGGAGAGTCTTCTGTAGCAGGGGGTCTTTCTTCTACGAAAAACTGTCCAGGAAGTCAAAGTGGGTAACCAAAAACTATCTCAGCTGGAGTTACAGAAATGTCTTCCTTGACTGAGGCATGAATCCAGAGCAGGATGACAGGTAAAATTTCAGTCCACTTCTCAGTAACAAGGAAGACGATTGGTGCCTTCAACTGTAGATGAAACATTTCTTCTGCACCATTGGCTTGAGGGTGGTAGGCCATTTTTTGGGTTTGGTAGGTGCCCAGGAATTGCGTGAAAGTTTTCAAGAGATGTGCATCAAAGTTACGGCCCTGGTCATTTATTATGAACTCCAGCACTCTGAAGTGAGAAATGCTACATATGCTACATTTTGTAAGGAAATGGGATAAGACTATCCCTCCATCCTCTACCTGGATCTAGATTTGGCGTTGTAGCATGGTTGATGTTGATGGGCGGGATTTCAGGTCCAGGGACATGGCTGGAGTACTGAGGCTTCTCATTAGATGTTGGGAGCGAGCATTGATAGAAATGAACTTAGAAAAATTAAGAAAGGAGGGCCAATGGAAATAAGAGTTTAAAAAATTAAGATAGGATAAAAATTAGAAAAATTTAGAGGAATTAAGAATAAGTAGATTATCTAATAAAAAAATTATTCTTTGTCAAGCAGAGCTTCAACAAGAAGATAAGATTTGGATTTGTCATCTTTAGCATTTTTAAGTTTACTTATTATTAGCAAAAATTCTGGGGATCTTTTAATTATTTTAGAGATTAAACTAACAAGCTTAATCACTTGAACTAAGTCAGAAGTATTATCATCAAGTTCGATTCCGTGGATTTCCTTGTTTGTTTACTTATTTTCACTTGTTTTTACATTTTCTGATGGGATGAAGATGGGGGGGGGGAGGGAGGTAACTCCACTAACAACGTTAGCAAAGGAAACTCCTTCTTTACATACATTGCTGTTGAAAGTTTTTTTTCATGATAAGGGTGAGCCCTTTTTAGGTTGGGGGAATTTCTGGCATTTTGTATAACAGGCCGAACGGCCATATTCTTTGCAATTGATACAAAACTGATTTTCCTGCCTCTCCTTTATTGGGCATTGCTTAGCAGTGTGCTCTTGGCCACACTTCAAACATCGTGGTTTTAAATGACAGTTTTCTGCCGTGTGATAAAAATTGTTACAGTTGCAACATTGGGTGATCACTCTACACGGATCTGCATGTATCCGAGGGTTTTGATATTGAAAATTTTAAGATTATTAGCGTTTCTTGGTAGAGTAATTTGGAAAAATGAGAGGGGACCTTTATGTTTTTAGAAATTAGTTCACTGACCTTTTCTATAGTAAATCCCTCTTCCTCAAGATACGATAGAATATCCTGAATTTTGGTGAAAATAGGTAATCCTTTTAGTACTACTTTAATCTGTTTATTTGGCAGGTTTAACTGAGAAAAATTCGAAATCCTTCAAGAAAGCGTCTTAAATTATGGTGTTCATATCATCGTCCTTAGTATAAAAAAGTTTAACAAATTCTCCTGAGGTTTTATTTGTGATGCGTGGGAAATTTTGGTATATTAATTTAAGCTGAAATTGGTATATTAATTTAAGTACGAAAGTTATCCTTGATTTTAAGATGAATGGGGTTAGGGCGCTTAGGTTTGGGAACTTCAAGATAAAACGGAAGAAGTTAAAACTATTGGTCTTTAATCTCCTCAGATTCAAGATCAGAGAAACTGTTGATTGTAGCGACTGGTTCGCTAAATGAAGGAGAGATAGGTCTTGCAGTTTTTTAGGGGAAGACAAAGTTTTCCACAGAATCTTTTTTAATTTTACGTTTTTTGATTTTATTTTTAGGAGGAGTAGAATTAATGGGAGTTCCAATTGCATTATTTTCCTTGGAGTTAGAATTTAATACTGGGGCTTGCTCTACCACCGGAGTGGAGGGATTGCTATGTACACAATAGTTGCAATTAAAAGTTAAACAAGGGGGAGAGAATCACGCTCACTCACCAAAGCATCTGATTTTGAAGAAAGTTGAGTCATCTCAGGGTTGAATCTTTCGAATTTTGCAATCAATCCATTAAACATGCGAATAAGCATAATCTTGTGACTAATTGCCACTGAAAACATGGCGAATCATTCGTCGTGGGTGGATCAGTGTCCATAGTTGACATCCTGATAAAATGAAAGTATGTCTTGGAGCTCAGACAAACATGTCTGTATTGGTCAACATCCTACAGTCTTCTGAAGCAGGAAATCCAGCCATCAAAGAGGGACATGGTCCACAGTTTCATCCTTCTGGTCAGGCCATCTAGAGACTAAGAGAATAATCAGCGCAAGCCTAAATCTAAAGTGAGTTTTTATCTGCTGAATGGTGGGATCACTCATTAGCTGCATTGAAGAGTGAAGTTAGGATCAGGAACTTTACTAGGCAAAGCAAAAGCAACCCTTGCAAAGCAAAACATTTACACTCACTCTAGTATCCACGAGGAACTTGGATCCGGATCTTCTGTCATAAACAAGTAGGCGAGCAAACTTCTGCTCATTCCTGGTCGTCACCCTAACAGGAGATGTGGTTAGTTTCCTTGAAAAAAAAGCAGGGTTGCGCGAACTTGATTGCTTTAATACCGAAATGAGTTTGAAACTAAAACATTCCACAAGGCTGGGAATCTGAACGTTTTCTACTTGGTTTCTTTGAGTTATAGCATCTAGGTCTGCTGCTGCAAGAAATTGACAGTTGTGGCTGATGATGAACATTCTTGTACCTTTTCAATAGATTCTGAAACTTCTGCCATTTTATCATCAATCTCTGGCAGCAATTCCAGAGAGACATTGCTAACTGCCAAACATTGAATCCATAAGGATTTAAGAACTTGATCAGTTACCCTAGTACCAACGAAAGTTCTCTCCGGAAGCAGCCAAAAGGCCTTAGCCTATCTCCTAAGCTGATATCTTTCAGAAGGGTTTTTAATGACATCTTCTGAAAGTAAAAAAAGATTTCTAAAATTTTAAATTGAGGTAGGAATCTTTAGTGACTGGAGTGCGAACTAAGGACGAAATTCCATTGTCTACAATCATCCATGATGTCGGATACTTCAAACCCAAATTCGATTAGCAAAAACCAAAGGTTTACATCTGTTTTCCAAAAAGGAGGTGCCTTGAAAGCTATTCTGTAAGTGGATCATCTCTAACTTCCAATGTAGGTGAAGTTTCTGAAGGTAATTCAGGTTCAGTTTGTGAATCAATCATGGTAACAAAAAAAAAAAAAAAAAAAAAAAGGATAATTCAAATATTCAATTTAAAAAATCTTACCAGTTACAAGTGACTTCCACAACACCAGGCTTACCTAAGATTTTGATCATTAAATTTAAATAGCAGGTCACCAGTTATAATGCTGAGGAAATTAAAATGCCTACTGCATGTTTAATTAGGATAAAAGCCAAAAGTTTAAATGTTTCTTAATACAACCTTAAATATTCACCTTTATAAAATACAAGAATGTTCTAGGAACCTGGCATTGAGGAGTGCTGTGAAAATGTTGGTGCAAGCTTTTATAGTAGCAAAGGTGGTGTTGCTACAAGCTTAACCTGTGTGTTGAAATAATAAAATAGACAAACACTGTGCAACACCATATAGATCTCATCATTTTAACCTTCTTAAATACAAAATAATGATTTTTCAATTCAATCAACATTCCATTTTTGAAATTTCACGGACATAATACATATGAAGATTTTCATTAAATATATAAACATTTACTCCCAAAAATCTTTTGATAAGTTGTAGTTTGAAATTTATAATACACTTTTTTTTGTTTTCGTTATATATATATATGTTAATGAAAAATTTTCCAAAAAGAAATGCCTCTAAATTTTACATCAAATTAAATAAAGATCAGTTCGTAATCTACCTGGAATTTTATCAATGGACATTGAGAAAATATAGAGCTCAGAGACAAATAGTGAGTAGCCAAAAATATATGTGGAGATGCAGATCCTTTCTGAATCCAGAAGTTCAGACTGGATGTCAGAAGAGCTAAACCACTCTCCTGAAAAAGTAAGAAAATGTTAGCCAGAACTAGTAAAAAGATTTTTCATTTGTCTGCATAACTCAAACTTCTTTAGTGTTTCCTACAGCCCTCTAATAAAAGTTATTCATCATTTATGCATATCAGGACTTTTTTTAATAGTTTTTTGTTTATATGGATATATACTTAGTAAAACTGTCTACAAGAATTACCTAATTTAAACAAACTAACATACTTGTCACAAACACTGATTCATGCATTCTAGGAGTAGTGTGGTATAATGCAAAGGGTTTTTTTCGAAACTATTCTGGTTTGTACACTTGATAGTTATATAATGATGATGTTGTTGATTCAAATCAACAGCTTGTGCACTATTGCACTTTAATTTTCTTCATCCATGGTCTTCACATTTCGACAAAAGAGCATGCTAATATGCATCTGGTTTGTATGAAGAAGATTAGCTGACAATCCGATTGCATAAATTTTGAGGGTAAAACCAGGACTTGATTTAAGTGGGATCTGTTAATCGCGAAGATCTTAAATGGCCCTACACCAAATATTTTGCAACATGCTATTTTCCCATTCATCCTTAGGCCATTAGAAACTAAGAGTTGGAGTTGTGATTTCAGCTATAATCAATCCATAAAGAATATTGTGTGGTGTTGTTTAGAGAAGCACAGTTAAATCCATTCTACAATGAAACTTCAGAATAATAATAATAAAAAAATATCTTAAGACACTCGTATAAGAAATGCACTGCTAGCTTAAGCTTTATCACCAATTTGCATTGTACACTTTTACAAGTACTAAAATTTTTTTTAAATATTTAAATAAATCAGGTGTCAAGAGCAATATGGTTATTCAATTAATACAAACATAAATATTTTTTTGAAAAAAAAACTATCAAATAAAATAAAATCAAAAGTTCTCTGTTCAAGTAAATCCAAAAATATAAATGAAAAGTCTTACAGATTCAGTATCTTTACCAAATTCATCCACAATTACTAGAGAATTTCTAGTGGCATTGTTTAAAGCTGCAGAAAACTGAAAAAAATACATTAATTTTTTATCAGTAATATTACTACAAAGTCAAGCTTATTTTTATAGTTTATGAACGAAATTCATCAGTTAAGTCAGTAGAACACATATTTAAATACTTTTTTGGACTAATATATTTCAAAGTTTTCATAATCTACTGTAGGAGTGGAAGGGTCCATTCACCATGTGGTCAAAAGACACAACTGAACAAGGGACAGAAATTCTTTTTCCCCTCTGGGGGATTAGAAAGGACTTCATTCTGTCTTTGGGTACGAAGGAGGGAAGTCATGTTCGAGTGTTACTAACATGTACCGAGTGTTTTTCTTTAAATGTTTTTTCTTAAAAATAAATTTTAATATTTAAAATTTAGACCTCATGGTTTTAATTTGTTTCTGTGCCCATTAATTAGAATCAAGCCTTAGTGGCGCAGCCCCGGTAGGATTCCTTACTATTTGATGAGTTTTTTTTGCATTTCCGTGAGGAAATGAATCAGGTAAGAGTTTTTGCTAGCAACTCCCTGTAATGTAAGACGAGAGAAATTTCTAAAATTATACTGTTTAATATCCATTTTATTAAGAGAGAATTTTGATTTTATTTTTGTATACATCAGTGTATGTTTTTTTTATCTGCATATCCATGCAGTTATAAAATTTTGAACGCCAGTTCAAATTTTAGTTATTATATATCAGTTTATTTTTTATTTCTTATTCTATATCAATGGAAAGAGTTTTAGAACGTCAGTTCTCTAAAAACCAGAAAACTTAAAAATCGTTTACCCCTCTGTGTATTTCATTGCACATCCATGCAATTGAAAGATTTTTGGATGCCAGTTCAATTTAAAATTATTATACATCAGTGTATAATTTATTATGTTTGCTAGAGTAAGGGTTAGAACATCAGTTCTAAAGTAAAAAAAACACATTGTTTATTCCTGCTACACTTGGACAGACATAGTTCGAACATCAGTTCATGATTTATATATGTGTATTGAACATTTTTTTTATACAATTTTATATAAGATTGTTGTTGATAAGTATTTACCAGAATTACTTACTGCATTTTATGAGTGTTTTGGAAAACTCATTAAGCTGTATATTCCAAGTTGCCATAATTTAATACGTATAATTTATTAATTGTATTCATATTTTGATGCATTAAGCAATATAAATCGGTAAAATATGAGTTATTGAAACAGTTTGTATCATTGAAAATTAATATAGAAAGATTGTATGTTTTTGAACGATATTTTATTGACATTTTTTTAATGTACAGTAATACATTCACGTCAGTCAATAAGGATTGTGTTTTATTGAAAAATTAATGTTAAAGAGTATTTTGATGCAACAAGCAAATTATATCGGTAAAAAATACTAGTTATTGGATCCCGTTTGTGTAATTGAAAATTAACGTGAAAAGAGAGAGAGAGAGAGATTGTATGTTTTTTTATGATATTGTATTTATTTATTTTTGTGTAATGTACAATAATAAATTCATGTCAGTGAATAGCAATTGGGTTTATTGAAAAATTAATGCTAAAGAATAATACTTATTTCATGTCAATGAAATTATTTTGTGTTTATGTACGTGTAGTATTTTTTTGATTTATGTGAAAATATTATCAGTTTAAATTGGAGAAAAACTACCGAATATATTTTGTAGTGTTCAGTTATTCCAGCCACGAATAGATTAAGTTGTGCATATCGGTAATATTTTAAGGGCTTATTGTGTATCAGTAATATATGAAGTGAGATTATTAGGTGATATAATCAGTAATATATTAAGTATTTGTTTTATTAGAGTATTTAAGTACACTTGGTATATTGTGAAATACATGACTATTATTTTGAATTCCTCCTAATTCATTGAGTGTTGTGTTAGTATAGCGGATGCTTATTGTTATGTGTTTTAATCAAAGATATATATTTGTGGTATATTTCATTTTCGCAATCCCTGTTAGTGTTAACTTTCATTTGATTAGTTGTTTAGTTTCGGTATATTGGAAAAAGAATTTTCAAATGGCATTTTTGGAGAAAACTGAAAAGCAGGGTTTAATTTTGTTGGCTGAAGATTTGGGTCTGAGGGTATCAGATAAAATGACGGTAATAGATTTAAAGAATATCATAATCAGTAGCAAAGACTACGAAGAAGAGTTCGTTAGAGCTCAGTTATCCGTTATTTCAGAGGAACGCGTTGAAAGGGAAACAGAGGAAAAAATCGCCAGGCAGCATGCAATCCAGCAGATGCGCTGGGAATCAGAATGAAATGAACTGCGGTTAGAGATCTAAAGTATTCGGTCGAATGTTAGGCGGACGAGTTGTGCAGAAGATCCTAAGACATCTTCAAATTACCGAATTAGTATCGGGAGGGCCGAGGAACATGAGAGGGAAACATCTCCTGCTGTGTTGATGGTTGAAGCTAGGATACCAGTAACTACTCCTATCAAGGAAGAAAAGGGAATGGATAATTTAAGGGTTGTTCACGTCAAGGTCAAGGGTGAGCAAGAAATGGGGAATGCTGTCATAGACACAGGTGCCCAGATGCCTGTGGTAAGAGCAGATGTTGTCGAAGGACAAAGCATTGATAATAGAGGGTCAATTCAAATAATGTCTGCATTTGGGGAGCATGAACTGGGTGAATTGAAAGGTTCCAACATAAAATTGAATGACCTTAGGCCCGGTGTTGTGGCTGTCTCCAAAAATTTGGTTAACGACATGTTAATCTGTTCCTCTAATTATGAAGGATTGATAGAAAACTCGCAAATGGTTCGCAATCCTGCGATACTTCGAGAACCTTCAAAGGAAGAAGGAATTATTAATTCAGTGAATTCGAAATCAGTTTGCAGCCAAGAAGTGGTCACCGATTTACTCCCTAAAACTTACACACAGTCTTTATTGAATGTTCCAAACGGAGATTTGGTTGCAATAAAAATGCACCAAATGTCCAAACAAATGGACAAGGTATAAAAGAAAGCAAGAGAACGCTAGCTCTTTCTGTTGATTCATTGCATTCTGAGAAAAAAACTTTATTCTCTCTGAAAGTGTTGAAGAATGCTGGAAATCTAATGTCATCACATGTTTAAATGACAGTGACGAACATGTGTGTAATCAATTTCAAACTTTTGGAATTACTGCAATTTTGCCTAATATCGTGCTTACGCTGAAACGACAAGGAAATGTTACTGACTTCTTAATCATTCGAAAAACCTTTAGTTTTGTTGGTGGCATAAGAGTTAGTAATATGGGAACAACGCCAATATGTGATATGGATTTCCTTATGGAAATAATGTGTATTATGCCAGAGGTCAATCTTACAACGGGTGAGATTGCCTTAACTTGTGGATTTAAAAGAGGAATCTTGTATAGTACTAGGCGTGGTTGGCTCCGTAAGGAATGAATTTCTAATTTTATTGACTCAACCCGCGTGCAATGTTGTCGTGATCGAATAACAGGTATTGTTAATTTGGAGTTGAAAGCAGGATTGGAAATACTTAAGGTCCGCGTGGATATTTTATGGACAATAACATGCATTGGTTGCTTTTTGTCACTTTTGGGATTGAGAATGATTTTTCTTGCTTTCATTCTACTTAGAAATTGGAAGAAAAAGAAAAAGAGATTTTTTTAAAATGTTTAAACCTGGCGCAATATAGGAATTAACGTTTGGTTGGAGGCTTAAACATGTGAAAGTAATGCATTATCCAGGTTGCCTACTCCTGTTAATTTTTAAGCTAATGATTACTTAACGTTTTCTGTACCATAATTTCTGAAAACTGCTAAAGATTAAAACTTTGGCTTCTAAATATGCTTTGCTAATATATGTTGTATAATTATTTTAGATTTTGTGCTATATTTTTAGTAACTTGTCTTTTTATAGTCCTTTAACACGAAAATAAAAAATGTCAACAACTCTTGCCCCATACAACTCAAGACTTTATTTTTAAACTGAATATTTCATCTCCTTATCTATTGCCATCAAAAGTTCTAGAACTTTCCATAATTATAATTACAGTTAACTTTTATAAATAAAAGCACGAGCATTAATATAAAGCACGAGAGAAATAAAGAATTACAATTTTTAACACGCTAGGATGAATGGTTAAATCATTACAATAAATAAATATTACCATTTGTTACATTCTAATATTACTTGTGGTTGTATTTTGTACGGATATTAATTTTCTAGCATATTAATGTGATTTGTAAAACTATTTTTGTGGGAGTTGCATTAGCAAAAGCTCTTTTCACGTGACATTTGAAAAAAAAATTCTCTCGTTATCTTGTTTCTTGCCATGTATGTATTTTTTTTATAGTTTCTTTTCAGCAGCATCGTCTTGGAACGACGAATGAGCTTTTAAGGGGGGAGGTGTAAGGGTTCAAAATGAAGCCACCTGCTACAGGAGATGGTTAGTTCCCCCCTTTGGAATGTGAAGATTCACCATATGGTCAAAAGACGCAGCTGGCCAGGGGGTAGAAAAGAATTCATTCTGTCTTTGGGTATGAAGGAGTGAAGTCATGTACTGAGTGTTACTAGTTGATTTGAGTGTTTTTTTCTTTAAAATAAACCTTAATATTTGAAATTTAGACACCATGTTCTTAATTTTGTTTCCGTGCCCAATGATTATAATCAAACTTTAGTTCTACAAAACAAATAGGAATACATATTATCAAACTAAGGAGATACAATTGACGAAAATTCAGATCAAAATTTCTTTTCCTGTGTTTATTTATATTCTCACGAAATTTGAAAGTTCTAATTTTTTTTAAAAAAAGAGTTATGACAATTTTATTGTGTTTATTTTCATTTAAAATGCTAAGGCTTTTTTCTCCCAAACTTATAGCTACATGTAACAAAAATTGGAATTCATTTTTTAATCAAAGCAATACTTTAAAAAAAAAACTAATTGAATTTCGAATTAATACATTTTTCAATTTCAGTAAGCATACATAATTCAATATACTCGTAAATAAAATTTTATGTGTGTATATCAATTATTGTAGAAGATATTACATCATTTCCTGATTTTTAAAATTTTTCTTTAAAAAACCAAATGATTTGCTTTTTGTGGTATGTTAAGGGGAAAAAAAACTGTTTTACATAATACATACGCACAGAAGACAATCAAAGAATGATTTATTAAAAAATCTACCATGTTTCCTTTAAATAGAATCTGTAATCTCATTTGTGTAAATTTTCTAATGTATTTTTCTGACAAAAAATGTCTATCTGTGTAGAATATAAAATTCAAATTAAAGCAACTCCTAAAGGTGCATATACCTAATATCTATAGCATATTTTCTCAACACTTTTTAAAAGAAATAATTTTCTGAATTAATCTTACCTGATTCAAAGATATAAGGAAACCGGACAAGTTGAGAGAAACGGATTCAGCAGCATACATACAAGTGAAAATGCAGTCCAACATTGGTATTTTTGCCTTTTGAGCAGGTACAAAACTTCCAATGTGGGCCATGAAAGCTATCAGAGCAACCTAAACACATAACAGGAAAATATAGGATCAAATAGAATGACAAAAAGTAAATGAGAGCAGGAACAGTGATAAAAAAAAAGTTGGGAAATGGGGATCTATCTCCACAGGAGTTAAAATTTTCTCTTTTGGGAACTTTCATTGATTCATAAAAGGATAATTATGAAAGTTTGATTATTATTAGAGTAGATTTTTTTTAAAGAAACAACATTTATATTAGATATATTTAAAACAATATTCTACATAGTTATTTCTACCATATAAGAGTCCATTTCCTTAAAATCTGAATTTTCTAGTGAAAATTTAAACTTTCAAAAATGCTTTGCTGAAAAAGAATTTGATATTGCGATATAATTTCAAACTATTTGGGAGAGTTGTAAAACAAATTTACTAAGTGGCTTTAGATAATGTTCCTTCGAGATTATGCATTCTTTACATTCCCTATAAATTAGAGAGAAAAAGGTAACAGTTAATTTACTTGTGTCAAATATATGCTCTTGCCACTGCAGTTGGGTCCAGTCAAAATTTTTATTTTACTTTCAGAGTCACCACTGTAAATGTCATTTGCAACAAAAGATGCAACACACATCTCTTGCAAAGGATGTCTAGATAAATAAATGAAAATAATATAATATAAGATAAGATAAAATATACAGAAGGAAAACTATTCAACACAGATAAAACCTTCACTCTAGGTAGTTGATTCACTATTTCAACATTTATTTGACTTATAAAGGTTATAAGGATCAATTAAATTTTTAATTTCCATTCGATTGTCGAATTTTTGAAAAACAGAGCCAGGCCTTGTAATTTTCAACTGCAGTCAATTGATGAGGATGGCACTCAAACTCTCCACTTCATTCCCATTAATAGAATACATGAATTTATATGGGGCAAGCTAATGTTTGTTAACAAGAAAAAAAAATCCTTATATGAAAATAGCTAGCTACTTGTGGGTAGCTAACATCGTGTGTTGTAGTAACAACATATTGTGTTGACATCTAATCATTTTAACAAGAAATATTAAAAAAATTGAGAATTCACTCTGTAAAATTTATCAATTGATTTACCATTTATTTCCAGATGTTAACTGAGAATCTATTTTTTTCTACAAAAATTTATCTAAAATCCAAGGGCCAAATAAGCCAAATTCAAACAAAACTGAAATAAATGAAATATTTTTTCCAATCAGATTGCTGCCAGGTAAAACAACAGAAGCCAATGACAATAGTTTTATTTCTAGTAACCCTATCTGAAACAAACATTTTTTCTATGCGTATGTTATCTTGTGTGTTGTGCTTGTCATACTCTCTTCATCATTCTTTTGGAAATTAGAAGAAAGAAATTTGTGTACGGTACATGATTAGCAACCCATAACTCTGGAGGAAAAATTTGATGCATGATTATCATGTATGTGTGTATTCTGACAACCTAATGAGTGAAAGTGAATTTTAGCTTTAACTTTGAAGGATTTATGTGACTTTTTCTTTTAGATTAAAAATATTCAAAATACCCAAAATTTAATTAAAATCGCTTCTGCAAGGCTAAAAGAAAACATTAAAACAAACAAAAAACAAATTTTTTTTAATTACGTTTTTTCCCTAGATAAGCTGATCCGTACATAAGCCTACCCTCTTCACCTAAAAAAAGTTCCAAAAATTCTCGGTTTATACACGTAAATATCATTATTACAGCTAAAAGAATGTTCCAAAAATGTACAATTCAGCATACAGTTGCATTTTATTGGTTTCAAATATTTCAGTCATCAATAAATTTTTGGTCTGAAAATTTTAAAGTAAAATCAAGTAAGAGAGTGCTTATTAACCCCTATGATGCGGGCATGTTCCTTCCAAAGGGACTTTTTGTATTGTGCTGCTCTATTTCAAACTAGTCCCAAGGCTTTGGAATACAATAACATGACATTGACAGTGTTTGAAAAAAATTTACTTATTTTGGAGATTGATTGATTGAATGATTGAATATTAACGTCACACTGTTCAGCTACACGAGGGCTTTTGGCGAACTTATTTTGGAGAAGAAGCAAGGAAGGAATCTGAAAGGGTATATCCCAGGAACGATGAACTTCGTATAGTTTTTCTTGTTTTTTCCTTTGAGTGCGCTTTTTTCTATTTTTCGCTTACTGTGGGCGAATGCACTGAATATAATACTGATTTAAGTGTTCAACCATGTTTCAGGCTATATCGCACAACAGATAAGTTATAATTTATTTTTTATTATATTATAACTCTAAGTATTAAACTGTTTCTTTTCCCCCAATAAACCGTGCGCCCGTGGGAAAAACAGTGACATGGGGGGGATTTTGTAACTTTCCTTGGCAGTTAAGGGGTTAACATGGAACCAAAAAGAAACATGAGGGCTATTGATGACAGACCGCACAAATTTGAACCATGGTCAAGGGAGGAGGATGGCACCTCACTCCTTCTTACTGTGAGTTTTCAGTGGCACTGGAGTGGACCATGAGTTCCTGAAACTGACTACTGTGGCTCTTAAAGTAAATCCAAGGATAAATCAAATTTTTAAGTGGACATATAAACATGTTAACAGTAATTGCAAAATAAGTTTTTCCATTATTTTAATTTTATTCTTTTAGGATTAACAATTAGAATAAATAGTTAAAAAAATTAAAGATGCTATAATGAATTCCAAATTTTAATGTTTTCAAATAATATTCTTAATACTAGTGAGATAAAAGAATATAATTTGTGATTTAATCTATAGAGGAATCCAACCAATTCTCTTCAGTTTGGCAGAACCAGTTTTTAAAAATGGACAAACTAATGGTTAAAATTTCACTGGTTATGAGTTTTCCAATTTCAAGTTTTTAAAATTTTAATGTAACAGAAATGTTAGATCAATAGTTAAATGCTTCCATTGGAGAAAACAAATTTCAAAATTCTGGGCAATAAAATATATAAGAAGTTTTAAATTTAAGTTAGATGTAATGTGAAAAAAGATGTAGTAAATATTGTTTTGCATTGATGATATTGGAGAGTCTAAATGAAAAAAATAATACATGATGAGAAAGCAGTTACTAGAAATATATAAGAGTTTACCAACCGTCCTTTCAGCACAGCTAGCTCTCCATCATGAGATATCTCAGGTTGAATCCAATTATATTCTTTTGCTGTCACCGCCAGAGCAATCAAACTATACAAGTAAAAAAAAAATTGCATGTGTATTGAAAGATAACTTGGAAAAGCACCAGATAAAAATCTTATTTACCCAAAGCAAGCCTTTAAAAGCTTCACTTAAAATCTGCATAAAAAAAAAGTCCCCCCCCCTCGTTCCTTTTTAACTCAGAGATATAGCTAATTAATCTGAGCTTATAGGGGAACGTAGTAAGCATATCTTTAACAATTTCGTTAATTATTTTCAGAAATCACGACATATTTCGTAATTTTTATATTTGCTTTCATTTAATTTTTTATGTTTTAAAATTCTGAAATTTTTGTAGTTAAAGAAACTACATACATTTGTCCAAAATTTTCAATGAATTAAAGCAGTTTACAAAGTCCCTACTGATTGAGGTGATCATAGTATAAATATTTATTTGTGACAATTAGATTCTTCTTCCATAAGCAATAACTTAATTGCAAAAATTAGTATAGGTATAATATAATTTTTAGATTACATTTCATTAAAAAACTAACTTGCTGCAAGGTTTACTTTTTATGGAATTGAAACATAGTTATGATTGTAAAAAGCCAGAAAAAAAAGCTTTATCAATAAAAAGAACAAATACATCACTTAAAATTTCTGTCAGTTACTGAATGCTTCTTTTAATAAGCTTTATCATTAATAAACCTATTGTACATCACATATTCTGGTTATTAATTATTGTAAATAGAATATATTTTAAATATTTGTAGATATTAAAACAATTATATATGCTTTCATACATATGCATTAGAATTCACAACTTCCAATAACAAACATTAAGATATATTTAACAATAAATAAACTTAATGAATAAAATTAAGAATTATCATTCACATTTTTTAAAGAAAACAAAGTACGTTAATTACTGTACCAATCCAGTTTGGCTGCATATTCCATAACACCAATTAAAGCATGTTTCATTTCCAGAATAACATCTTGTAATTTATGCATTATTTGTGTTTCCTTATCTGATAAATTAAAGGAATGATTTTTATTATCAAATTGCTACACCCCTTTTAATATCAAATATAAATCAATCAATTTAAATGTCGATACAAATGCAATTAATCTCCCAAGCTTGGGGCTGAATTAATACAATAGCTCTATGAGTTCATACCCAGGGTGGCATTCCCAATAATGCTTAATGTATGTTAATTGAACCACAATATAAATTTGGCTAGATGCTTTATTTCATCATCCTTATAGTTGTGCTATTGATATATAGTACCACCAGCTAGCTAGAGCTCTGTTACACCACATATTAAAATCTTGCAATTTTATATTATCAATTTATCAAGTGATAGCAATTAAATATGCTCATGCTATTCAATAAATTAGAAATGCAATAACTAGAAAAAAAATTGTATAACCAGCACATAAATTCATCATAAAAATAACTGTTATTGCAAACATAGGACTGGATATTTGATGTCATCCATGCCAGAAATTATTTTGGCAATTTCAAGTCATCAAATTTCGATGGGATTTATCACAGTGGTAATTTTTATCTTGTCCACAGGCACAAAAGGTGAAAAATCCTGCCCTGTGCCTATACTGCTATAGTAGGGATAACTTGTAAATGTAATTTTATAGTTTTTAGAAATGAAGAGCTTAAATTTCCAAGACAAATAAATGTTTTTAGTATTAAAATTGGGTCCCTTACATGTTTTACTTACAGTCAAAAAAATTTATACAGGAAACAGAAAATAAAAAGGAAAAACTCAAATAACATTCAAGATGTTACTAACAAATAACTCCTTTAAAAAATATATAAACATGTAAGTATTATAAGTTAAAATGTGATACATAGTTATAACTAATAAATAGCAGTTTGCTAAACCATAATTAAAAGCCTTGTCTTAATGCAGAATAAGAATATTAATAGAAAACTCTAAATTTTCTTAATCATGAAAATGTAATATACCATAGATGTCACAAAGTGTATCCCCCAGAAGAGCATCCAGTTCTATAAAAAAAATACTATAGTAAAACAGAAATTTTTAATACAGAATTAAGAAAGAAAAGAACACATTTAAAAGAAAATTTTATTAAATAAGAATTTAAGTTAACTTTTTCTTCATTTCAGAAAACTTTGAATTGTCATTCATAAAATTCCATTTTATCATTCCCTTGTGAAATAAACTGTTAAGATGAAGAAAAAAAAAAAAAAAGGAAAAGATAAAAAGAATTGTTACTCTCATTTAAAGCAATACCCAATGAGAAGTTTAAGAAAAAATCAAAATAAGTGCATGAATAATGAAACACTTAAGGTAAAGTAGTTGTTTTAAATTAATTTTCCATGTCGTAACAAAAATACACATTAAAAATTACACCAAATACAATACTACCCAATAAAGATAATAATGTTCTAAGGCAAAGAAGTATCAAAATTGTGATGGACGCAAGTCATATTAATTGAAACGTAAATAGGCTTCTATGGTCAAGAATTTATTTAAATGATCAGAATTCATAGTTGAAAATTTTTTTTACATTAACCCTTTGATCTTGATGCAACTTTAAAAATTTTAGGATTTTTCTCAACATATAAAACAAGACACAAGTTATATTTTCCAAGACTTTAGAAATAGAAAAAAAATTCGACAATTTTCATTAAACTGAACACAAAACTGAAATTGACTTGATTAAGCAAAATAATGATTTTTTTTAAAGTAGCATCCTTTTTAAGAAAATGGTTACAAATGCATTTCAACAGCTTAATAAATGCAGCATCAGAAATGTATAAGCTTCCGATACTTATTACAGCTACCACATTAATTTAAGTTCCTCCAATACAATTATCAAATATTAACAGTAGAATAGTAGTCACTTTTCTTATTAAAAATCTAGTGACTACTAATATAGTTTTTTTGTAAGATATAATATTTATATTTAATACATTTTTTAAAAAAGGAATAGGCATATACGAGTTTCAAGAACGGAAAATTTCAAAAACAAAGCAGCTCTTAATACTTCATTTCAAAGCAAAATTGTATCATCATGTTCTTGCACTCTTTATGAATCATTCACATACATTTTGGTGTATGTATACCAGAATCCAAGAGCCATTTACATAACAATGAAAATTTTAGGGATTTTAAAATAATCTTTCTCACTAATATTCCGAGAAAATATTAAGGATTTCTCGTAAAGTTGAAAATTAATTTGGATATTTAAAATTTATAGCATACAAAGTGATTACAGAAGAAATCTTACTTTTTGTGTTGGTACTTTTATAATGTACAATATCATTCACAATGAACTGAAAAGAACAAAAGTATATTAAAAATCTGCTATAGTCCAATAATTATTCATAGATTACTAATAAGTAGTAAATTTTTCAATACAGAATTTTTTAAAAATATTTTTCACATTGCCATAAAGCCTAAATTCAAAAGAAGGGAATTCTAGGAAAAAGTAGAGTAATTGCATGTTCCTTTAAAACCACTGCTGTATATTTCTAATTATAAGGTAATACATGTATAACCTCACAGCATACGTTTCTTCAAAAATTTATCAAAAATTCAAAATCTATTCATCAGATGAATTGTAATTTATAAATATGCTGTCAAGTAGGTAAAAAGTTTTTTTCTTTCCCCATTCATTTATCTCGTACACTTCTTGTCAACTTAATCTTATTTTTCGAGTAATTTTTTTTAATGAGAGGAAAGAGAAATTTGTATACAGCAAGTGATTGGCGAACTGTTTCCTGATCAGGAGGAAAAACTCACTGCATGATGAACATAAGCATTCAGATATTCCAGCGAGTAAAGATAAATTTTAAAAACTGTATGCAAACTTGGATTCAGACAACAACTTTGAAGGATTAATATGACATTTTTCCTTTCAGAATAAAAGTTCCATCCAATATATCCCAAAAGTTAAAAAATTGAAATTGATTTTCTCTAAGATTAGCAGATCCCTATACAGTGGCATAGATAGGTATCCAAAGGCCATGATGCAAAAAGAAATAAGGGTCCCTTCTTGGTGGAGTTTTATCAAGTAAAAAGAGTGAAAGTATAAGAATATTTTAAACATCAGTACTTTATCATCCTCTGCAGAATATAGGTAAGCAAAGCTATATACATGTATATGTATAAGCTTTCTTGTGTGAGCTTAAGTGATCGCCCAAGTTCATTTTGACATCACAACAGACCTCTTCCAGAACAGTTGTGAAGAGTTTGGGAACCAGAAGAACAGACCATAACAAAAAATTAAACAATAACCAACGATATTACAAATAATAACAAAAGCATTAGAAAAAAATGATGCAGTTAAAGAATAAAAGGTTTATTATATATTGTGGTCAGACTTACCTTTCAACAACAAATTAACAATTTGGCTTATAATCTTTTCCTATCTTTAGTTTTCGCAAAAGTTTCAATAACTTTGGTTAAATCCATCCCGGATACAATTGTGTTTTCAATTTGATATTAGCGATAAATGTCGGAGTCGAGCTAGGCCCACACCATTTCTTAAATAATTTTTAATTTGCTAAATGATTGTTCAGCTGCTGGCTTCCACTGGGCTACTCGAGAAACTGTGTTGTTTAATTCTCTCTGATAAATGCCTCCAATCCCTAATGCTTGTATACCATACATTGTTCCTGTGCAAAGCAAACAATCAGCATCCAGTATTTTGCAATAAAATAGCCCAAAACGATTAACTAGTCCATATTTAGAAGTTGAAAAGTGTAGTGCGCTTTTGAAAAACATCTGTTGCTCTGGTGAATGTCTTTTGGAAAAGAACCTGAAGGCTGTTAAGGCCCCATATCAAGAATTTGACGTTTTTCGTTATCACTTATTAGTGAAGTTACCCAAGTTGTAAGAATAAGACTTATCCTTTGCATTTTCGAAAATTGATGATTCCTTCCCTCTTACATATGCCATCGTTGATCGTTGACTTGATTCAATAGGCTTGCAACACTGTAGTGACCACATTTTATAAGTCACTATTAACAGAGATCAGAAGTACTCGTAGTCTCTCTTTCTCGGGGTTGTTTGCGCTTAAATACACCACTTGATTTCTTTTGTTTAATCCATAATTTTAGTTTTCTAATTTATGCAATACAATTCGTTAGTATTTACTCATGTTAAAAGGAAGGAGAAATGTAATACTACACTATAAAATGTCATTGGAGAATTTCTGGTTATTTATTTTTTCGGGAGGATTGAACTCAGCCCACCAGAGGATTTAAAGCTAAGAAATGGTCCAAAAAATATGCGTAAACGAGAAAACGCAATACAATATAATAACTATTTTTTAAAAGAGAAACCTATGCAAAAGAGCAGGGGAGGGATAATTACACCAGTCTATTGCAGGATGCTAGTAAATTATGAATATTGAAACAGGAGACTAGCTTATTATGAATCATATTATTAAAAATAGAATGTAACTAGAAAGGAATTGATTCCTGTGTAGGTTTTTTAAGATGTAATAATAAGTATGGTAAGCTTTTTCATGGAGTTTATTTTCAAGTAACAATTTATAGAAAAATGAAAATATAAACTTTTCAATAAATTAAATTAGCAATACTATTCAAAAATGAAAAGCATTTAGGGGAATTGCCTACAAGTTAAAGATTTTCAAACATTTATATCTTAAATGGAGAAATTATTGTAAGTTTGACTTGCTTGATGGTCAAGGTCCGAGGGCCTCCTGAATGTGAGGGCCAAGGTGCATGGCATCCCCTAGCACAGAGGTCGGCAAAATGCAGCTTCAGAGCCCCATGTGGCTCATTGGCTCCTTAAGTGCGGCTCTGGCACAAATATCCACGGAAGGCACAATAATATTTAAATTAAAATTCTTTCATAAATTGAGAACATGTATAACTTTTGTTTAAGTTAAAAGACAGATAGGTAATTAAAATTTTATATCATTGTAAAAATATGTAACGAACCTCGAGTTTAATTTGATTGGTTTTCATAAATGTAAACACAAACCATGTACAAGCTACCAGCTGAAATTGTTCGTATGTTTTCAGCGTAATCCGGTGTGATACAAAGGTACCACAAGCATGCATGCGCATACTTTTACTTAAGTAGTGGGGCTACAAATTGACATCCCAGACCATCAGTTGCAGTGTGAACAGTTTTGTCTTATCTACCATGTCTGCTGTTGTCCTGTCTTATTAAAAAGTTGTTGTATTTTTCAATCTAGCTGCACATCTTACAGGTATTTTTATACGATTTTATTACACCTGCTATATATGTTTGTGGTTCCGGTACAAAATTTGTAATCGATTTTTCGATAACCTCTATTTGTCCAAATGTTGGAAGTTTTCTTCCATTTTTGGTCATATTAAAAGTTTTGTTATTCTGATGATGGAAAAAGATTTTTTTTTAAATTTTTATTTTCATCAATTTAATAATGATAGTTTTGTACTGGTGGCTTTAGAAAAAAATATATTTATAGGCACCCCAATCAACATGGTTACCAAAAAAAAAAAAAAAAAAAGAAAAACGGAAGAAAACCACGAATTTAAAGTTGAGTGGATCGAGAATTTTGTGTTTATTCAAAACTTGAATGGACTTCCGACATGTCTTATTTGTAAGGAGAAATTCGCGCATAACAAGAACTCAAATTTAGAGAGATACTTTACAAGAAAGCCCGCATCATTTAGCACTAAATATCCTACCGGTGATGCAAGGAAGAAAGCAGTTGAGGAACTTCAGAAGAGTCAAGAGTCGTCAACTTCTGTGTTTAATAACTGGATGCAATCTTCCAGTAATATTAATATGGCAAATTTTGTTTTTAGCCAAGAGCCACATAAAAAATTGTTTTATAAATACATCCAAAGAGCTATTTCAGGATTTTAAGAACAAAGCAGATATTCTGAAGAAAATTAAAGAGTTACCATTGTCTGCAAAAACCATTAAAGATAGAACAGTTAAAATGTGTTCGAATATAACCACCCAGCAGATCGAAGATCTGAAATTGGTTTTGGCTTTGTCAATAGTAGTTGACGAGTCTTGTGACATAAACGGTACAGCGCAAGTTTCATGTCTTATTCAGACCCTAAAGAAGAAGAACTTTTAGGGTTATTGCCACGCAAATGCTGTAATTGAGTGTATGGATAAACATCACATTCCCCTCGATAAAATTGTGTCAATTTCAACAAATAGGGCCAAAAGTATGACCAGCGTAAGAAAAGAGTTTGTTGCTATTTTGAAAGAAAAAATAAACCACAAGATACTTTTTTACCATTATTCACCAAGAAGCACCTTGTGCGCAAACATTTTCGGATGAAATTTGTAAAGTTATGGAATTAGTGATCACCATTTTAGCTGAAGCTCTTAATTATCACCAATTCAAAGAATCTTTATTTGAAATGGAGAGTGAGTACGCCGATCTTCTGCTCGCGTCCCTTTTTCTGGAAATTAAAGCACTTCTTGAGAAAGCCGTTCACTATCCAAAACTAACAGACGATCAGTGGATCCAAAACTTTTATTTCATGGTAGACATTACGTCTCATCTAAATTAGCTTAATCGTAAATTACAAGGGAAAGGTAACTTAATTTTTTCGACATTAGAAGTAATAACATTCGAAAATAAATTATCCATTTTTACTCAGGATTTTGAAAGGGAAACATTGTTTCACTTTCCACTTTCACTTTCCGAGCCTGCTGAAGCATCGCCAAGAAAATATATCCTCTATTAATATAAACACCATTTTAAAACAATAATTTTAAATATGAGGGAAGCATTTCTCAGCAGGTTTCAGGAATTTAAAAACAGCAGAGCAACTTTAGTATTTGTAAAAAATCCTCTTAATGCTACGATAACCGATTTGAAATTTTCTCCTTTTGAAATTGACATTGGTAGCTTTGAAATACAATTACTAAATTTAAAAAACAAGGAGATATGACACTCTACATTCGAACGTCTTTGTGTTGAACTGGAAATAATGGAGAAGAAAAATGTGATCTTAGTTCACAACACAAATGGTCTGCTTTGAATGACCTGGAGAAGGAAGACATCATTTTCAACACTTGGAATAGTATTCCTGACCCTTACGATCAGCTGAAAAAGCTCGTGTGTGTTTGCTGTTCTTTCTCTTTTCAGTTCTACATATATATGCAAACAATCTTTTTCAAGCATGAACAGTATCAAGAGTAAACTGAGAAGTCATCTTATTGATGACATCTTGGAATCATGCCTGAAATTAAAAACATACAAACCTGACTTACTCAAACTTTCCAAGGAGATGCAAGCACATTGTTCGCATTAATAAATATTTATTAAGTATGAAATTTAGTTTTATTTAGTGTACTACTTATTTAGTGTAATAAAAGTTTACTAAACAAGCAGATTTGGCTCCCAATTTTTTAAAAAATTATTGTACTGTTCATATTTGGCTCATAAGTTTGCCGACCACTGTCCTAGCGCATTGGTAGGTAAGCTACTATCCATATATAAGAGGATTCCCTTACTTTGGTTTAAAAAAAATTCCAAAAATTTTTCGCTTACACACATAAATATATTGAATATATTGCTGAAATTTTCCATATTTCATTTCTTCAGTTTAATTTGAGAGGCCATTCAATAAACATCTACTTTACTAAACCTATTTTAAATTTATCTTTGTTTATGCAGTGGTCTTCAAACTATGTTCTACGGTACCCTGGGCTTCCACAAGGGCTCCCTGAATCAAAGTAAAATTCAAAAAGAAAATTATAAATGTGTATGCAAAATAGATTTATCTCAATGGAATTTATATGACCTCAAGAGAGTATCTAAAGCCATATTCTCCAATGCAGGTGCCCTGTCCCACAGGGGAGAAATTTAAAACAAAATTTTGATATCAGACAGTCTTTCTTTTTAGTAATTTCCTGGAACTTCTACTTTGCATACATAAGTTTGGGTAAGAAATAAACTGTGACAGAAAGCACATTGGTGTTTGACTGCATGTTTAAGGGCAAATGAGAAGAATGAACCTGAGCAAAAGACCATTTTTTGAAAATTGTGCAAAATATGTGCAGTTTGACAATGACATTATTTTTTAGCTTTCTGTGTTTAAACACAGCAAAAGGTAACTAAACTGTTAACCGATTCGATGTTAATCTAAATTTAAGCAAGAACAGCTCAATATTAGGTTGCAGAATGCACAGAAGTTACTCACAGAGCTATAAACATTTTACATTCTGAGCAATGTATTTAAGCAAAATAATTTTTTTAAAGTATGTAGCAAAAAAAAAAAAAAAAAAAAAAAAAAACAGAAAAAAAGTTAAATGCAGAATAATGAAAAGCAATTACAGATAACTGTGATTTAAGGAGGCAGATGTCATTAAATCTATCAAGATTGGTTGTTTGAAGTTTGCAGTCCACATCAGCACTATGGACCCCTCATCCTTGATGTTCAGAATTTTTAATTACAAACCTATTGAAACTAGAACTAGTGGTAGGCCCAAATTGAGATGGGCTGAATTAAAATTTTTAAGAATGACTGTTTGGAGAACCATTGCTAAGTGGAAGTCAGAATGGAAGAGGGTTCTTGAGAAGTCCTTGGCCCACCCAGGGCTGTTGTGTCAATAGAAGAATTACAGATAATTATACTACACCCAGATTTTGACAATTTGTGCAAAAAATGCAAACACATCCTAGTTTCTAAATATAATGGAAGAGTAAGTGACAGTTGGAGCTTGAATTATTGCTATTAATGAGTCGATTATATTAATATGTTGCAAATTTTTATTAAATTATAGTTTAAAAGTAAATCAATAATTCTTAAAATAAGAATAAAATGGTTAATGAGAAAATTAATGTCATTGGGGTAAAAGCGTGGGGTGCTCTATATTAATTGTTATAATTTCTTACCAGTTCTATTGCAAAATGTTGAGTTAGTGTAAAAATGTAGTACAAAGCACCCCACCCTTTTACCACAATGACATTAATTTTCTCATTAATCATTTTATTCTTATATTAAGAATTATTTTTTTACTTTTTAGTTCGATTCACACTATAAAAGCGTGTTTTTTAGTTTTTTTAGACTATAATTTATCCAATCTACAAAAAAAGCCTGTTTTTTATTTATAAAACTATCATTTATCCTTTGTTGAATTTTTCCTCGAGTTTAATATTTGGAGCCGGAATTACATGGCTGCTAGAATTAGTTTTGCTCTTCAATGGATAGTAATTAACGAGTCTGAAGGGTATTTATTCCCTCTGTTTATGGAGCCTCGGAAGAGTGCCATATCGTTATATTGCAAAGATTCTGTCTCCATAGATACAGATTTAACTAATAAAAGTGTGTTAAGAAGAAATATTAAATGTCCATCATATTATCACCTTCTAAACGTATTGCGATAACGATAATTCATATCATCACTTTTAAACATATATTGCTTTAAAAAATTAGAAATATTTAGAAGTTAGAACAAAAAAAAATTTTTTCCCCACATGCACGAGTCTTGCGGTTTTAGGGTGCACCTTAATCTTTTAGTCGCTAAATCTGGAAATGGCATATGGAACTAGTTGCCAAATTTATAAATCTTATTCCTAATTATCCTAATCAGGATAATGGAACAAAATTATGAAATTATTGTATTGTCATGGGTCCTTGACAAGTGTGCAAAATTTCGAATTAATCTGATCTTTTAAAGTGGGTACAAATTGAGTTCAAAGATTCCATTACATACAAGTGAAATTTATAAAAGTGTGTTAAAAATACAATACTTTTCCTTAAATTTTCTTTACATGAAGTACCAATAACAAATTGATCTACTTCAAAAATTATTTTAAGATATATTCTTCTAAAGTTTTGATTGAGTTCTCAAAAAACACCTTATAGAGGGAAGGGCTCCACGAGTTGACACTGAACAGCACTAGTCTAATGTAAAAGAAATAAATAGTCTAAGGCTCAAATTCTAACACATTCTGATTAAAAGAAAAAAAATACTCATATCTATTTGGCATTTTGTAACCTTAAATTATTGAAAATATTTGACAAATAAGTCATTTTTGTTACTTTAATAACAGATTAGCATTAAATAATGGAACATGTTTCACACAGAAAAAAAGAAAATTGTTAAAAATGTAGTAATATATATTACTTTTAATAAAATATATTAGATCTTAGTGATAATATAGGATGATATATCAGATATGAAATTATCATAAATTTTACTTTAAAATAATGTACTCTTTTTATCTTATGCTGTGATTAGTAAAGATTTATTTATAAAATTCTTTCTAGTGAAAATTTATAAGCGTAACTTTTATAATTAAATATTTGGTAACCTCAAAGAAAAAAAATTGAAATAAATATTTTGTGTAAAAGAGAGAGATCTATTCTTTTTAATACATTATATTTACCCCTCCCCCCTTCCTTGCTTGAATGGAAGTTGTTTCTTGTTGCTGCAAACTGTTTTCTTAAAAAATAAATGCATATATTTTTAAAAACTGAAATGTAAAATTATTACAGTACCTAATTTAGATGTTGTCATACTTATAAATTCAGATAGATTAATAATAAAAATATGCAAAAAGTTAGCATGTGTAAGCTATAAGAATAATTAATAAAAATTGAGTACCATAAATCGAAGATTTGGAATGGAATAGTCTTTAGTTTCTTTCATTCTGTCAGTAGCAGGTATGGCTAAGAGATAACCTAACTGATAAAAAAATGAAAAAGTGCAAATTGGAAGTTTTAATTTAAATGTTAGAAGAGGAAAGAACAATTTTACAATTCATATAGAAAAATATTTTTACTCTATCACCTGTGGGAGGTATATAACACTGCACTGCTGAACCTCTTGTCTAAGATCTTGTAGTTCTTGATATGCCACTTGTGTCATGAAATCTGGAAGACCATTGTATGTTCGTTTCACTAAAAAGATAAGCATTTATTGCATTTTGAAAAATACTGTATAACAATGGAAATTGTAAGTATGTAATTTCAAAACTTAAAACCTTCACTTACTCTTATCTAATTCACTATCAACTCCTGGTTTGACAACAAAATGATTCTGTCTAGCATATTCTTCAAAGTCAATCTAAAATAGAATGCAGTTTTAGCTTAAATTTATTTGCTATAAGAGATACCAAGCGAAATGTAAAGGTGCAAGAATTTTTATTTTCATGTCCTTTAATTACTTCCAAGCTTTCAAAACATTTTTAAAAAGTCTGCAATATTTGTATTTTAAAATAAAATTTACAACATTTCAAATTTTGATAATAAATATTTGAACAAAAATTATACTAACATAATGTAAGAAATGTTAATTTAAACATAAAAACTCGTTTTCTACTCAAATTCTTTTAAAATAAATTAAAAATGCATTGCTTTTTCCTATCCCAGTATTTCACATTGAATTTTTTTCCCATTTTTCAATATATCATAATTTAATTTTATTCTATTTCAGTAAAATTTTCAAAGAAATACAAATAATCTTGTTAATTTTTTTTTTATAAAGAGAAAAAATACTTCAGTTTCATCATGTGTTTATGTCACTAAAAGGATTACTATTTAATAAAGGAAAAAAAGTAATACATATATGGAGTTAAAATAATTAATTCAAATGTTGTGAATTTTCAATCCATTTCAAGAGAGAGATCCTAAGGGATGGCGACTCCAAACAAACCAAATAAAATCAAGAGGGATTTAAATGTACAATGAAAGAATCCAGGCGCGACGACGCCCGATGCATGTGGCCCCTGAACGAGAGATCATTTTTCACTCCTACACCAACTATGAACGAGTAAAATCGACGTCCTCTTAGCGGCTTTATTTTGGTAAACAATGCAGACTAACTCTTTAGGCTTAATGATGTTCCGCATCCCTATCTCACAGGTGAATCCTGCTCTCTATACAAACTGTCTTTTATTTCTCCTTTTGTAAGTAATTAAATGCTGTAAATAACGTAATACTTAATTTTCTGTATCTTAGTAAATTAATTGTTTGTTTAACTTGGTTGCAATGTTTAACTTGGTTGTAATGTTTTCTTTCATCCAAAATTATATACCCTCAGACACCATCCCACATATATATAAATCTTATTCCTAAGCCAAAGAGTTTGCATATGCATTACTCTGACAATTCTACCTTGTCTTGAATTGCCTTGCAATATCGTTTAACATTAAGTTTAAATTGTAGCAGTTAAGTATATTGTTATAATGATTATATATATTAATCTATATATATAAAGGAGAAAAGCGACTCACTCACTGACTAATCACGATATCTCCGGAACTATTAAACCTACAGACTTGGAATTTGGTAGGTAGGTTCCCTTCATGGATTAGACGTCAGCTAAGAACGGTTTTGCAAAGTTCAAACCCCAAGGGGCGTTATGGATAATTATTTCCATTAGTAAACTATTAGATGTACAGTCGTGAAACTTGGTACACAGATTTCCTTCATAAAGTAGAGATTCCCTACATAATGATTTTTACAAAAATCGACCTCCAAGGGGCGTTATACATAATTATTTCCATTTTTAACCTATTAGACGTACAGCCTTGAAATTTGGTAAGTGGATTTAGAGTACAGATCTCCTACATAATGGGTTTTGTGAAAATCGACTCCCAAGTGGCGTTGTAGAGAATTAAGTGGCGTTATAGGCAATTAACTTCTTTTTTAAACTATTAGACGTAAAATCTCGAAATTTAGTAAGCTGATTCCATTCACTGAGTAGAGATCTGCCATAAGATGGGTTTTGTGAATATCGTTTCCTAAGTGACATTGCGGGGGCTTAAGGGGCGTTATACATAATTATTTCAATTTTTAAACTATTAGACGTACAGTCTTAAAATTTGGTAAGCGAATTCCTTTCATGGTGTAGAGATTCACTACAAAATAGTTTTGGGGAAAATTGATCCCCAAGGGTCACTGAGGGGGGTTAAGGGGCATAATAGATAAATATTTCCGCTTTTCAACTAATAGAACCACATGCTTGAAAATAAAAAGGTAAGTTCCGTTCATGGAATAAAGTTCCTTTTACAAAGATTTTTGCGAAAACGGACCCCTAATGGAGTGGGGTTGCGAGGGATTAAGGCGTGTTATAGAAAAATTCCTGTTTTTGAATTTAACTCAGTTACTTGAAATTTGTTGAGCACTTTTCTTTAGTTGAATAGAGTTCTACTAAGAATGGATTTTACGGAAATCAACTCCAGGGGGAAGCGGGGAGAGTTATTGGGGCATATTGATAGACAAAATTCCCGTTTTTGAACTGCTAAGACTATAATAATAAAATTTGGTTTGCATGCTTCTTTTGTTGAATTGGAATCCGCTAAGAATGCTGTCAACGAGGTATTGATGATAAAAATTCCGTTTTTGCTCTGTTAGATTTAGACTTGAAATTTAGCCCGCATGTTTGTTTTATGGAGTAGAGATCCACTGAAAGTTGCTTTGGTGGAAATCCACTTGATTATTAGGTTAAGTGAGCAAAAAAAATCTTTCTACTTCTATTTTAGATATAAATAGAAATTAGATATTATAATTTATGTTCTTTTTATATCAAGGGGTGAGAGTGTAACAGCTATAAATATATATTTTTCAATACAATCGAATTCTTAATGCTAGATATCAATAATTAGTATATATGTAAACAGTACACATATATACAACATCGTGAAATACCCAGTGAAGCGGGTGGGTAACGGTTAGTTATCAATATATTTCTAATAGTACTGGGATGAGGGCCCGGAGGTTGAGTGGTAGCGTATGGCGCTTCCATGCCACAGGTCTGGGCTCTGTTCCCAGGTAAGGTCGACTCAACCTTTCATCCCTAACTGCAGTGGGTCGATAAATGAGTACCAAGCTTGCTTGGGGACTTAAACACTGGGGGTCCAGTGTTTGTGCCCCATCCCAGTATATGTGCCCAATGGTCACATATACTGGGATGGGCACAGTAGGCCCTCATGGGCTGTTGCGCCACTGTGAGTTTTATATTTCTAATAGTACAGTTTTTTAATGATTAATTTAGACTGCATGATATATATTCAATGAACATGATATATGATACACATGAAACAGTGAAACAAATCTTAAAAATATAAAAAAATTAATGAATACCTACTATTTTGTTCAGCAAGCTTGCAATTCGAAACAAATCTGTTGAAAATGTTGAACTTATCTATGGAATTAAAAATATTTATAAAATAGCATTTTTTTACACTAATATTAACAGAATTATAAAGATAATAGCTAATTCTAAATTCAAAAATTTCAGCTATGAAAATGAAAAATGATGCCTGTTTAAAAATCTCCAAGCTACTGGCACGAGATCGGCAAATTTCTCCAATCAACATAGCATGGTAAGCAGTCTAAAAAAAAAGGCTTAAAATGCATCTTTTTTTAGAGTATTTTACACAGTTCAATAATATACATGATACTTTTAAAAGCGTGTACACAAGTTTTAAGTAGAATTTTGAGATTGGATCTGATCATAACTTTAAAAAAATCATTGCACATTTTTCAATGTAAAGTAATAAGAATACTAATCAATCTTTTTATGAATATGGCAAAATATTAACAGTTTTTCAAAAACAATTGAAAGTATAGAGCCTAAAAATGAAACTGATAATGCTTGCTGAGTCCTCATATTCTGTGTAAGAAAACATTTTGCATTGGTGGGGAAGTAATCGATTCCTTTTGACTGTTCGAATTTTTAAAGTTCAAAATATATCAGATTAATCATTTCAACAACATATGTACATGCAGCAGCAGCAAGTTATTATAATTATAAAGTAATGTTCATAGAAAAGCAGAATTTTAAAGGTGTCATGCTTAAAAAAAGTTTTAAAATAGAAATTTTATTCCTAATTATTTAAAAATAATTATACCAAAAAATCATTTGCCACAGCACACACAATCTACATTTTTAATTTTATATACTTTAAATTATTTGTAAACTCTAATAAGGGCATATGGAATAAAATCTTTCTAACATGTCATGTTTAACGAATTATTTTATACAGATTCCTTTTTTCAATTCATTTCATCTTGTTGAAATTGAGAATCAATAGAAGTCTTTTTCCAGTTCCCCATTTTACTTTAAGCAGACACAAAAGATAAAACCAAATAGCTTCTGACTACAATTTGATACTTCTCGCAGCAAACATAATCCTTTTTTTAGTTCTGCAACCCAAGTCTCGGTAAATATTTTACAACTTTCCTTGCCCAGAGATCGATTAAAAGTTAGTACATCATTTAGTAACATCCCTCTGGGAAAAATTGAGGCATATGGCAGTTACAATAACAGTTATTGGAAAAGGAGCAGGCTTATAAAAACTTTTAATGTGTCCTGAAGAGTTCAAGTTTATGTATATTAACAACAAAAGATGTAAAGGATGTTTTTATGCTATTCATGTAAATAAAATCTTAACAAATGCAAAAGGTTATTAAAAAAATTCAATCCATGCAACAACAGTATATTTTCTTAAAAAAAATCAAACCTTATACAAGGACATCCAGTCATTCATAGATGCTTGGGCAGTTTTCATACGAGTTATGATTCTCTGGGGGAAATATATAAAGAAACTTAGAATTAGATCCAAATAAAAAGGCAAGGTACATAAAGAACAGTTTTAATTTTTAAAATAAAAAAAAGAGTGTTACTGGCAAAAATTTGATATGTTTTAAGCTTCCTTGTAAAGTACTCATTATATCTGAATTTTTTGTAGATACAAAATATTTAACAGCTGCCTGTCTGTCACTAAGTAGATTAGGATCATTACTTGGTAATAAGAACCAACGCCTAAAATAAGTAAATTTAAAATATTCATAGAGGAAGAAAAATATAATTAATAAAGTAAATATTAATGCATTAAAAATATTTAAAAATTGTTACTTTAACTCTTTTTTTCCAATTGATGATTTACATTTATTACAAATACCTATGAATAGAAAACAGCAGATTTAGTTATAGCAAAAAAATGGAAGTTATGAAAAATTCAATTATAGCAAACAACACACACACATATATATGCAATGTTTCAAATCAAGTTTTATTCAGAAAGCAATGGACACTCTGTCGCTGAGAGAAAACAGATGCAACGTGAGATTTTAATTGGGCTGAATACTTATGTCCAGAACTGTTAAATAACTCTTTTTAGTTTATGATTTCAATTTGAAAATGAAGAGTGGCATATGTGGGAGCTATAATAAATAATGAGCTGAGAATAAAAGGGTTTTGTTTGGAATATCTGTTCTGAGAAATAATTGGGTATTTAATTTAAGACTTGAAGATGATACGGAAATCAAAAGTTAAGAGGTAAATAGGGGATTTTGTTTTAGATCTGATTTAATTATCTTTACATATATATATATGTATGTGTGTGTAATAAAATTTAATTAAGGGTTACTTACAATAAGTATTGTTCTTAACTTATTTATATTAAAGATCTTATTTTTAACAAAACTTACTCATTAAGAGAAAACTACAAGTTGTTTCACTATCCAGTTACAAAATATGTTTCATAACTTTTTAAGAATGAAAAAACTAATTTTAAATAAGTTTGTAAGAGAGACACGTTTTAAAATATCTCTACTATGTTATTCATTATAAATAATTACCAATATCTTACAATAGTTAAAAAAAAACAATGGATTAAACAAACATTTTACTTAAGTGCATGTTATTCACTTGCATGTCAATTCAACAAATTATATTTCTTTTAATTAAATATAATACATTTTTTTAAGAAATAAGAACTTAATCAGTAATAATTAATAAAAACACAAGGAAATGAAATAAATCAAACACATTTTGCTGCTAAATTATATGAAATAAGTTTATATTTCAAAAGCAGAATTCTCATTTTACAGAATCTGAATGATTTATTTTATATTTATTAACTTTTTGCATTACCAAAATACTAAATTTTTAGTTTTTATTTAACAAATTTCAAGTTTATAATAGCATTTATCACAAATTGAGAATATTTAAAGAGTTAGCAACAATTTGGGTCATAACTAGGAGTTTTTAAATTACAACAAATTAAATTAAATGCAATCATCACAAACCATTATACCACAAAAATATTTGCATAATTTTTTACCCCCAAATCTCAGTATTCTTGCATACAATATGTAAAAGCTACATTCACTATATCAAATAATTATCTGCAGTTTATTCATATATTTCTTTATATTCACATCTTTGCTTCGATGCATAAAATAATTTTAAAAATTAATATCACTTAGGCTCTCTTCTCTTTTTTAAGATATATAATGTTTTGAAATCTGTAAAAAGTTAAGATTGATACCATACAAACTTAAGCCTTCTTTGATACCAGAACTACTTTTATATACAGATGGGTGCCTTTCCTCTTGAAAGATCTGAAGGGCTCTACAAAATAATAGATTCATATCACTTTAGTCCTACAAAGTTTAGAATATTGTGTAAAATGTCAAAAACTAGTTTATGAAAATAAAGTAAAAAAAAACAAAAAAACGATGCATGAAAAATAGAATATGTGTAACTGATATATAGATAACCTTTGGTGATTATGTAATTAACATAAACATTCCAATTAATCTAAAATTATCCATTGAGTAAGTTTTACTTACCGGAATGAATTTTCATCAATATTAACAATATTTTTTCTGAAAAGAAAATTATCAATAAAAGCATATTTAGCTATATAAAAATAGTTTATTACTCTATACATTATGTCGAAATCTTCAAAGCTAACAAACAAAATTCATAAATTATAAACTAAAACAGTTTTGGAGGAGGAATAGGTACTTTTTTTGGTACATAAAAAAAGCAAACATGTTAAAAAATTCTTTTATTTAGAAAATACAACCTATTTGAATGAAACTTGTTTCTCTGCTATTCAGTACATAACTTTAAAAAATTAATGAAAATATATATTTGAGAAAAACCAAAAATAATTAATTTGCAAAAATGAATTTTAAGCAAAAGTAACATTTAAGTAGAGAAATGTTTCAATTTAGAAAATATTTACAAAAAAATCTTCATTTACTTCACAGATAATTATTATAAAGATGAAAAGTGCGATAAACTATTTATATAAAAACAATTTAAGACATAAAAAACAATTGAACATTTTCCCTCATATTATTATTTCAAAAATGGAGCATTCTAAAAAATTCTTTAGTACAATAATATAAGTATTTTCATAAAAAAATTGAGGATGTTAGAATTGACTATAGTAAATATCAAATAAGTCAGCATAAGTGCTAAATATTAGAAATTTTGTAAAAATTATTAGTAATAACAATTTTACTTAAAATCTTACTAGAGTAAAAACACTTCACACACATAAAAAGAAATCATAAATAATAATTGCATTAGAGCAAAGTTAAACAACAAAGGAAAAAAAAGAACAATACAATGTTAGTGTTGAGACAGATGAAACAATCTTGGAATCTACATCCAGTCGAGGTCCAAAAGGATTGTTTTCAATAAATTTCAATAAGCCACCTGCTGCTTTCACCTATGGAAACACAGAAATGAAATAATAGTAATATATATACTACATTATCTTCATTTATATAAACACAGTTACACCAATTTAATTTCTTAAAATTTAACTCTTCTAAACTGTGTGGTGTGTATTTCAAAAAACCATTCCCTACCACTTTGGTGTAGACCATAAATTGCTTTATTTAGCAAACATACATAATGTGGTCTTTCATGATCTATAAAGCCCTGAGGTTGTTGCATTAAAACTCTTTCACACAAGTTTGCATATAGGTCTATTTATATTATTATTGTCTATAGGTCTATATTTAATATCTAACTGACAGTGTGACCGCCCAAAGCAACAGACAAGAATGGTGAAAAACATTCTAATTATTGAAAAGTTCACAACGGGACTAAATACTTCATCGTATGTTTCTCCCTTACGTTTTCGGTATCCTTGAGCAACAAGACGAGCTTTATATCTTAAAATTTTTCCTTCCTCATTCTTTTTAATTGTGTAAACCCACCTATTTCCAATAACTTTTTCCTTTTCAGGCCTAGGGACTAATTCCCAAACACATCTTTCTGACATAATATTAATTTCCTCTTTCATAGCAACAAATCATTTATCTTTATCTGGAGATAAAGATGCTTCTTTAAAATTTCGAGGTATTACAACTTCAACATGATGTGCTTCATGATTATTATACTCACTGGTACTACTTTCCCCTTTGGGTACAGGACCAGAATATTTGTCTTTTCCACTGAAATTAAAAAAAAATCTTATTAAATTTTGTATTGTGGGCCCTACAATATTTCTCAACATCAGGATATGATCTCAATCTAAGAGACCTTCCTTCGAAACCATAATAAATGTCTACTCTTGCTCCATCAGGTCTGGGTACTGCTTTCCTGATCCATGTAAGATTTTCACAAGGTATTTCATCTCCTTCACTAATTTCAGTCTCCGATTCATACTCAGATTTTTTCCGTTATCAGAGGAGTATATTCACATTTGTTATTTAGGCCCAGGACAGCTTCCCCATTAACACTTTCATGAAAGGAAACATTACAGGTTTCGATAATTTTCTCTTCTTCAGGAATCCAAACTCTATAACCTTTTGTTTGCATTGTATATCCTACCATGATACCCTTTTATGCTTTCATATTAAGTTTATTCCTCAACTGTTTGGGAACACCCACATAAGCTTTACAACCAAAAGTTTTTAAATGTTTAACCGAAGGTTTTTTACCACAATACAATTCAAAAGGGGTTTTTGTCTGGTTTTTATGACAAATGCAATTCCACGTATAGGTAAAGCATAATAAAGCCTCTGACCAGAACTTATTACTTAAACCACTACTTCGTAACATTGCTCTAATAGGATCTAAAGCGGTAGAATTAAAACGCTCACTTACGCCGTTCATTTCAGGCGAGTATGTATTGGCTCTCTCCATCTCAATTCCCTGAGAATCTAAAAATTTACAAAATTCTTTATGAATAAATTCAAAGCCGTTATCAATCCTAACGTTAACAACTTTGTTATTTAAAAATCTTTCTGTCCGTTTCTGATATCTGGTAAAACAATTGAAAACATCAGATTTTCTTTTAATCGGGAAAACAGTTACTTTCCTACAATAATCATCTGTTATTGAAAGAAAATAATTACTACCATCATGAGATGCTGTAGGAATTGAACAGACATCCATATGCAATAACTCTAGTGGTTTTTTAGATCTGATTTTTGAAATTGGTTTAAACAATTTTCACTTACTCTTACCAATTTTGCAATCCTCACACTCTACATTAATAGATTTCAACTTTGGTATTCCTCTAATACTCTCATTCTGACTAGACCTTAAAATATTGTTACGAATTTAGTCTTATTCTAATTGTTTCTACTCATTTGTGTTCATTTCTACAGTCTAATTTGTCGTATCTAATGTGATTTCAACCCTGTTTACCTGTAATATCATTTCCACTGCATTGCACGGCCCCCATGCTTTAACATTGGTTTAAATGGTAAACTCGCAAATATTGCAGCTAGCGCCAAGTTGGCGACGGATTTGGCGACTTAATTTTTGGCGCCAAATGTGGTCGATAAGCTTGGCGGCCATGGCAACCCTGCTCCTAATAACCCTGTCTGGCAACCCTATCGCGGTATTGTAACACTATGTATTGAGCTTTTCTCATACCTTCCGGATTTTCTAGACCTTTCTATTTCTAGATTATTCTGGCAAGTGCCAGAGGTTTCTGACCGAAAGGTATAAAAGGGCCCGGGCCGGCTAGTCAGTCAGTGAGATCTCAGCTTTCAAGCAAGTGATACCTCTCCGTGTTTTAAAAGAGAGAGACGATTGCATAGTGAGTGTGTTATTGTTTTTATTGAGTTATTATTTTTGTGCTGAGTGTTTACTATTGCTTTTGTTAGTGTATTACATCTGTGTTATCAGTATTTTCATCGATTGTACGTGACTTTCTCGAACTGTTCTACAATTTGTGGAGGACTGTTTTGGCAAAGAATAAAATTGTTTTGGATCCCGCTCTTCGGCTTCAATCATTTCGAATCCCCGAAAACGCAACAATTGGTGTCAGAAGTGGGATTGAATGCCAACAACAAGAGCGATGGAGGCCCAGTTCCAGACTCTTCTAGAAAAATTGACCGCCAGCATGAATGCCAATATGGGCGAAATGAAATCGGAGTTGACCGGCATGAATGCCAATATGGGCGAAATGAAATCGGAGTTGACCGCCAGCATGAATGCCAATATGACTGAAATGAAATCAGAGTTGAAAAGTGATTTGAAGGGCATTGGCGACAAATTGACGACTATGGACAAGAAATTTGAAGAAATGGAAGGAAGAATCGAGTCGGTGGAAAATAAATTCGAAAACAAATTTGTGGATATAGAGAACAAATTTGAAAATAAATTCGAAGATATGGAGAGCAAACTAGAGAAATTGAAGCAGAAAGTCATGACTGGTCAAGGGGATGAATTTAAGTTTCAAGCTCCTTATTCCAAGCCTTCCATCAAGCTTTCTACATATGACGGAAAGTCCTCTTGGCAGGTGTATAAGACCCAATTCTCCATAGTGGCGGATGTAAACCAGTGGGACTCCCAGACCAAGGCCTGCCAGTTAGCTGCTTCTCTTCGAGCCGACGCTGCTGACATTTTGCAAACTTTGCCGGAAACACAGCGGCTGGATATCGACGCTCTCGTTAATGCTCTGGAGTTACGCTTCGGAGAGAAATGTGTGAAGGATTACAGCAGACTCAGCTGAAGTCACGGCAGCAGAAAGTGTCCGAAACTCTCCAGAACTGGCGACGGACGTCGAGAGGCTTTCTCACTTGGCGTTTTCTGACTGTCCGACTGAAGTAAGAGAAGTCCTGGCGCTGCAACACTTCATCGACGGGGTGCGTGATCCGGAAATCCAGAAAGCTCTCCGAATGGCTGATCTCAAGGACTTAAAGGGGGCCCTAGTGTTTGCTATGAAATTCGAGGCAGCCCAGCAAGCAACACGAAAGGACAGACACCCCATACGAGCCGTCAACGAATCGGACACGTCGAACTCAGGTGTGGAGCGGTTAGAGCGACAGATGAGAAGCTTCATGAATAGAGTTGAGTCTTTGATGTCCCAGAAAGCAGACGGGAAGAAGACCCTTAAATGCTGGACCTGCGGTCGAGAAGGGCATCTGCAGAGAAGCTGCCGGGCACGCCAAGGCGCTGAAACTAATAGCGCCTCCCGGAAGGAGGTGTCGGAAAAACTAATTAATGGCCATCTCGTGGGGCGGAGGTTGCCAGATTTTGGAAAGCCCCACTTTCAAGTGTGTAAAATTTCGACAAAGAGTACCGGTGAGAATGGAATTTTTATAATGGGACATATTAACGAGCTTCCCTGCAACATGATCATCGATACAGGAGCCAATGTGTCTATCATTCGGAACGATCTGGCTCAAAAATTAAAAGAGAAACTTATCTGGACCCCACCCCGAGTGGTGCTACAGACCGTGACGGGGGAAAAGATTGATATTCACGGAAAATTAAAAGTCAAGATCAAGTTTGGAGACACTACCTACCAACATGCTGTGTATGTCGCAGATATTGCAGACCCTTTCATTCTTGGACTGGACTTTCTAAAGGAGCATGGTTTCACTCTAGACTTCAACAAGAACGAATTACGTTCCATACACGAAGAAGTCACTATATTCAAAATTGAACACAGGACAGAATCTATTCGACAGGTAACCGCTAACGAGAATATTACCATTCCCCCAAGGACTGAAATCATAGTACCTGGATACATCGGTAACGATGTGAGTTTCAACTCTGGACTAATTGGAACTGCGGAAAATAAAGCGAATGGATTGCTAATAGCTTCGACGCTAGTGGACCTTTCCAGAAAAACTATCCCGGTAAGAATTTGCAACGTAACTGAAAAACCTAGAGTGTTCCAGAAAGGTGAAGTGTTGGCAACCTGCAGTCCAGTAACGTGTGTCTGCAAAAGTTCGAGCTTGCTCCTATCCAACTCGCCTCAACAGTTGACTCCCGACCTTCTAGAAAATGCTGAATTGTCCCCGAACAGAAAAGCTCCGCAGAAAGACTGTTCAAGAATTTGAAGACGTGTTTTCTAGAAACAGTAGCGATATTGGCCATACTACAGTGACACAACACAGAATTGATACAGCAGACCATCCGCCGATTAAACAGCACCCAAGACGCTTGCCGTTTGCTAAACAGGAAGAGGTCGGAACACTACTACGAGAGATGCAGGAAAATGACATCATAGAACCGTCTTCGAGTCCGTGGGCATCTCCAATCGTCTTGGTTCGTAAGAAAGATGGCTCCACAAGATTTTGCGTGGACTATCGAAAACTTAACGACGTCACCAAGAAGGACAGCTACCCTCTTCCAAGGATAGATGACACCCTGGATACCCTTTCCGGTCATAAATGGTTCTCGACTTTAGATTTAAAGAGCGGATACTGGCAAGTGGAGATCCATCCCGAAGATAGAGAAAAACAGCATTCACTTCCGGCCAAGGACTATGGCAGTTCAAAGTCATGCCGTTCGGGCTCTGCAATGCGCCAGCTACTTTCGAGCGCCTGATGGAGACCGTGCTAAAGGGTCTGACTTTTGAAGCTTGCCTTATTTACCTGGATGACGTCATAATAGGAGGGCGTACGTTTAAAGAACATCTTCAAAATATCCGGAAGGTGTTATCAAAATTAAGCGACGCTAACTTGAAGCTAAACCCTTCGAAATGCAAGTTCTTCCAGAAAGAAGTCAATTATCTGGGACACATCATCTCTGCAGAAGGTGTTCGTACGGACCCCGAAAAAGTGTCCGCCGTAAAGAATTGGAAACGCCCTGAAAACCTCCGTGAGCTGCGAAGCTTCCTGGGACTATGTACTTATTACCGAAAGTTTGTGAAAGGGTTCTCTAACATCGCAAGACCCTTGCACAAGCTAACAGAAAGTAAACAAAAGTTTCAGTGGACAAAAGAATGTGAAGATTCCTTCCTCCAGCTTAAAGAAGCTTTGACGTCTTCACCGATCTTAATATATCCACAACCGGACAAGCCATTTATCTTGGACACTGATGCCAGTAATGAGAGTGTCGGAGCAGTATTATCTCAGGAAATAGATGGCCAGGAACGAGTCGTAGCTTATTGGAGTAAGTGTTTATCGAAACCGGAAAGAAATTATTGTGTCACTCGAAAAGAGCTACTGGCTATTGTGAAAGCCATCGAGCATTTCCATCACTATCTCTATGGCCAAAAATTTCTTCTACGTACCGATCATGCCTCTTTAACCTGGCTAATGAATTTTAGAAATACTGAAGGCCAGGTAGCCAGATGGATACAACGGCTCAACGAGTATTACTTTGACATCAGACATCGTAAAGGCTCCTCGCATGGAAATGCTGATGCCCTCTCAAGAAGACCATGCCCAGAAAATTGTCGTCATTGTTCCAGAGTAGAGACCAAATATGACTATGCTATACGCCAGATAACAACTTCAACAGCGACGCCACCCGATCCCTGGAGTGACGAGAAAGTTCGAGAAGACCAGATGGCGGATCCTGATATTAAACCCCTTATAGAGTTTATGGAGTCTTCCAGCAATAAACCAAGTTGGCAGGACATCTCGGCTTATAGTCCTACAACTAAGCAGTATTGGGCCCTCTGGAATTCTCTACATCTCAGGAATGGTGTTCTATACCGAAAATTCGAATCAGAGGATGGAAAGACATTCAGGTGGCAATTAGTACTTCCTCGATCTCGTATCCCAGAGGTACTCAAAGAATTGCATGGCAGCCCAACAGGAGGTCATTTCGGCGTCATGAAAACTTTGCACCGAGTTCGAGAGCGATTCTGCTGGGGTAAAGTGAGAGCTGACGTGGAACAGTGGTGCAAGTCCTGTGATGCCTGTTCAGCTCGGAAGGGGCCAAAGATACGTAGCCGAGGGAAGCTGCATCGCTACAATGTTGGAGCACCCTTCGAACGTATCGCTTTCGATATCCTGGGACCTCTGCCAAGGACTGCGTCTGGTAATAAGTACCTACTTGTTGTCATGGACTACTTCACCAAATGGCCCGAAGTGTACCCCATTCCGGATCAGGAAGCCCCCACCGTAGCGGAGGCTGTAGTGCAGCACTGGATATCGAGATATGGGGTACCTCTTCAACTTCATTCCGATCAGGAAGAAATTTCGTCTCTGCGGTATTGAAGGGGGTCTGTGAACTACTCGGAATTGACAAGACCAAGACCACACCTTTGCACCCACAGTCAGATGGCATGGTGGAGAGGTTTAATCGTACCATCCTAAATAACCTCTCACTGATGGTCTCCAAGAACCAACAAGACTGGGACCAGAAAGTTCCTCTCTTTCTGCTAGCGTACCGCAGCGCCGTTCACGAGACTACCGGATATTCACCATCCCAGATGCTTTTTGGCCGAGATCTTCGTCTCCCTTGTGACCTGCTGTTTGGTCGCCCTCCGGATACACCTTCATCGCCTGAGGAGTACGTGCAGAATCTCCAGGCACGTTTTGAAGATGTACACAATTTGGCTAGAGAACGGATCAACCTGAGGACGGAGAAGATGAAGACTCGGTACGACACAAAAGCCACAGGACATCAATTCAAGAAAGGTGACAAGGTGTGGTTCTACAACCCGACTCGACGCAAAGGACTTTCTCCTAAGCTACAATCGCATTGGGACGGTCCTTATACAATTTTAAAGATAATAAACGACGTCGTAATCCGGATCCGTAAGTCAACGAATTCGAAGCCTAGAGTCGTTCATTACGACAGGCTCGCTCCATATTATGGCCATAATTCTTAGTGTGTCAATTATCGTGTAATTTATTTTGACCATGGTCTTGTATAAATAAGTTAGTGTGTAAATAATCTTGTAAATAATTTTGTTTATTGTTTTGTAAGTGTTTATTTTCTACTATGCATTACGTGTTTATTTTGTACTATGCATTAGGTGTTTATTTTGTACTATGTATTACATGTTTATTATTGCATATTCATTTAATTGTTTTTAATCAATTGCTTTATTATTATGTTAACGTCTGATGAAGGGTTGTACTGCACGGGACGTGCAGTTCTTGAGAGGGGGGCAATGTTACGAATTTAGTCTTATTCTAATTGTTTCTACTCATTTGTGTTCATTTCTACAGTCTAATTTGTCGTATCTAATGTGATTTCAACCCTGTTTACCTGTAATATCATTTCCACTGCATTGCACGGCCCCCATGCTTTAACATTGGTTTAAATGGTAAACTCGCCAAATATTGCAGCTAGCGCCAAGTTGGCGACGGATTTGGCGACTTAATTTTTGGCGCCAAATGTGGGCGATAAGCTTGGCGGCCATGGCAACCCTGCTCCTAATAACCCTGTCTGGCAACCCTATCGCGGTATTGTAACACTATGTATTGAGCTTTTCTCATACCTTCCGGATTTTTCTAGACCTTTCTATTTCTAGATTATTCTGGCAAGTGCCAGAGGTTTCTGACCGAAAGGTATAAAAGGGCCCGGGCCGGCTAGTCAGTCAGTGAGATCTCAGCTTTCAAGCAAGTGATACCTCTCCGTGTTTTAAAAGAGAGAGACGATTGCATAGTGAGTGTGTTATTGTTTTTATTGAGTTATTATTTTTGTGCTGAGTGTTTACTATTGCTTTTGTTAGTGTATTACATCTGTGTTATCAGTATTTTCATCGATTGTACGTGACTTTCTCGAACTGTTCTACAATTTGTGGAGGACTGTTTTGGCAAAGAATAAAATTGTTTTGGATCCCGCTCTTCGGCTTCAATCATTTCGAACCCCCGAAAACGCAACAATATATTTACTATTAATATGACAAGATCTATTATGCCAAAGAGTTCTAAGTCTTTCTTCTGAAGTGGTCAAATTAGATTTTTCAATATGAATATTTTTAGGGTATTTAGGCTTAAAATAATATAACCCATTAATCTTTCTAGCATAAAACAGTTTTCTATCATTCCTATTGAAAATCTCAATTTTTCCCTTTCCACCCACAAAAGTACCACCCTTTTTATCTAGTGCTGGACCTGACATTCAATTCCTTTTTAACTTAGGTGAGTGCATTACATTATGTAAAGTGATATTATTTCTACCAACATCACTATCAAAATAAAATTTTACAGTTCCCACTCCTTCTACTGGACTAGTTATTTCTCCTATAGCAAGTGACATAGTTGTATTATTCACTGGTTCGTATGAAGCAGACAATTTTTTGTTATTGCAAAAATGAGTTAAAGCTGCAGTGTCAAAAACCCATGCATAATCATTAGTATTTACTTCCTGATCAATGCAAGCTTCAATTATGAAATTGTTGTCACTTTGATATTTACTACTTTTTAATTTTTCCTTACAATTTGCAATTAAATGACCTATTTTATGACAATTAAAACATGGTCCTATTTTATTCTCAGATTTCTTAAAGTTTCCAGATTCAAGTTTTATATTTTTAGTTTTATGAGCTTTTGCTTTAAGAGCAAGGTGATAAGTATCAATTAAGTTTAAATCTTTCTTACATTGCTTCAGTCTACTCTGCTCAGCGTGGAGCTCCGATAACACGTGTTCCAATTTAAAGTCGTTATTATCCCAGCGATAAATGGATTGTACAATACCTTGGTAGCTTTCAGGTAAGTATCTGATTAACAGAAAAAAAAAATGCTTGGTATAAGTCTTCTAGAAGATGTCCGGCATCTCGCAGCTGAAATACGATGGTTCTTAAACGAGCAGCATACAGTCCTATTTCCTCCTCTTCTAATATTCTGCAGTTGAAAAATTCATCCAATAACGCGTGCACGAGTATGTGGCTGAAAATGCTCCTGAAGTTTCTTCCAGGCAACTATACGATCGCAGGAATCCGAAATCAAGTTCCGGTACTCCTTCTCGATACTCAGATAAATTGTTGAATATGCCCGATCCCATCTGGATATGAAATTATGTTTTTCCTTGGTGGATGCACCATTGTTGGGTTTAACTTCTTGTCCTGTTATGATCCTCCAGCTATTTCTGTCCATCAATAAAACTCGAACATCTTTCCAAGTGTTGTAGTTGGTGGAATTAAGCCGTTCAATCGAAGGTTCCATTTCAACTGCAGTCTGGGCCCCCGTCGATAGGATCTTAAAATAACTCACAATGCTGACTTCCAAAACTGCATGTGGCCCATAACCTTGTTATTCTTTATTGTAAATAAAATTAGCAGAGAGCAGTTTCAGCATTTATGAGACTTCGTTGTTTTTAAAATACTTTTATTTAAAAACTATCGACAGGACATGGTACAAACAGGAACCACCACAGACACACAATGAATTAAAATATATACAAGTACAACGTGTACGGCGACCAATCAAAAAGGCGATGACGTCATTCACAAACAGGTCACACGATGACGTCATCGGCAGTGCAAATAAAGAAACATTACGCAACTTGCGTATTTAATTGAATAGATAGTGGGCATGAGAAGAAATTTAATTTTCTAACAAGAAAGTTCCAATCTTCCTCAAGTGCGCTTTCTCAGACCTTTACATGCAATGCAGGGATCACATGTGCAACACCAATTCTCTATGTCACTTCGCACATTGTTCCAGTAGAAGTACTCCTGCACACTTTTTGCAGGGTCTTCATAATACAAAATGACCTCCAGTTAGACTGCCATTTTCCTTAGGGCTGTTGATACTCTTGTCTTTGTAAGTATTAATTGCCACTCGAATACTTTTCTATCATCAGACTCCCATTTGCGATGTAATACACCCTTTCTTAGATGGAGAGAATCCCAAAGAGCCCAATAACGCTTCATTGTAGGATAAAAAAGGGCGATGCCTTACCAGTTGGACTTTCCATCAGATGACTCTTTGAATTCTACAATTGGATTTTTTTGAGGATGCTCACGCCACTCTATGGGTCTAATTCTGATGTTGATGGCTCGGTGTTGGGGAGAGTCTGAGTTCATCAGTTGCTTCTCTCTAAGTGATGCTACTAGCTGATAGGCTTTGACCAAGTCAATTCATTTGATGGCTTCTAAAATTATAACAAATTGCATCTTGTTGTTGGTTTTGTCCTCCCAGTTGGTTTTTCTGTCATAGATGGACAGTTTCACTGGCACTAGAGAGACAGGCAAATCTTGCTTTCGTTCTTATTCCAGCAAGTTAGAAGCTTCTTTTTGAGATCATCAACTTGCTGTGTCACAAGGCTAAAATTTTCAGCCACTTCTTCAAATCTTTTATCAGCATAACCTTAAATCCTTTTTAATTTCTTTTCAACTACTCCGATTTTTCCTTCCATTTTCACTAAAGTATTCCTCAGATCATCTTGAGCCTTCTTAATCTCTTCGGACTTTCTGTACATTTTCCCAAGCCTTTCCTACTCTTCATGGCCATTTTATAAGGCACTGATGCCTCCCAACAGAACCTTCAGTTGTTCATCCATCGCTCTTGTAATTGGCATAAAATCCCAACTTCTGACGCAAAACAGTTATGTAGATTGGGGTTTGAGGATTTTATGCTATCAGTCTCTCAAAGCGGAAGACAGTTCTTCAGGAACGATGAAAATTTATTGTGGAAAAACAATCTTGAAATGCAGGATACAGCACTAGAATTTGCTTAATAAATCCCAGGTCTTCACACCTTCTACAGCCCTCAGACACAACTATCAGTGTCTAAAAATACAAATATGTAATGTTTAAGACTATTTACAAGCATTCACTTGATAATAGGAACAAATCGCTAGTCGACTCTTTAATGGTCAAAACAATACTGATTCAACTTCAGCGAGTGTCCCCTAAGCGGATCTTTCAAGAAAGATCCCCTTACGGCATGGATCGCGATATTAATAGATTTCCAGAAGTATTCATATTTTTGCCTACAACAAAAATGATGCCAACTTGGCTCAGTCGCAAACCTTTCATCAAATTTTCATTTAATTGCCACTGTAATGCAAGGAACAGCATTGCTTGCAAATACTACAATTCTAGAATAAAATTAATACAACTGAAAATAATTTTAATGTATTACACATTCAGATATAAACTATTTTCACTATTTTATGCATTAATTACACAAAATTTGTAACAATAGCACCAAATTATTATCATAAAAGAAATGTTAGTTCAAGAAAAATACACAAGATTTCTCATATCTAAATAGAATGAACATTCCTCGCCCGCCTCCCTGCCTTAAGTGAAACAAATGTTAAAAATTATTTAATTTTTGTTAAGTCTCCTAAAAAAATATTTTTAACCACATAAATTTTCTTTTAAATTTTAAGCCTTATCCCATCTAGAAAAATCTTGGCAACATAAAATATTCAAAGAACAGTTATTTTATGAATGTTTTCTGATACAGTTAACATAAAAAAAATTTAGGAACTGTTTGAAAACTATGAAATCAATGTTGTGATAAAAAATACATGAAAAAAAGTTAAGTTTGAGCCTACTTTGCTCTAGAGCAGGGGTATCCAACACTGGGCCTGTCAGTACGTAAGTTGCAGCCCTCCGACTCTTTTTTTAAAAATTTTTAAATATGAGGTTTTTAAAGTTTTTTCATTTTGAAATTTATTTGAGGGGAAATTTATATATATAAATCTACAATGTATTTGCCTGTTACCTGTTCATGTTTTAAAATAAATCCTTTTTGATAATAGAAATGTCCTTTAGATTAAAATACATTTATATTTTATCAAACAGTTACATTTAATTTTACTAAAATAAATTACTTTTTTAATAAATTCCGAATTGCATTATGCATATCCTTTACTCTATGAATGGTACATGATTCTCAGTGTGCGCGACTTTCATTTCTCCTCCTTATTTTCTGTTTAGAGTGCCCAAAAAGTAAGAGGCAGTCAGAGATGTTTTTTAAAGTTTAAAAAAAATATTCAGGGTGGTTTAGATAAAGAGCAATGTATACTTAATCGGTTGCAACTAATAGCACAATCACATTTCAACAATGAGTAACGAAAGATCAATTCAATAGGAACACCGTAATTTTCAAGAAAATGGCATCTGTAATATTTTAAACATTATTTGATCATTGCATTATTATATTATCTATGTCTGTATACATGAAAAATAATGAAAACAATAATAATAATTCATTCTGTTTTAAATTTTCACTCAATAAATGTTTTTTTTCCAAGTCTGATATAAAGGTACATATTTTTATGTGCGGCCCGCAAGATTATAATGTTTTTCCGAAGTGGCCCGCAAGGTCATTTGGGTTGGACACCCCTGCTCTAGAGCTTAGCTATGTAAAGGTTGTTTATTGTAAATGTATCTTGTAATCTGAACAACTATCAGGCAGTAGTTCTGGTGATGCCCTTGACATCTATCTTTTTAAATTTCCCCACCACATGAAAACTTGAGACTCAACTCCATATTGCATAAACACAACTTTCCATAATTCCAAATAACATACCTAATCAGGATTTTATTTCATTACAGCTGCAGAAAAACTTAAAGCTTTGTTCACATATGATACCAACCTTTTTTTAAGCAATATTTTAAAATTTTTGAATGCTTAGTTTTTACATTTGAGTTTTACGAAACTACTTACACACAATAAATTTCTAGCATTTTTTAACATCCCAAATAGAGAAGCAAAGATAATAACAATGAAAATTACAACTGAAATATACTTCTGTCCTTTACTAGAATGGGTATAGAGCTAGAAAAAGTTTAACAAAATTTTCTTTCAATTCATGAATTTTTTTTCCTGTTAAAAAAAGTTTAAAAAGTAAGAAAGAAAATTTTATAAGTTATTATAAAGAACAAAAGCAAAAAGCACTTAAACATATTAAAATATAATAACTGGTACCATGCACAAGTTGGTGAAATCAACCAAAGATGAGAAGTAGATTTTCCTTTCTGCATCATTCATATTTTGTGGATAATTAGGCAGTTCCAGATTTTGCAGTTTATGTTTACAAGCTTCAAAAGCTGAAATAATGAATATTCATCATAAATTTTTGATCATATTTTTTTAAATTCATTACTTTTCTACCATCATATGAAATTAAAAATATTTCATTCTTAAAGTTCACATATTTAAAAATTAGTTAAGAGAGCTATTAATTTCAGGAGTATCAATTCTTATTAATGAAATTTTTTTAATGAGAATTTTTTTTAACGCCTTAACTGCTAACTAAAATAGAATTCATTGTTTTGTATAACCAAATGCATGAGATTTTCTTCATATATTTACAAACATGCCATCCATTTTCTAAAATATATCAAAAAGTTTAAAAGAAGTTTTTATTCCTTTTTAACATTGAAACTAAACTTATATCTAAATTTTTGAAATGTTCAAACATTTTACATCAAATTATTAAGAAGCTGATTTTGTAATTAAAAAGTTACTCATAAATGTTAGGAAATATTTAAGTTGAACTGAACAAAATTTTTAATTTATCACACTTGCCAAAAAATTAGATATTTCAGATGAAAAAGAAATAAAAAAAAGGGTATTAATGAGGGAATAGTTTATTTTGTAATAAAAATGAGAGAGAATAACCAACAAATAAAACAATGTTACCATTAAGGAGACATTGTATCAATTGGTAGATAACACTCGAATGATAATAGAGTTAACCCCTTAATTGCCACCAGCGTATATACACGCCCCACTCTACTGATGCGTAAACTGCCATCAGTGTATATATACACCTTTCCGAAGTACAATCCTTTGCATTGTGCTGCTATAAGGAAAACTGCTCCCACAGCCTTGGAATGCGATAAAATGACATTGACAATGTTTGAAATGGATTTTCTTATTTCAGAGAAGAGGGATAGGACATTGGTAAAGGGGATGTTTCTGAAACGGTGAAAGTCATAGCTGTGCAGTTTTTGTTTCTGTTCCAGTAGGTCGTGCTTTTTTAATTCTTCTTTTGCTTCCGTTTTCGTTTATTGTGCGAAATAGAGGATCTTTTTACAAAAATGTCTGACAGTGATGAGAGTGATTTAGACAGTGATTCTGTTACTATGTTTCAGGATATATCACAGGACAGATAATTTATTTTTTATTATATTGTATAACTCTAGAGATTTTTTTATTTTTATTTTCATTTTATTATTTTATCTTTTTTTTCTAGAGAAAAAGTAAGTAGTTTTTGGGAGGAAAAACACTCCTTCTCTTTTCCTTCAACAAACCATGTAACAACGCATGTCTTTAGGGAAAATGGTGGCACTGGGGGGGGGATGAATTTCGTAAATTTTCCACTGCAGTTAAGGGGTTAAAAGAAAAATTATTTATGGGAATAAAATGCTACTTTCAAAATCTTTTCCAAATTACACTGTGCATACAATTATTGAGCATTCCGATTTTTTAAATAATTAGAATTTTTATTCATTTCATAAGCACCCAGGTCAAGAAATCAAAAATACAAAAATTATAATACATAACAAAAGTGTACAAATAATGAAAATAAAATTTTTTAAAAAAATGAAAATTTGAAATAACTTAAAATTATAAATGAAATTTACGTACACTAATGTTTCAGTAATGAAAAAAATTAGGGTAATTTTAAATTTAAGTCGATTTTTGTAAATTATTATAACATTTATTTCAGAAATTAAATTTTAAGCTAAACATAAAAAAATTTAAAAAATAAACTTAATGCATTAGAATTGCACTGCAAGAGTTTGTGTATGAGAAAATCAATCCTGAAAACTTTAATATTTATACTAATAAATAGCTTCAAAGTAAGACAGATTATTTAAGTGACTTTATTTATTTAAATAAAAACTATTATTTAAAGATGTTATTAATCTACGATTGTATTAAGAAAATAGAAGCTTGTGAAATCAAAATTTACACACAATAACCATTCTTTGGAGGAAAAGTAATACAATGACAGGATTCTCAGTTATGGAAAAATGATTGAGGATTTTATGTAATAGAATTTGAAAATCATGAAGTGAGAAGAAAGAAAATATATCATCTCTGTATATTTAACGAACTCACCAAAATCAATACCAGGAAACAAATGGAGCCTGTTTTTCAGAATAGGCGACGTGAATGAGTTGGTACTTGATGATTCTGAAAGCCTATTATTTACATTATCTACAGAGAAAAAAAATTGTAACATTAAATTTTTTTTAAAAAAGTGTCATTTAAAAAAATAAACATTCATAATCAAAATTTTTTAACAAAAATTCTCTTTCTAAAGAAAAAAGAAATAGTCAATAATTCTGAAAATGTTTTAATAAATATGTGTAATTTATTGCAATTAAACATGTGTTCTACAGCATATGTAATGAATTCAATATTTTCAACAATACAAAAATACATCAAGAATTTTTTTTTTAATTGTAAAAGTCTACCTATGTTAAATATATTTCATTTAAGAAAACATTTATTTTTAGATTACAGCCTTTTCATCTGATTTGCAAAGGAGTACGAAATTGGAAAAAGTGGGTAGTGGGGATTATTTATGGAATTTATTTATTTTCTTTTTGATTGAAAGGGATAAACTTACCAAATTTCAAACCATTCCATATTTACTGACAAATAAATAAAAAAATCCCGTTATTTTTCTACCTTTCTTATTATGAGAAATTAATATAAGACTAATTCGATTTAAAGAAAAAATAATAAATATTAAAAGAGTTTTAGACTATGAAAAAAAAAAAATGGTACGTGGAACACCATGCGATAGAAGTTAAACTTCTTTGGCGACGTTGGAACATTGATTATTTACCCTAATATTCCAAAATGACCAAGCACATGTCTCAATTGCTTAATTTGCATGAAAGGTATTCGTGGCAAAATGAGTCTTTCTGATACCAAATCCAAAGTAGAAAGATTGTCCTGGAATTTCTGGGTATACAATACCATTATATTTTGATAAATTTCGTATAATTTTCCTATTTAAACTTTGTTGGCAATTGTAGCATGCTTTAATGTGTCTTCTAAATTGATTCCCGGTAAAATATTTTGTAAAATATTTTTTGTGCACAGCAACAGACGTTTTCAAATCATCTCTAAACCATAATCTATCATAAACTGAATGCCCGTATCAATTAAACGATTATCAATGAATCGCTTTTGAAAATCTTTGTGAGCATTTTTATGGGAATCATAGTCTTTGTAATGTAAAATAGAATTTATTATTGATTTACATGCATCGATTCCAACACACACTAGAATTGTTGAGGGCTCTGTAGTTAATGGCACAGGGTGGTTCACTAAGTCCATATTAAACTGTACAGTCATTAGAAAAGTCTCAATAGCATTCCCATCCTTTAAACTGAGCATTAAGAGAATATTTTGAAGTGTTTTTTTTTCATGCTCGATATTCTCTCATGTACTCTGATGGAGATTTCGCAGTAGCACTTAATAAATTTGCAATATTTTTCTGGTTTTTTTCCCCTTGCTTTTTTTTGTCACTTTTTACACTGAAAACTTGCTGCTAGTTTTTCTTTTTTTCACGAAACACTTTTCCTCTTTGTGCGTTTGATTTAGGCATTCTGACTAGAATTAATATAATAATTCAACGCAAGTCAAAAAAGAAAATTAGCCGCCGAAAACATCACCATGTAGCAAACAATCTAAGAAAATATCTCAAAAAAGCACACTTTAACTGCGAGAGCTATTTTGTCTACACCGTAATGTCAATGCATCTCATACAACCAGCCATTGATAGATGTTCCCAGGTCTGGGGGGAAAGGACCCCCAATAGGAAGATGGGCAAGTTGACCAATCGGAGGTGAGCAATCATCCAACATTTACATGGATATGATGCGTCATGTTGTGCCTCCGCTCCCCCTTTTCCTTCTAACTCGTTATTCTGTCATCATGGTGACGATTCGGGAGGGGAGGGGAGGGAGGGCCAGGAGGCTACTTCCGTTCGCTTTTTCACTGTTACGCAAAACTGGGCAAATTTCTCATTCACTCTTGAGCGCTAAGAAGTTTCACTTCAAAAAGTATATTAAAATAAGATAAAAATTAAAATTCTTTATATAATAAAATAAGATAAAAATTTATATTCTTTGAGATACTTTAATTTTTAAAGCTATTAATAAATTAATTTCTTTGCTAATTATTATAATATTTACATATATACATTGAGTGTGATAATTACCTTTTAAAAAACGTTTTAATCTATTCTCATAAGAAGCTATATTTTTTTTATTATTTTTATACAAGTTCAGATTCACCCTTTTGTGCCCACTGGCATAGCTAGTCCTGAATGGGCCCTGTATCAAAGTTCCTTGGGAGCCCCTATTTGAGGCCTTTTGACATTTTTTGATTATATTCTTATACATAATGGGCTCCTGTATCATTGATACAGCGATAGCTATGCTCCTGGCACTGATTTGCACACAAACATGCCGGCAAGAAACACAATTATTCCCCAGCCAGCATGCTGGTGTGCCAGAGCATTTTTTTGTTCACACCCCATTTGTGCCAGAACACTTGAATGTTTTGAAAGCTAACTTTTCGCACAAGATATCATTGCATATCCATAGGATTTGAGATACATATAGATTTGCCCATCTCCTTGAAATGAGAGAAACATGACTTACATGCACATGAATATTGATTATATTGTTACGTAGATCCAGGTTCTAGGATTTTATGCAAAAACAATCACAAAGAAAATAAACAGTTCTTTAAGAGCGATGTGAATTTATTATCGAAAATCCAATCCTTTCAATACAGGATTCATCGGCAATATTCACAGGGTAAATATCCGAAGGTCTTCACACCTTCAACAGCAATCAAACACAATAACAGTGTTTAAAAATACACATAAGTAAAGATTATTCACAAGCACAGCCGAGCTAATCGCTAGGCAAAACGATCCTCACTACTCGCTGGCTTAATCAAGACTCCTCGCCGTACCATTGAGCATCTTCATTTATAGGCGCGACAGAAACTTCCAGAAAATAACCGCTCATGTCAATGAACATGACAATAGTTGAGAGATCTACTACTTTCTAGAAGATTCCAGAGGGTTCCGAACACGCCAACTTGGCTCTACCACCAAGATTTCGCCAAATTCTTATTGAATCGCCATTATAACGTAAGGGGCGGCATTGCTTGTGAATAGTACAATTTTAACATGAAATAAATATAACATAGAGTATATAAATATCTCTATCATTATACACTCGCATACAAATTATTTACACTATTTACACAAAATTCATAACACTATAAACATAAAGAGAAAGGAATGTTTTTGAATGGCATGCTTTATGACAACTCTTTAAATCAGCATATGGTATTTGTTTACAGTAAGTAGAGAAATTTTATTTGCACTAAATTGCTGAGTCTTTAGGTTTGCAGTCTAGTTTTAAATGGATAATTAAGTCTTGTAGATAAGAAATTTTTCTTTTTTTACTGTATGAGGTAAAAATGTGTAACTGAATATGAAATGTTGTTTACTCTGGATGCATAAACATATATTATATTAACTACTTGATAGGAACTAAATCATGATGTTAATAGAGTAATTATCATAATTAATCCAATAACCTATTAATCAATCACAATTACATCATCAATTATCATCATTAACTTCTGAAACCAATTTTTGTTTTAGTACAGAATCTGATTTTTTAAAAAAATTATGTAGAGAATAATCAATGTTTCAAATTTCATCAAAATCTTAACGTTAGTTTCAGAGATATTAGGGGGGAAAAAACTGCTTGGAAACTGTTCACTGCATTTCTTCACAGAAATAATTAAAAATATTTCTGATGATTAACACTGTGTCACATGTGGTAGGTTGGTTTAAATTTTTGGCACTCAGTTCTCCAGGAACATTTTCTGCCAAATATGTGGTGTAATATGTCCCTAATTGAGGTAAGTGAATAGGCAATTAAAAATTATGCACTAAAATACAGCAACTTAAAAGTCTTTTTTCAAATAGTAAATTTAAAATTTAACAGTTTCTGTTTTATAGGAGTGAATTAAGAGAAATTTTAAATTTAGGAATTCTTTGAAGAGAAATTCAAGCCTTTAAAAAGAGAATTGTTAGTTATAATTCATTTATTTTCATAACTGTATTTAATACAGTCGAACCTCTATTTAATGAAGTCACTAAATCCCGAAAAAAGTTAGCTATATGGAAAATTTGTTATATAGAGGTTCACCTTTTAAAATACTTTCTAAACCACATAAAACAAATTTTAAATTCATAAACACTATAAATTAAAAAAAAGTAGTTATTCACACCTTTTTGTACATTAGGATTTATGTGTATTTTATGTATCTTATCCATAAAAAAAAGGGAAAAACTGTGCAAGGGAAGCAAGAAAAAAGAATGAAACATTTTTTAAACTTAAATCATACAAATAATTTAAAACATGCATTATTTTATAATTAGATATTCTAAGCATACATTACCACATGCATCCTTAAATTTATTTATTTATAAAATCTGTTAATTTTGTTTGAGTTTTTGGATTGAAAAAATGCTTTGTTTCATTATATATTTATATACACCTCACATTTTTGTAATTTACCAAAACTCCCTTTATGACCACCACAAAATATGTTAAAAGAGAGAATAACTTGAAATGTTCAGAAATACTTAAAACATAATGAGAAAAAAAAATTGAATTACAAGAAAAAAGTTTGTTCTATAAATAGAAAACTAGCTGCATGGCCCGGCGTTGCACTGGCTTTTTCTTTCCCTTATGACACCAGCAATTATGTGTATGTGTTTGTATGTACGCAATGTGAGTAATTTCTAAAATTATTTCATTAAATTTCCTTTTTTCGAAATTTGTTCCACATATTTTCAATTTAAGACAGGTTTCTTTTCCCTCTCTCTAGCCCGGCATAACACAGGGTTTTTTTAGTGTAAAATTATTGTTCCCTCTTCCCCTCCCCCTCACAGATAAGATATAGCTTCTAATTTCGATGTATGACTTACAAAAAACAATATTGAGTTTGTTAAAAAATTATTGATGAGAAGCAATAAAAAGAAAACAATTATGATGCTAAGAGTAAAACAAAAAACTTTCATTATTTTTTAAATAATAGTTAGTTTCTAAGGAACTAAAATAATAAAATAAATTTCAGATTTTCCTGAATCAATCGTTACATATAGTTAGCTTATAAATGTCTCTGGAATGTATTTTTATCCAAAATAGACAATGTATTTTTTAATTTACAAATAATTCATTTGATAATGAAATAATAGAAATAATCCTTTTAAAAAAACATTTATTCATTCATTAAAATCCATTTTCTATACATAATTAATAACAGAAAAATTTACAGATAGCTATTGAAACGATTGCTTTTTTTTAATGCTTGAAAAAACGTATATATATATGTGTGTAAGTTATAAAAAAACACTATGGGGAAAGCCTAGATATATATTTTACATGTACTGAAAAAAACATTAAAAAAAAACTATTTGATAAAAACATTTTGATATTTTATTTTAATTTCATATATAGTTTTTCCTTCCACTATCATTGTTACAAATCTTGTGTAATGAACGCTTAAAATAGTGTAAATAATTTATATCTGGAAGTGTAACACATTAATATTACTTTTTGTTGTATTTATTTTATGTTAAAATCTTGCCACCACCTCTCCCTTCGAAATAGTGATTACACAGATGAACGGAATATATTAAAGCGAGCATGCTTTGAAGCATGGCGTAGATAAAACAAAAGGGAAAGCTTCTTTAGCAGATGACAGAATTTTTTCCTATTTTCTTGACAATTATTGTTATATTTTGGAAACTTCACACAATATCTTTATAAATTATAGCTTATGTGTTATTCTGATGTATAAGCTATATTATTGTATAGTTTCATTAAAATCCATTCAGTTGTTTTCCCCTGAAAGACTACCAAACATCCAAACATACTTTCACATTTATAATATATATCTTGATGCACTTTGCTATTGGGAGGTTATTTTACAAAGAAAATCGTGAAATGATCTTGGTTTCAGGAAAAAGTTCGCTATATAGAAAAATTCGCAATATAGAGGTTTGTTATATGGAGGTTTGACTGTAATTTATATTTTTTATACTACTTTTTCCTTTCTTTATGTTTTAAGAGTTTAAAAAATTTTTTGTTCAGTTTAGATACCTTTAAAAAGTATTTGATAGAACATTTTTTAAAAAATGTTTGAAGCATTAATTTAAGATGAGTTACTAAGCCTCTATAATTCAGAAAACTACTAACAGAAATTTTATGTAATTTATAAATTTTAAGATAATTTAACAATGAAAAATCATATACCTCCAAAAATTCAACATCAATAAGGAGGAAAATTACTTTTAAAAATTAACTAACAACTGTGATAATTCAGCTGATTAATCAATCAGCTGAATAGGCATAACCATATACACCATAGTTTATTCCCTATAGAAACATCCACATTGATATCCATATTACTGAATTCTGATATAAGTTGCAGAAGTTAATGAGGATATTCTATCTTTTCTTTATTTTTAATAACTATACATTAATGGGAAAAATATAAACTAATAATTTTTTAATTAAAAATATATATTACACACAAAGTTTTATTTACTTACAGTAAAGATAGTTCACATGATCTTAAATGATGTTTTCTTGAAGACAACCTAGTTACGAAGAAAAGTTACGAAATTCACCCCCCCCCCAGTGCCACTGTTTTTTCCGCAGGCGCGCTTTGTTACAAAGCATGCATGGGGAAAAGAAAAAGCAGACAGATTTTTCCATGTAAAAATTGTCTTTTATTTTTTTTTAGAAAAGAAAAGATAAAATAATAAAATGAAAATAAAAAGAATTTAATCTTTAGAGTTATAATATACTAAAAAAATAAATTATCTGTTCTGTGGATATATCCTGAAACATGGTTCAACACATAAAGCAGTATCACATTCATATAAAAAAATTAAAAAGCTCTTATTATACATGGTAAGCGAAAATGACAGCAAATCAAGAATAGCAAAAAGTACACACAATAGGAAAAACAAGAAAAACTGCTTAGCTACAAGTTTCATCGTTCCTAAAATATACCCTTTCAAATTCCTTCCTCACCTCTTCTCTGATAGTAAGCAAATTCTTTAGAAGCACTCATGTTATCGTATTTAAAAGCTGTGGGGACTAGTTTTATACAGAGCAGGACAATATGAAAAGTCCTCTTTTGGAAAGACGAGGATACACATCCAGGGCACTAAAGCCACCAGCGCAGCAGGACGTGTATACACGCCCACAGCACTTAAGGGGTTAAAAGAAAAATTATTTAAAAGAAACCAAAAACATAACTTACTACTTTCTCTCAAAATGTTAAGAACATTTTCATCTGTTCGGCTACTGGTAACTATAGCACATGGCTGTGCCTGTTTTAAAACTGGAATGCAATAAATAAGTACTGTATTTTTTGTTTGGTGCTCTTTCTAAACATAAAAAACACAAACAAAATAATATCTGAAGATTTATTATTAGCTTACAGAAAAGCATGGGAGAAAAATACATACAAAATCTAAGAACAGAATAGGAAGGAGCAGTTTCAACATGATCTGGAAGAAGGTACAGATGACAAGTATCAAGGTCATAGAAAGCACCACCTATCTTATGTCCTTGAAAAATAACACTTAGTACCACCTGGGAAAAACAAGTATGCAATGTATGGGCAAAATGTAAATATATCCCTAAATTGCTCAATAAAATAGTAACAAAATCAACAAACATAAGCTGCAATGATAAGATATTGTAAAAGAAAAAGAGAATAACAGATTGAGTACTCATTATGTCTGGCAATTGCTCAAAATGTTGAAGGCTAATGTACAAAAAGTCTAAATAATTTAAGATTTAATGATATTGTAATAGTAAAAACTACAGCGTAAACATTTCTTATACTAAAAATTACATTTTCTAACTATTGACTTTCACTAACTTTTAACAAAAATAATATTTCTTTTTAAAAAGTTCAAAGGATGAAAATCAAATGAAAAATTTAGATACACATGATATAATAGTACATTAAAAAAGCTAGTAATGACAAAAATAAGTAAGAATTATTACATATGCCAATTTAAAAGATATTGTGTGTTTTTCATACTATATAAAAAAGTTAAAATATTTTCAGAACTAGTTTGATATCCGAGGACATGTCGCCAAGCAGCAGTTGCTGGAATGGAATCCAACATGATGGTGTCTGTTTACATTGAAATATAATTCAAAAGAAGAACATAGAAAGAGATTGACAATAACCGAGATCAATGAATAAATAATGAATAACAATATATTATAATAAAAAGTTAATGTATTAATAGTATTATGCAGTATATAATAATCTTATAATATAATTTTATAGTAATTATAAATGATATTCATATAGTATGATTTAATAATAATTATTATTTGTAATAATCATATAGTAAAATTTAATAGTAATTATAAAAAAGAATAATCATATTGTAATAAAATAAAAAATAATGCACAAGAATACTCTTATTATATAATAATTATAAATGAATAAAATAATAATTATAAATAAATTAAATACCTATAAATAAATAACAATAATAATTATAAATAAACATAATATGTAATAATTGCATTTTTATATTACGTTATTAATAAAATAAGTATATAACACGTATCAGAATTAATAATGAATATCAATTACAAAGTACTGAAAACTTGCAATATTCTATAAACTGCAAGTTCCTTCAACGAATTTCATCAAACATGGAATGTTAAAAAATAAAGCATTTTTAAAATGTAATAAAGCGAAAACAAATGATTTATAGTGGTAATTAAAAGTACAACACTCATTCTTTAAAAAAAAAAAGATCGTAGTACTAACCCACATTAGAAAAATATCCATATCCGAAAGAAGCACACAATAAAACAGAAGACGGAAATAATAGAACAATTACACTGGAAATGGTTACATTTTTAAAGAAATTGAATTAAAATTGTCTGAAATTAATAGGGTTACTGTGGGAAAAACCAATAAAAGTTATTTCTGATATACATTATCCCCAAGGCAACCACATCGCCAGATGATAAAAATATCAAGTAGATATTTTTTGTAATGTTATCGCCCATCTTGGCAAACATAAACAACTTAGCGAATGTCCCAGGATATCAAACTAGCACCATATTTTCAATGACCAATGCAAAATATGGTACTTACATACTATCACAACAATGCCAACGTTCAAGATAACTGGCAAAGTTGGCATCCTTCATTTTGCATGTGCTGAGGGGGCAGCTATGGGCATTGTTTTATATAATGTTGCCTATATGATTGCGATAATATGCAAGTACTCAAAATATCAAGTAAATAAAGTAAAATAAGTAGAGATATTATATGAATGGAAATTAACTTCACCACATTTTAATATTTATTTTTGTTAGATTGGTATTAAAAAAAAAATAAGCTAATAAACAAGACTATGGCAAAAAATAATTTTAAAGTATAAAATTTCCAAATAAAACTAAAATAGGATACATGAATATCCATTCACATGCAATTTAATTTGACTGCTTATTTATTACACATCACACTTAGAAACAGCAAAAGTATAATTGGGAGAGGACCAAGTAATTTTAAACCTAAGTCAAGTGATAAAGATGATACTCAAGCTGGTATCCTACTCTCAAATTTTCCATGCAATGCCCCTATCAGCCTCAACAGATTTAACATGCTTCAATACATGTTAAATCTATCAAGTATTGAGTTGTATTTAGTATGCAAGTACCTTTTTACGTATGTAGCAACATCAGGACTTGAACCCACAACTAAACTTTTTGTCAAAGTTGGTCACATAAGCTCACAATTGTGACCACTTAACTATTATATTATTTATATATAACTTATATTATTATTTTATTTAACTGCAGCTAAATTGACACCAGGCATATCATACCACTTTCCACCATAATCTGATTGATGGACTTTTTTCTTATATAAAACCCATTAGAATCTTTGTGTGGTTTTGATAAGGAGCGATTCGCTGAGCACCAATTTTTCAGTGGTGACACCAATACGTAAGTACCGAAATTTATAAGCAAAGTTATAATAACACTGTTACCAAAGGAGTTGCATCTTCATCAGTTTCTGTTAAAAATTCAGTGCTGTTTCCACATTGCATTTCTTTTGACGCTGAGGTATTTCTGAAACTTTCATATGTTGATAAATGTTTTTCAGTATGAGATGAACCCAACATTGCATTAAACCTGAAAAAATCAAAATTCATATTCAAAATAATATATAAAAATACTTTAACAGTATTCAACACTTCAAGAGATTTTTAAAGACTGAAAATGCAACTTGGTTAAAGTGTAATATAGGGGGACCACTTGGTGCAATTCTTTTTTTTTTTGGCTACTAAAAGTGGTCGCCAAGGTACTTTTTTGGGAATTATTTATTATATATTTTAGAATGAGTTCGATATTTCACCATGACATTTAGATAAAAATCACCAAATCTGAAGAAAAATCGCTTAATTCGATGTACACTTGAGCCATCAAAATTAAGTGTATAAATAAAAATTATATAAAATATTTATCGAATTATTAGATAAAAATTTTAAGTGATATGATTTTCGCAATGATTTTCCAAAAGCTTCTCCAAATTAGGAATACGGAGCACTAATATATTAATAGAATTTTTTCAATTACTTGCACTAAAAATCTTTGATAGTCGTTTTAAAACGCACAAAATGACATGAATAATTTGCTTTCACACAATCAGAATACTTGTGAAGACTGATATAAAATTCTATTTTCAAAGCAAAAAATATTTGGAAAAAGTATTCTTACTTTGTATTCTATTTTAATAAATTCGAAAGTACCGCAAAACAAAGCAACTGACGTTGTTTCATTTCATTTCACATATTGAGATGGATGGCTACTTATTGATCGATTGGATTTCGAAGGATTTGAAGACACACAAGCGATACCAATCTAACTTTTATTTATTTATTCGATTAACTGAATCAATCTGGAAGTGAAATTGTGTATTCAAACTGCTTTTAAAAATATCTGAAGTAATACTTTTCATTCCGAAAACATTTTATTTATTTCAACGAATGAGTTCGACTTTTTAACTGGACTGTTGAAGGCCGCCGCAACGAACTCTTTCGATGACGCAACGCGTAGGTGGAGTCTTCGAAGAAGAGCCTTTTCCCTATTGGACTATTTTATTTCTAGAACTTTTTATTATGTTAACTGTAGAATTAACGGAGAAATATCCTTTGTTAAGAAATTAGTATTGCTCGGGATTTGTTATGTATATGTAGACGCTGCCCTCGTGAATTGATATCCGTATTAAAGTTGATATAGAATAATCCCTGGTGTGATTATTACTTGAACCTGCTTGTTGTAACCCTGTGTTGTTCAACATATTGTGGCGTCCGCGAGTATTTCTCTCGTTAAATATGGATATCATATACTCACGGCAAAACGGAAGTCTTTGAGAGCAGCATTCAGTATGTGCTGTAATGGTATTAGCAACAGAATCGAAACCGAAACTTTAAGTAAAAATGAAGTCAATGCTTTGTACAAGCAGTTGCAAGATAAATTCTCTCGACTGGAAACAATTCAGGAAGAAATATCTGATTTATTATTAACAAGTCATGATCTTAAGGATACATATCAAGAAGATTTTTCAAAAGCTGAAGAATATCGGGACAAATTCTATCAAATTTTTTCAATATTAGAAGCTAGCCAGGAACAAAAGATTTTGGTTTCCGAAGAAAACAATTCCGTTCAAAAGCGAAAATTTAAGCTCCCAAAATTGGAGTTAAGAAAATTTAGTGGAGAACCGAAAGACTATCTTGCGTTTTGGTCGCAATTCGAGAAAATTCACATGGATGCAACGATTGCAGAAGAAGACAAATTCAATACTTGTTGCAGTGCCTAGTTCCAGATTCTAAAGCAGCTAGATTAGTATCAAGTTTTCCGCCTACAAAGAACAACTATTTAAAAGCAATTACGCAATTGAAGGAGCGTTTCGGAAGAGACGAACTTCTAGTGCAGATATACGTACGAGACTTGCTCTCCATCGTAATGAAGAATGCAGCTGGTCGGATTAAAGGGGATTTGTCGGAGCTGTATGATTTATTGGAAAGTAAGCTCATGGCACTCGAGAGTCTTGGTCGTACGAAAGAAAAGTTTGCTGAATTTCTGGAGCCTTTGGTTGAATCCTGCTTACCGGAGAACGTGCTTCGTGCGTGGGAAAGAAGTCGCTCCGTGGAAGATTCCTCATCGCAAGATAGTGCGCGCTCGTTGGATAAATTATTGTGCTTTCTTCGGAACGAAGTGCAAAGTGAGGAGATGATTAAGCGGTTGAATCCTAGGAGGACCCACTTTTGCTCGCCAAATTTTGAGCGATAAAGGTTACAATATGGTAACCCTTCCATTTCATCAAAAAATTTGGATTTTCAAATCACCGAAAAAATGGCAACCCTAAAAAAAGTGCAACATTTTTCGCCTTTTCCGAAAAAACGTCATTTTGACATTTGACTTCGCTGGAGAAGGTTTGCTCTCCACCGGTTGTTGTTAAGAATGGCGTGTGAAAGGAAATTACTTTAAAGTGAGGCTACGATAGGTTTCTTTGTACTCCTGGGCACATAGGGGAAGAAAGAGACGTTAGAATGGTGTATGAAAGCTAATTTAATTGCTTCTCGTTATGAATGTTCGAGGTGTAAAAAAAAATATGCGTTTGCAAAAGCGAAAGGGAACGGTTGACGGCTACGAATGGCGTTGCCGCAACCAGTCGAAAGATAATCGCCACGACGTCGTTCGGAGTGTGAGAAAGGGCACTTGGTTTAGCGAAAGCAAACTTGCTATAACTATTATCTTGCGTTTGACGAGATATTGGTTTGGCAAGAGCATGAATGCGTTCGTGGTGAATGAATTGAAAGTTAATAAGAATATGAGACAAAGTTAATAAGACATGTGGCGGCGATCTTACGATCACAAGTTGGTGAATGAGAATTTTCATAAATTCCTTGCATCCATCGCAAGGGTGTATCCACCAACAGATCATGACGAAATGCAAGCGTAAGGTAAGTGCTTTTTAACATTTTTTAAAATTATTGATTTCATGTATTTCTTCGATTTTATCTTTGCGAAACGCCCCTTTCGTCCTTTTTTAAAAATGTAAATCATGTTGTACACACTGGTTTTAGAATACTTTTTTAAAATGAATTTCATTGCTTTCTCCGTTTTTTTCTTTATATAATGATTAATTTAATGTATTTATTCGATTTCATCTTTGCGAAACGCCTATTTCATTTATACGAAATTGCTTAAAAAGAAAGTGATTATATTCACATAAAGGACTGTAAATTTTAAAATAAAGACGCGATTGATAAATCTGAAGATCAAAACACTTCTACTGTTATACATAACTTACACAAAAAATTTCAGTAAATTATTTTCAAAACTTTTTGAGCAATCGCTGTCCCCGTTTGAACTTTTCGCAAAAAAACCATTTCGAGTAAAACGCATTTTAAAGTTTGTCATCTTGTGTAAAGTTATGGCATCTGCTTTTACTAAAACACTTGTAATTTTTGTTCTAGTGAATGGAAAATAAAAAACTTGGTATTTTTATTAAGCTTATATGATGGCCTATAAAATAATATCATAAACAAAATTTGTCAATTTTTGAAAAAAATCATGATTTTAGGGTAGTCGGATATCTTAATGACTGCTTGAACAGAGGCCCTAACTTAATTGAGCTTATACCTGATATAATTGACGGATTCAGGCTGTACCCAATTGGTCTATCGTCAGACATCGAAAAAGCGTTCCTTCAGCTCAGTATTATCCCAGAACACCGAGACTATATTTGCGGTTTTTCCTTCCTAATGTTGAAGAATCTAAAATTTACAGACACTGTCGAGTTGTGTTTGGAATCTGTTCTTCTCCATTCCAACTCTCTGCTTGTATAGATCATCTCCTGGAAAATTCTCCAGCCCGTTTTGACGATGTGACCCAAAAATTAAAACACTCGTTTTACGTTGACAATTGTGTCACTGGTGTTACCGATATCAAAGAGTAAGAAAGTTTTATAAATAAAGCAATAGAGGTAATAGCTAGAGGATGTTTTAACCTACGGGATTGGGAAAGTAACGTTCCAGGTCGCTATATTTTCCGTAGTTCAGATGTAACTTCTTTGCTTGGACTATTGTGGGATTTAGACCAAGATACATTAAAATGTAATCTCAATTATTCAGGGGAGGGTGAGATAAGTAAACGTAATGTTTTGGCTATGGTACATAAAATTTTCGATCTTCTAGGTATTTTGAGTCCGACCACTTTGTTACCTAAGGTATTGTTACAGGAAGCTTGGAAACTGAAGTTAAAATGGGATGACCCTTTGCCCGAAAACATGCAGAAAATTTTTCGGAAGTGGCGGGATGAAATAGTGTATCTTGAGAAAGTTAATATCCCTCGTTACGTTGAAATAAATGAGAATTCGGAGTTACATCTCTTCGTCGATGCATGCAAGAGTTCCTATGGGGCCTGTGTTTACATTCGAACTGTAACGCCCTTAGGAGTCAAAATTCGATTGATCAGAGCAAAGTCCAGGGTAGCGCTATTAAAAACTATGACTATTCCCCGGCTGGAATTGATGGCTTGTTGTATTGGTGCGAGGCTGGTTCACTCAGTGTACGCTGCTTTGGATGTACCTGATTTAAAAATTATTGCATGGAGTGTTTCTATGGTAGCACTTTGGTGGCTGAAGAACCATAGTGATTGGTCAGTTTTCGTGGCCAACAGAGTAAATGAAATTAACAGCCTAGTTCCTTCTCAATTTTGACGCCATGTGCCGGGCGAATTAAACCCCGCAGATTTGCTTTCGAGAGGCATTTACCCTCGTTTATTTTCCGACTCTCTTTGGTGGGAGGGTCCTTCCTGGCTCCTTGAACCCCCTAGTAACTGGCCCATAGACCGCTTGGCTTGCGAAACATCAGAGGTAGAGCGAGAAAAAAGGAAGAAGTTAGGTTATGTAATCTGGTTGCAGTTAAAGGGGAAATACCTTGGTATGCCATTAAGTTTTCCAATTTTCAGTTAATTATTCGTTTTGTCTCGTGGAATGTTGCGTTTTGTGGAAAACGTAAAGAAAAAACGGGAGTTTCGAGAGATTGGAGATCTAACCATTCACGAGATAGAACACGCGGAGAAAACTCTTATCAAAATTGTCCAAGCTAAGTTTTTTCCTTATGAGAACTCTTTTCCTAATATGAATGTCATTACGGACGAAGAGGGTATTAAAAGAGTTAAAACTCGAATTACTGAGCGATCAGACCATCCGGAATTTATTTACCCTATTATTTTACCAGGCGAGTGTCTTTTTACTCAACGGCTCATTGAATACCATCACCGACAAAATTGTCATGCTGGAGCACAAATTCTGCTCGGAATATTAAGGGAGAGATTTTGGATAGTGAGGAGCAGAAGGGTGGTCAGGAAAATTGTAAGAAGTTGTATAAGATGCAAACGATATAAATGTAAATCTCCAAATAGTGAGCCAGTGTCCCTGCCTGGTGATCGTGTCAATGACGCAGCGGTGTTTGAGGTAGTGGGTGTTGATTTAGCAGGACCCTTATATGTGAAAGGAGGTCATAAGTCTTGGATTGTCTTGTTTACATGTGCAACATATAGGGTCGTTCATTTAGAATTGATATCATCATTGTCCCCTGATGCCTTTTTGTTGTCGTTGAGACGTTTTATTGCCAGGAGGGGGAGACTACGAGTAATTTATTCCGACAACGGAACAAATTTTCGAGGAGCTCATGGAGAATTGAGTGGTATTGACTGGGAAAAAGTCTTGAAACTAGCTACCATACAACGCATAATTTGGAAATTTAATCCACCCACAGCCGCTTGGTGGGGTGGTTGGTGGGAGAGGTTAGTTCGTGTGTTAAAGGAACTGTTGAGAAGGACTCTCGGTAACGCCATTCTCACGACCGAGGAGTTGCAGACAGTACTGTGCGACTGTGAATCTAATTAATTCTAGGCCACTCACTTACCTATCCGAAAATTCTGATGATTTAGTTCCTTTGTCCCCAGCCATGTTTCTTGTGGAAAATCGCAACCTGGACGTTCCCGATATTGATTACAGGGATACTGTAAATTTACGTAAAAGGGTTAGATATCGACAAAAATTGTTAAATGATTTAAGGCATAGATTCCGAAAGGAGTATTTAGGTCTCCTTATTCAAAATAAAAAAAAAAGGGTCCATTGTCGGAAGTACGGCTGGGAGAAATTGTCCTCATCGGTGATGACATCAAAAAACGGATGCATTGGCCTTTAGCTAAGGTCATTCGGCTGATTACTGGAAAGGATGGCAAGATCAGAACTGTGGAACTGAAGACTCGCACTGGAACAATGTTACGACCTATTCAACGAGTCTATCCCTTGGAAGTGCAGTCGACAGAAACCCCCAATGATCCTTTAAACGATTGTACAATTACTAATCCTATTTCTTCTATTTCTAGTGATAATCTTTCAGACTCCAGTAACGCGCGCGTCTTGTGGCCGCGGTAGCCGAGTGGTATAGGTATCGGACTGTGGCTTGCTTTGTCACAGGTTCGAGCCCAGTACCACTAAAGACCCGCCGTGTAGGGCAGCGATGCACGTTAAATCTGTCGAGAGCTGAAACGTCCTCCCGTTGGTGTGGTGTGGTAGTTAGGAGAGGGGGATGCCAGCTCAGGTGTCGTCCACGTCACTTGACCATGGTTCAAAATTACGTGGTCCGTCGCCAAAAGCCCTCGTGTAGCTGAACAGTGCGACGTTAAATTCAATCAATCAAACGCGCGCGTCTTGCCTAGAGTATCCAAGTATGGAAGAGTCATCAAAGTACCAGAGAAACTGGACCTCTTCAACCAGGTGTTATATGTTTTTGAGTCCAAGTGATGTCGACTCAAAAAAGGGGGAGGATATTGAAGGCCACCGCAACGAACTCTTTCGATGACGCAACGCGTGGGTGGAGTCTTCGAAGAAGAGCCTTTTCCCTATTGGACTATTTTATTTCTAGAACTTTTTATTATGTTAACTGTAGAATTAACGGAGAAATCCTTTGTTAAGAAATTAGTATTGCTCGGGATTTGTTATGTATATGTAGACGCTGCCCTCGTGAATTGATATCCGTATTAAAGTTGATATAGAATAATCCCTGGTGTGATTATTACTTGAACCTGCTTGTTGTAACCCTGTGTGTTCAACAGGACCGAAACAAACTCACATTTTTTTTCCGGTATGGGAAATCATTACATACATTTTTGCAATTTTCAAAGTGTTTTTAAAACATTTCTAATTTAATTCACCAACTTACAGTAGCTAATTAAATAAGCATAAACACACACAAACAAAGTTTCTTCATGCACATTTTCATAAAAAATTAAATTCGTTCCGAAGAATCAAAATATCATTAAGTTAAATTAACATTTGCAGTGACATACAAAAGGGCGGGTTGGGGTTAAAAGCTTCCCTTCCCCACAGATATTTAATTTTTAATGTAAAGATTACCCCTCGGCGCTTTCGTATAAGTGTTTTTTAAAATGTAACCCCTTTCCTCCATAACAGAGATCTGTGTACGACACTGTGTATAAGAAAAAAAGTAGAGAGAACGATTTATTATAATATATTTCATACTTTATTATTGTTATTATCATAGATGTACTGGCGAAATTACATTTCAGCATCCGTATGAACACTGGTGTACAAAATTAAGAGAATTTGTATATTTTGCCGATTTTTATGAACAGATTTGAGTGAAATGTAAAAATACTGCTTCAAAATAAAGATACATATATTTCGTGTCGAATATATCAGCGTATACGAGTGTGGAGGCAGATTTACTTGAGGAACAGGACTTATAAGTGAGCATGCCAAAATCCGCATTTCGTTCGTTAGTATACTTCACAGAATTTCCTGGTGCTTTTCACAAAATTGGGCTAAATTAAAACTCAAACAGTAAAATGGTTAACCATTAACATTTAGATGATGGAATGGTGCGGAGCATTGTGGGTAGGCTAAAATCAAGCCAATCTCAAATCCATTTAATAGAAAATACAATTTATTGCACAGAGTCGTGCTCTCTTCAAGAAACCGAATCCGTCAAGAGAAAACCTGGGTAAGGTCGTCTAAGACCGCCAACGGCCAGAGAGGATCAACATTTGTAGGCGTATTATAGCGAGGCGTAACAGGGATACTACAGCTTCTCAGCTTTCAGAGTTGAATGCTGCCACAGGAATCCGAGTTTCAAGGGTGCCTGTTTCCAGAAGAAATTATGAGAGAAGGCTGTTAGTAAAAAGAAATATTATTTATGTCTTTCTCAGTTCTGAGGACACTAGAGTCCATTTAAAATGGCACAGAGTTTAAAGAGATTGGAGCCTGGATCACACAATAGGTGACTGTTCTCTTTACTAATGAGTACCTGACTCATCACTGAATCATGGCCAGTGATTCTCTCCGTACTTTCATACGGAGAGAGCCAGGGACCTTTTCTATCTGCTCTCCAATATCCGAGAAATGGACCATTACAGCAGGGGAGATTTGATGGTCTGTACTGGCATCACGTTAGATAGTCGCACACACCTCTCAGTCTTTGAAAGAGGCACTGTGACTGCTGTGAGGTATAGGAATGAGGTTTTAGAGCCCTATGTTTTCCTTTTCACGGTTGTAGTTAGCCCTGATTTTATTTTAAGGGACTGCAACACGATGCTACATATTCATCTAGTCGTCGAATTTCTGAAAAGTGAGGATATTCATTGTATGGAGTGGCCAGTCAGATCGCCAGACCTCATGCCTATAAAGCATGCTTGAGGCAATCTGAGGACGGCAATTAAAACTTGCAATACTTCTCTGAGAATCGTCCAAGGTCTGAAAACAGCGTCACTGAACAAGAGAAAGCAATTACCACAGGAACTCATAAACTCCCTTATTTCCAGAATAAAATCATGGTACGAGGTCTAAATATCTGTAAGAGAGGACCATACCCCTATTAACCATTTTTTTTATTTTACCCTGAAGATGCTCTTTCAGATCTTCCAATTTTTATGAGTGTTGCGCACGATCATGCGTGTGTATTATGACGGTTGAACGATTATTTATTTATTTATTTTTGCATTATATTAGCCCTATGTATATACTAAGTTTCATTAAAGTCTGTCCAGTAGTTCTAGAGATAATCCATAAAATCTGAAAACTCTCTTAACCTTGAACACCTGTGTTGTGTAAAATAAGCAATATATTTCAATAATTTTTTATTTGTTTACTAAGAAAAATAATTTGAATTTGAAAAAAAAATTGCCATCCAAAAAGATTTTATTTAAAGTTTTTGTCAAAAAATAAATAAAAATAAATAAAATAAAATTTAAAAAATAATTAATGCAGCAAAATATTATAAAAGAACTCTTTTTATTATATTAAAAATAACGTCTCTGCTTTGAGGAACAGGTCTTAAGAAGGATCAAGGTGAGAGGCACACGAGTATTGCCAGCAATCGCAGATCCATTGACAGATCATCACCAGTCTCTTGGACAGAATCAAATACACTGTTGGCCACCGTAATTGAAATACCAAGACAGATAGCACAACAAAATTTACTTTGTAGGTAACATGTTGACCAAGTATCAAATGATTAAATTTATAGACTTCTGTGAAGTGTGGTTCCTGCCAGAATCAGTAGCCAGTGAATATTAGCGTCGCACTGTTCAAATACACGAGGGCTTTTGGCGACGGACCACGTTATTTTGAACCATGGTCAAGTGACATGGATGACTCCTGAGCTGTCACCCTCTCTCCTAACTACCACACCACACCAACGGAAGGACGTTTCAGCTCTCGACAGATTTAACGTGCATCGCTGCCCTACACGGCGGGTCTTTAGTGGTAGAATCAGTAGCCAGAGTAGCCGCCATTGTTGGAGATCACCGCTGCCACACGCCTCGGCATTAATTCAAAGATACTTTGGATGTGTTCTTGGGGTACAGCAGACCAGGTAGATTCCACACGTTGCCAAAGTTGATCTGGTGTGCCAGCTTGGGGTGTAATCTGGGTCAATCGTTGAGTAACCATGGACCACATGTTTTCTATCGGCGAAAGATCCGGAGAGCGAGCCCGCTATAGAAGCAATTCAATCTGGTGATTGACGAAGAACCTTTGGACAATGCGTGCCACGTGTGGTTGCGCATTATCCTGTTGAAATATGGCTGTGACCAAGCCCTGAAGGTATGGAAGGACAATTGGCTCCAACACCTCGGAGATGTAGCGCTGACTTTTTAAAGTACCAGCAATGCGTACTAGAGGAGTACGAGAGTGATATCCAATACCACCCCATACCATAATACCTGGTGCAGGACCAGTGTGGTGCTGCATAACGCAGCTGTTCAGCATCCTCTCTCCATGGTGTCTCCAGACTCGAATCCGACCATCGTGGTGTTGCGGACAGTGCGTGACTTGTCAGTAAAGACAACTTCATTCCATTCTGCCACCCACATCCTTCTTTCATCGCACCATTGGCGGCGGAGACGTCTGTGGTTCTGCGTCAAGGGTAGACGAAGCAATGAACGTCTTGAAGACAAACCACTCGGCTATAAACGGCGTCGAATGGTACGCGCAGACACTGAATGATGCGTTACAGATTCAATGTGCTGTGCTATGATACGTTGTGACTGAGCGATTTGCCTGTCCTCACGTGAAGTGGTGCACTGAGGTGGATGCGAACGACCACGTCGGTCCGTCGTACCCTCCTGCATCCAACGGTCACATATCCGCATTACGGTTGTTTGGTTTCATCCAACACGACTACCTATTTCCCTGAAAGATAATCCACAATCTTGGTAGGCCACTATCCTTCCTCTGTCGAACTCGGATACTTGATCAAAAGCTGATCGCTGTTTTCTACGAGCCATCACTGATCGTTTTTTGAAAACCACTAGAAAAACACAACTGCCTCGAACTTGAAATTGTCGAAATCTCGAAGCCTTAAATAATAGAGCTTTGAGGTGGCGCTACAGGCGCGCGTGATGTGTGTCTGCGCTGACATTCTAATCATTTGCATATCTCACCTCCGCTGATGAATGTTGTAAATTTCATGTTATTTGCATTTACGGTGGCCAGCAGTGTAAAAGAACAAAAAAGTGTAGAAAGGAGACTTTGGGAGTTAAAAGATCGTGGCAATCTGGATCTGGAAGACCAGAGAAGAAATGTAAGAAGGGTCAGAGACAGCAGGGTGCTAAACGAAAATTTTCGGTACATAATAACGATTTACCCTATTTTTCAATAAGATACAGGAGAGATGAAGCAGTAATGCCAAGTACCAGCGGCTACAACTTGCGACCGAGAAGAAGTGCAAAGGTGGAGTCCCGACCAGCCAATGAGAAGAGGATACAACAAGGAGGACCAGTTCGATCCAGAGGAAGCAGGGAGAAACAACAGTACAGACCCTACACCGAGGAGCAAAGAGGTCCAAGCAACAGGAATACCAGAAGCAGAAGTGGTCAACAACATCATTGCCTGGAGAGGAAAGGAGGAGCGAGAGAGAGAGAAAAGCAACAGATCCATCTTCCTGGAGGGTCCTAGTGGGAGACGTCAACTACAAGACATAAAAATTAGGTTGTATGGTTTAATTATACATTTTTCTGGCAGGCAGTCAGGAGAATTATTGCAACACGAAAGTCATATTGGTTCTTTAAAATTATTTTTATAAAAAGCAAAAGTTGACACTGCAATGGGTGCATTTTTCTAGAAGGTTGAAAAATAAACTTTTAGTCTTGTAAAATTTTTCAAAAATATTTTGAGGAGAAAACAAATGTATATGTACACTTGTTTACTGCTTTGTATGACTTCGCTGGGATGCGATAATTCTTTGGGGTGTTTTGTTTTAAGAGATTATTGAAAAAATGTTTGTAATTGTATATATATATATATATATATATATATATATATATATATATATATATATATATATATTGTTGTATTGATTCATATTAATGTGCATCTGGTTTTGGGAACGCGGCGTAGACATATTATTCACTAACAGCGCTGCGCGATTAGAGGGGAATTTTATTTAGAAAATCAGATGATGTGCATATATGAAAAATAGTTGTCATTTAATGATTGTAAATAAAGTATAGAATTTGTAAAATGTAATTGTATGGTGAGATATTTAAAGAGCTTTTCTTTCAGGGTAGCTGACCCTGACGATCGCAGAAAAGCAGATGTCTTTCTGTTTAGGTCAGAATTGTAAGCCCTAGGGCAGCCATCAACGTACTTTGTACAGATGAAAGTATATTTAGAAATATATAAGTTCGGTATGTGTATGGTCCTGGTTTTTTTAACCAGGAGCTCTCTGTTTTTTCCTGGGATCTGTTACCTTAATAAATATGTAAAAGGGAATCTGAGGTGATTAAATAATATAACTGATAATTTTGGTATGGTTATTTGAGTAAAATTTTATTGTGAATATTGAGAGTTAGAGTTTAAGACAAATATTGAAAGTTAAAATTTCAAAGGAATGTTGAAAGTTAAAACTAAGACGAATAAAATTTAGGCACGTAATTTCTTAAGGGCCATTAAGACTCTCGAATAAATAACGTTTTGCTTCCTGGAGGGGTTTGTGACGGGCTCATCGCGTTTTCTACAAAAAACTCCTCTTGGGTTCTTTGAGGCCGAAAAAGGCAAATTCTTTCCAACCAAATCCAGAAGCGAAACGTGAATATGCAAATTAGAAACCTTTTAAATAGCAGAAGTTTAACGTAAGCGGATGACCTATTTTGGAAGTGATTATGCTAGTCTGGTTTAAGCACGTGAACTGAAGGAAAAGAAGAAAGCCGTCATTGAGTGTGATGATATCCGTGACAGCACGATCAAGTCAAGGTGGATACCACGCGAGATAATTGCGGTTAAACAAGAGATTAAGGTAGGATAATTCTAGTATCTATTAGTAACTGTGATATAAACAGAGATTAGGAATAGACGGGAAAGTTAAATATAGTGTTTAAGATCATGCTTATTTGGTAATATGTATTGTGTGTTTTCTCACCTCAGATCAGCTAAGTTATAATATAAATATTATCATTGTTAGTGTTTAAGTTAAAATCTTAATAAAGACATTTTAAGATCATGGCAACGCCTGGTTCTTCATTCACTCCCACACCTCTAGGTTACGAGGATAATATAGGAGTAAGGTATCGCCCATGGGCGAATACCTCACAACCAGATTTTCTGGTTATAAATCGCGATCTGCCAGTACTAAGGGGGTCCGTAGATCTGCTTCCAGGGCCCGAAATGAGCTTAAACTGGCACTGTGTTGGACATAGTTCTTATTTATGCCTTTTGTGTATTTTTTCTTTGATATCTGAATAAAATTCAATGATATACTTTTTTTTCAAATAAAACCGTTACTTTTTATGCATTTTGTAGTTCATTAAGTAGTTCAATGATTTATTTATGTTATAACTTAAAAACTCTTTGATATGTAATGGCTCAGTCATAAAACATTAATAATTATCTACTTAACTTTTACAAAAATGTTTCCTATCATGCAACGTTATAACTAATTTCCATTGTTATTGTTTCTATTTATTTTTAATATATTTTATTTTTACTTTTAAATTCGTCTAACAGCTGGCTGTGTGGCGTAGTTGGTAAGGCGCTTGAACGTCGGGTTCGATTCGGATCCATGCTATACAAAAAATCGTCTATGTCGTATGATTTTGTGGCAAGTTAAAGATTCCCAGAGTGCCTGTTTGACTTATGTGCTTTCAGCGCATTGTCAGAGCTGGGGGGGGGCGTCAAAAATTAGATTGTGGCAATTGGTACCCACTTGTAGGGAGATTCTAAAAAGTGTCACCAACTCCCGGTCTCTGCAATGGTTATTTCCAATCCACAACCCCATTTGAAAAGAAAGGATGTTCGTCTAATATTTACTTGTAACATTTCCAATTGTATGGATATTCATATTCATTTTTTTGCTAACTAAAAAATGTTATTTACTGTCGCTTCTCCAAGTTAAAAATAAGGGTGGCTACATTTTTGGTGGTGTGGATTACGTACAAGAGCCAAAATGACGTTAGAAAAAAAATGGAACGCATTAACACTGGAGTAACACACTCATTACTTGTTAGTGTTGAAGTTTCTTCTTTTTAGATTGATAAACCAAAATATGGTTTCATCAAATCGAAGCCCATTTTAAAATAAGCGCAGTTTTTACAAAAGAAACAAGATTTAACTATTTAGTTCCACAGCTAGATCAGAAAATAGACGGAAATATATTGTATATAATTAATATAATAACAGAGTTGCAAACTATAAATATTCTCATTCTAAAACTCTAAATTTATAAAAAGGCGAAAGGGCCAAAATACAACAGTTAACTACTGAGATTTAACTGAGCTATATAAAGTCAACTGTTACTGAAATTAAAATCTATCGCTATTTCTGATGTTTCTGAAAATTTAATTAAAACATTGAGGTTCATTCTTGGGAGTGTCCCAAAAGTGTCAAAAATATTTTAACTATCTAAGAAAATATTGATTATAAAGAAAATATTGATTATAAATATTGATAGTTTAACGATTATGGCGAACAAAATTGATGAAATAAATCCTGAAATCGAAATTTGCACCACAGATAATTTAATATTAATGAATTGATGGATAGGCTCGAAAAATTAGATTGCCCAGTTAAATGTTCGTACTGGTGTTAGACCAAAAATAAGAAATACCAGTTCATTTTCCTTCAAAGCTCTCTCGAATTTGAAGTGGTCGAGGCATGAGTTTTAATCCAAAGATAAAAGTTTTGTAATCATTTCTGATTTGGAACTAAATGTCACTCGAAAAAATGCCAACCTCCCAGTGATTTTCATAAGAAACCCCAAGAGAACCCGGAAAACTCCAGTCCCTAGTAGATTCAGTGACAAACTCTAATGCAGAGGAAATGTCGCCAATTTCGTTAAGTCGTCCGGGGCCAAAGATCAAATTTTCACTTCAGGAGCTGCATAATTTCGGCTAATTCTTAGAACACAAACGAACTTTATGCTACTAACACAGAAATTTTAAGTTATTGTATTTAGATGCTAATTTGGGATTATGACGTGGTTTCCGTTTATAACAGCCGGAATAACAAAGGGTATTTCAAGAGCTGGTTTTCTTAATGAGTATAATTGATTTATAAAAAAGAAATAATCAATGAAGCGTTGCTGTTTCGTATCCTCCTGGGGTAAGGAAGCATATACGAGGTCCAAATGATCTCGTCACACAAGTAGTTCGAAGATCTCCTGCTCAGCCATCAGATGCCTCCAGGAGACATCTAGACAAGCAAGGGCTGGAATAAGAACACGGTGGAAAAATTCTTTCTCTATTCTGGAACTTTGTAGGTCTCAAATGTCCTCTTTTAAACCTCGCCATGGGGCCACTCTACGATAGAGTAGATCTGGGAAATTAGCAGTATACCAGCGAAAGGCGGAGAGTAATTTATTTTTATGGAGCGAGGGGGGTTGGATGTGAAGAGTTTGTGACATGTCCTGCAACTCGTTACCCTAACGGTGGAAGGGAGGCATGCCGATTTGCTAGGACCAAATCCTGAGAATCGATGAAGTGACAGCTCAGATGAAATGACCGCTATTTCAAATGATAACAGCATTACATAAATCGACTAAAAATTTCCAATGTACACTTATCTATACCTAGAAATTGTAATAAAATACAGAAAAATAAATCAAAGTCAAATTAATAGAAGAACAAAAAATATTTAAAAATATTGTAACATTATTTATTAGAATAGTAGTTGTGTACGCATATAGCTTATAACATAACATCTCGACTTACGGCCTCGGAAAAATATATAAATAAAAAAAAGTTCATACAAAAGATAACTACCGCGGTGTAAAGCATTTTTTTGCACAAAATTATACGTCCCCATAAAAATAATTTCTGTGCTCGTTTGAATATATTAAGGTGAGCAGCCACCATCAAAGCATGTTGAAAGAGAAATCGATCGTTCGAAATGAAGCTTTGAAGATCCAAATAGATTCTTTTTTTCGTTTCGAGTGTCGGAAGTAAGTAATGACACGAATTAAATTGAAAAACATCCATCATACTTACAACACTAGGCAAATTTGATGCGATAGAGCTTCAGTCAATTTATACCCGCGTCAGAAGAGCGTTTTCCTCTAACTCTTGGATTAAAATAATGAATTCTGAAATATATTTGTGTGATTACGTACACTTCTGAAAACCGGGTCCGAGACTGATTGTAGATATTAATAAAGACATTAAATGTGATATAAAATAAATTCTTATTTGAAGTGTTAAATATCAATGAGCAAAAGAAGACGCTCAACATCTTAAGCTTAAATATATCATAGACTATAAAAAAATGCCTTTAAATTGCATTTCAAGTTCAGCTCAAAAACAAACTTGTCGCGTATAAAAATAAAGGGTATAAACATCAAAATGAAATAGATATATATGAAATTTAAGAATTCCAATTTATATTTCTCCTCTTTTATAGATAATATTCACACTTTTTTTATTTAGTTTTCTTCCGATATTTGTTACCTTACGAACATCTCGTGACAGGTTCTTCAAGCGACGAAGACAACCCACTTTCAAATTTTTATACTATCCCAAATAAAAAGCCTCGATAGATTTAAAGTTCCTTCTACTCGGTGCGTCTTTGGTGGCATCAGGATTCAAACTCGACAGAAATAACGCTGGGAACAATTCTTAACCGTCCCCAACCATCAGGACAAACTCCAGCCAATTGAAGAGTAATTGCTTCAATTTTATATCTCTATCTGTTCGAGTAATGTAAATCAATTATAAACATTTGTATATGACATCGAGTAGTTTATCAGAATGTCTCAGGAGCATTGCCATTTTTATTACTAATTTACAAACTAGAAAATCATTGAACTAAGCCAAAATGAATTATTCGAATGCGGCGTTCTAGACTCCACCCAGATACTCCCACTTTAGAAATTCCGTGACTTTTTGTCAGAGAACTATATTAGTATTCGATGCTCGCCTATTCAATTCGGCACGGAATTTCGTCGCGTAGAAGTGGCGCATTTTTTTCTGCTCGTATTTCACCCAAAAATGCAAACGAACCGAATTCGAATAAACTTCGGCTCCTTTCGCGATGTTCAAGAAGTGCTGCTGTTAAGACGAAGTGATGCTTTGGCGGGAAATTGAAATGGATGGATGTATTACAATAAATTTCATATGTGGATCTCCGTCGCGACTCAATCAAAAGGTAGGTAGACAATGACCCAGAGTAGGTAGGGAAGGAAGTAAAGCATTAAGGATTTCGCTCATCATTCGAAAACGTGATGCTAATCTTACGAAACAATTGATTACTTTCTCTAATCGAATTGACACTAACGATTTAACTGTAATGCGAAAAGGCATATTCGAGTGAGTGACTATTAACGTCGCATTGTTCAGCTACACGAGGGCTTCTGGTGACAGACCTCGCCATTTTGAGTCATGGTCAAGTGACGTGGATCACACCTGAGCTGGCAACCCCCTCTCCTAACTACCACACCACACCAACGAGAGGACGTTTGAGCTCTCGACAGATTAAACGTGCATCGCTGCCCTACACGGCGGGTCTTCAGAGGTACTAGGCTAGAACTCATGACATGGCGGGCACAAGTCCGTTACTTCTTAGTTCCGTTTCTTTTTCCACTAGGTCACCAGGGCGTATTCGAAAAAGTAAGAAGTAAACAGAAAAGGTACATTTCACTTTTGTGTTCACACCTCCCCTCCCCGGATTTAAAAAAAAACAATTTTTCAACATTTGTTACGATTTAAAAATTGCAATGGTTGATTATTAAAATCTCGCCTTTAAGCAACACGATGACGATTTTGTTAATGAGTCTCGTAATTTTGAACCATGATCAAGTGACTAGGATTACATAGAAGCTAACATGCCACTCTCCACCACACGAGCGTGAGAACTTGGATCCTTGGCAGGTTTAATGTGCATTCGTATCTGTACTCGGTGGCTCTTTGATGAAACGAAGGTTGGACCCCGAACTCTACACCCCCCACGAATCCACGATCATGATTACTCGGTAACCGTGACGGGAATCCCTTAAGTAAATATAAAAATAATTTTGAAATCATGAATAAAAAATGAATGGGAACCTTTCTTGTTACTTTATTCTTGAGGATATTACTTATTCAAATGCAATATTTCAGGTTTAATAAGGTAACTATTTTGCTTAAGGTATCCGACAACGTTCGGGAACCTGATTTTAAAAAAGCGCATAAATGGATAATTTTCATGATATTTAGTGCCACTTACATTAGAATACGTATATAAAATTGTTTTTAGGACATTTTGACAAAAAAATTTATTTAAATACAATATTTCGGGAGACAACTTAGAATAAACCTTTTTTCTCAAAATGTTCTCCTTTTGTGAAAAATACTTCTATTATAATAATATTGTGCCTGTGTATAACTCAGACCTCTGTACAGAGGCTCAACTATGATTTTTGAAAAACTCACATTAGTTTCAGAGTTACAACCAATTGAAATAATTATCGGCGTTTTTTTCTTAAAATTTCTTCCCTTTGTTGTCGTAAAACATGAATAATCCCACTTCTAAGTTATATATTTAAAAAATTCTAGTCAAGCCTCTGTACAGAGATCTGAGATAAATACAGGCAAAATATTATTATAATATGTAGAAGCATTTTTCACAAAAGGAGAATATTTTGAAAATGGGTCATTCTATGTTCATTTTTGTCAAAATATTTTACTTAAATAAATTTTTTATCGTAATAATATTCTTAAACAATTTTATATGCATTTTCTAATCTAAAAGACAGTAAATATCATAAATATTATCCATTTATACGTTTTTTCAAAATCCCGGTTCCGAACGTAGTCGGATATCTTAAGATTAACATTGCGTTTTAACAAATTCAAGATGCCAGGTGAAATGTAGAAGCTTTCAAGCAAATAAGGAGCTTCCATTCTTGCTAGATAGTCCTTAAACTTTTATTATCAAATTAGAATCCTTTTTGTTATAGGGCAAAAGCATACCATCAATATAACGGCTCCCATAAATCATAACCTTTTTTTTCATTTTAAAGTTTCAAAATTTAAGAAATAAGAATATATGAATTTAAACTCATTTAAGGTATCCGACTAAGTTCGGAACCGTGATTTTGCAAAAGAGTATAACTGGATAATATTTATGATATTTAGTGTCACTTAGATTAGAAAATGTATATAAAATTGTTTTAAGAATAGTATTACAATAAAAAATTATTTAAGTACAATACTTTGACAAAAATAAACATAGAATGACCCCTCTTCAAAATATTCTCCTTTTGTGAAAAATGCTTCTATTATAATAATATTTTTCCTGTCTATAGCTCAGACCTCTCTACAGAGGCTCAACTAGAATTTTTGAAATATATAACTTAGAAGAGAGTTTATATCCATATTTTACGACAACAGAGGAGATCAATTTTAAGAAAAAAAGCCGATAATTATTTCAATGGGTGGTAACTCTGAAAAAAATGTGAATTTTTCAAAAATCCTATTTCAGACTCTCTGGAGAAGTCTTTACTTTATATAAGCGAAAATTTTTATTATTTTAGAAGCATTTTTTTATAAAAGGAGACCATTTTGAAAAAAATATTATTCTAAGTTACTTTTTTGCCAAAATATTGTATTTAAATAATTTTTTTGTCAAAATGTCCTTAAAACCATTTTATACACGTATTCTAATCTAAGTGACACTAAATATCATGAAAATGATCCATTGATGCGCTCTTTTAAAATCACGATTCTGAACGCAGTCCTTAATTTATATTAATATTGGGAAGTTTCTCTATCTGAAGTCATTCTATAACATCTCTTGAACGTTACTGACGAAATTTACAGAGTAACTTCATCATGGAGAGGAAAGATACTGCTCCAGGAAGAATAGCTGGGAACAAAAAAAGCTCTTACATTTTAAACCAGATTGAAAAACATCCCTTATGGTTTTTTAACTTTGGAGACATGGATTACACTCATTTTTACGCGAAGACATTTTTGACAAGTTGGGCAGATGTCAAACCTAAGTAAAAATTTTAAAATATTAAGTTTATTGCATTCTCTTAAAGTTTCTCATACTCATTTCTATACAAAATTTTAAAATGAGAAAAACTTTGTTTTACTTTAAATCAAGTAATGGTTTTTTTTGTTGAAATAACGGCATACATTAACACCAGTTGACTGCTCATAAAATGAAAAGTCTTCAATATTTGTCAACAATAAACATTTTTAGTATTCCACAATAAATAGTAAAAAAGCATCATTATTTTCATAAAATATTATGATGATGAGTATGGCAGTTGAGTGTTTACGACAAGCGATTGAGTCGGGCCGCGTGTTCGAATCTTGATTCCATTGAGGACTTGATACACATAAAATGTGTCGAGGCAAAAAGTGCTCAGATTAGTTGGGTGTAGAAAACTGCAGCTAGTTACTGTGTCGACCTCGTCCTCTGCAGCGGCTCACAATTGCGAGATGTATTGATTACAGGACAGGAAATCAAAAGGGACGCTCTATGTCCCATTCGGGAAGGAAATCACTGGGGTATAATATTCTTTTATTTGCATTCTCGGAAGTGTGAGTGCATAAGTGTCTTTGTATATGGCGCAGTGTACAACGAAAATATAAACCAAAATTCTTCTAGTTTATACACGAGTTACATGTCTATCATTTGCAGTTTAATTTGGGTTCGAGTGAGTCTCTGATTTTAACATTTTTCGACAAAGAAATGCTTTTATAGTTCGCCAGACTCATCCGTTATTTCCTTTTCTCTTTAGATACTTGAGTCTTTGGGTGAAAACTTTACTCATGGTCATAGAGCCACAATGAAAAAAGAAGTACTTTCAACCTGTTTTCTGCGTTCCCTACTTTTCTTTGAATACAGGTACTTTACGCCAGCATCGGGTGGAAGAGCAGGGTAACATTCACTCTCTAATATCACTTTCCAAATCTCTGAGCATTCGTGCCAAAGGCTATTACGAAAAACGCGTAACCTTTAAATTCGCCGACGAATCACAACAGTCACGCGAGCCACGAATCATTTATCGTTTGCCCAAGTGACTCGTACGTCACACAAGCACTCCCTCTCCCAACCTATTTTTTTTCCTGCCCGAACACTCTGAACTCGTGACATTTCTCGGCAGGCTGGAAAGGTGACCACCATTCACCCAAAAGTGTCTCATCATCCCTTTCATTATAAATAGTCACGTGTCTTTCGAGTGGAGAATCTATTTGTCAAATGACCAGGCGATTTCTCCCCTCCCCCCTCTTTTTTATGTACCGTGTTGGATTCATTGAAAGAGATGAAATTTCATTCACTTTGGTGACATTATGTGCAGGAGGCTCAGGAAAGTGAATTTTCAGGGGTTTCGAGCCCCAATTACAAAGACAGAACAATTTTTTAAGCATACGTTTCTGGAAGATTTTTAATACAATAACTTCATTTGCTAAATAATTACAGCACTAATGATAAATATTAAAAAAAAATATTTTTGATTTTTTAAAAACACGTGTGGCTGAACTTGCAGTAAAATACAACAAAACGCTTTTTCTTTCTTTCGGTATATTGAGACGGAAATAGGAGAAAGACCAAGGAAAATATCCTTGAAAGGCTGGGGGACCAAATGATAAAATGAGTCGTCACATTTATTTAACCATCGCATTGTAGGTCAATTTTTGAAATTCTTGTTCACATACAGTTATACCCAGAAATTACGTGTGAGTGATAACCACGTAATTCGAATTCACGTAAGTCGGGTACGATTTCGCATATAAATACGGAGAAATTTTTTTTTAGTGGCCGGAGATGAAAGAAACTAATAATGTAGAAAAAAATGTTTAGTAAAAACGTAGGTAAAACACACTAATACAAAATCACAAACCGAAGCTATTTTGATGTAGAAGCCTTCATAATATCTAATCTAGTAGTCTACCCGTTCAAAGAATTTTGTTTTCTTCCACAAAATTTCCTCGTAGCATGCCAATAAATTTATATTTTTTATTCCTTGTTTTGTTAAAAAAAATATGTTTTCATCGTTGGAGTCTCTCAAATTGGTGGCTGAAGCCTTCTGTCAATTTACCAACTGTCCTTCGATCTTCGGATTGAGCTGGGACTCAAGTTTTTCAATGTCTTTCTCTTGCTTTTCTATAAGCCTATTATTTGTCAGCTCCCGATTGTGGGCCTCCACTACCTCCTGAACGTCATCACTATCCATTTCCAAATTTGGCTGGCAAGATCAACAGCGTCTTCAATCCCATTACTAATTTTAACATTTTTTCTCAAACAAAAGATGAATCCACGATATTCGGGTTCACGGGAGTCGGGCTAGGGTAACTCAAGATATTGCTGTATATGTAATCAATCATTCTTATTTACCAATCAGTGACAAATAAAATAATTTTTTAATATAAGTACTTATTTTAATCCAACTTTTTTATGATTGAAGAGTTTGTTACGTAGAAATATGATTTTTAAAGCATTAAAAGTAACGACAATCAAAATATTTAATGTTAAATACAGAAGGTGTTAATCAATCGATTACTTTGAATAGAAGGATTATGTTAAAAGTCTAAAATCGTGTCAGTAAAACTGCAACGTATATATAACTGATTATTTCAGACTGAAAAATATAAATATGTTTCAGTCTGGGAATGAAATGTGCTATATTGCCCTCAAGTTTTCACTCAATGTTGCTTTCCTGCATGATCTTTATACAAGTTGGGACAGTGGCGTAACGTACACCCCCGCACTGCGGGGGGGGCAAGGCTATAGGGGGCCCAAAGCTAGACTGACGCCATTAACGTAGAATTTCACAAAAAATTAGCTTTACATTTTCTTAAATCCAATTTTTAAGCGATTTTCAAATTGGCGATCTAACATCATTCAAAATCAAAACTTTGATCACTTATTAGATATCTTAGATCCAATAACCAAATCAAAAAAACATTTTAATTTGCTGTAATCCCCGCGATGAAAGAGATACTTTTTTTTAGTATACTTCATGTTAGCGGTAGGGAGAAAAAAGACGTTACTTTTTACTGAAGTAACAAAGTAACTTATTGGCGTCTTTAGCTTCCCCCCCTCCCACATGTATTTCATTTTCATTTAGTGAACTCGTAAATAACGTACATCTGTTATGCTTTTTTCATGAAAAAATAGTATTGCGATACTTGAAAACGCATAGAGAGCATTTTAAATGATTATATGGTCTAGATTTATGATTTAGAAACCCATATGTCCACAGAAATTTCCGTAGATTTATGAGTATTCAATCAAATAAAGCATAATGAGAAATGTTTCACAAAATTGTTTTTAGAACATTTATATTTTTATATTCAATGCACTTCAATATAGGGATTGTTCGATATAGGGAGTATAGCCTCGACCTATCTAGTGAATTTCCAAATCAAATTATATCTCTAAAAGCATTTTTTAGTGAAGATTTAATTAAGCCGAATTCGATAAAAGATTTAGGTAATTTTTTGATGATTCAAAATAAGTTTGCTGCGCCAAGTTTACCAGATGTATGTATTGCAGTTTTATTGTTTTTGACTCTTCCAGTTATTTTTGCAATGGCGGAAAGGTCATTTTCTAAATTAAAATTAATAAAAAGTTATCTACGTTGTACGATGTCAGAAGAGAGGCTCTCCTATTTGTCTTTGATAAGTATTGAACAACAAGAAGCAAGAAAAATTGAATTGTATGAATTAATAACCGACTTTGCTAAGAAAAATGTGAGACGTCAATCCCTTTTTTTTGTGATTTACTTCTTGAGTGTAGTGTTGTATATTAGCCAGTAGTGTATGTCGCGAACAACCCAACGAACTAGTTACTTTTGTAGTTCAACCTGAGTGGTACTGCGAGCTCATTCTTTTTTTTGTGTCCATGCTTTCTTATTAGTAAGAATAGTTGTGTCTTTGACTTTTTGACAATTTATGCTAGAATTTTATCGAACTTAAGGTCAAGCTCATCCCAGGATTTATAAACGAAGAATTTGGTAAGTGATACCTTTTTTCTATTATGAGGATCTGAAATCGAAAATATTATTTTACAGTGTTTGTGTTTTTCTTAGTGCATCGTTTTTATTTAAGCTACCAGGTTATCAGTCGACTGTTGTTAGATTTTCCATTTTTTAAATACTATAAATACTCTCTAATGTTAAACGTAATTTACTTTGTTTACTCAGACACAGGTTGATTTTATATTCAGTTATACGTTTAATATTTAAATATTATGTTATAGTTTTGCAATTCTTTATATATATATATATATATATATATATATATATATATATATATATATATATACACTCTGTCGCAAAAAAATATATGCACCCAGAAGAAATCAAGCTACAATCACGAAACTCGGCAAGAATGTAGTCTGGTAAGAGATATGCAAATGATTAAAATTTCGAAGCCAATGAGACAAGGCTAAGTGTGCTATGCGCATATTAGTTGCGCAACTGGGAGAGTTTCAAAGCATGAGTACGAGCGCCGTACGGCTATCCAAACGAATCTGATGACTTTGAAAGACGATATTGAGACTTAGGATGCCTCTAAGACGTAACCGGCGGTAGTACGAGCAGCTGCCGGACATTGATAGGGGCCGTATAATAGGCCTCAGAGAAGCAGGTTGGTCGAATAGACGTATCGGCCGCCACCTTGGTCGGAGCGATATGGTAGTTGCTCGGTGTTGGCAACAGTGGATCACAGAAGGTAGAGTGTACCGTCGCGGAGGGTCAGGACGTCCCAGGAACACAAATGATCGCGAGGATCGTGCAATCAGAAGAGTGGCCACTTCGGCACCAACAACGTCGCTAGCATCGATTCAACGCCACTTACCTCCTTCCAGACATCCAGTGCCATCAAGAGAAACCATAAGGAGACGACTGACCGAAGTTGGCTTGAGGAGCCGACGTCCGCTAAGACGCTTACCACTGACCCCACATCATAGGCAGTGTTGACTGGATTTTTGCCGACCTCGGGCAACTTGGAGTGTGACAGACTGGAGACGTGTCATCTTCAGTGATGAATCTCGATTCAGTCTCAGTGCTGATGACCACCGCACACGTGTCTGGAGGCGCACCGGCCAGCGGTCCGATCCGGCATTTATTGTCGAGGGCATACAGCAATTTCACAAGGTGTGACAGTGTGGGGAGCAATTTCTTGGGACACACGATCATCTTTAGTGGTCCTTCAAGGCACTTTGACAGCTCGTAGATACGTGGACGATATTTTAACGCCGATTGTGCTACCCATGCTATCAAGTCGCGCAGGTGCCATTTATCAACAGGATAATGCTCGTCCACATACTGCGCGACTCTCCCAACAATGTCTTCAAGGATATGACGTCCTACCATGGCCTGCCAGGTCACCAGATCTTTCGCCAATAGAGCATGTCTGGAACGCGCTGGGAAGGCAACTGCAGCCGTCCCGAGATACAGGAGAATTAACTGCGCAGATGCAAAGACTTTGGCAGGATCTTCCACAGGGGGTCATAAGTGATCTAATTGAATCGATGCCACGCCGAATTTCGGCTTGTATAGCTGCCAGAGGTGGCTTTACTACTTACTGATTTTTAACCTTTTGCAAGCTGTAACCGCTTAATAAAATGATATTTTGTTCTGAATTTTTAATCATTTGTTTATTTTTATATACACTACATGCATACCAAATTTCGTGAATGTAGCTCAATTTCTTCTGGGTGCATATATTTTTTTGCGACAGAGTGTATATCCGGCTTGGGGCCCAAGATCTGAACTTGCGGGGGGCAATTATTTTCCGTTACGCCACTGACATGAGTTGGGAAGAATCTTTTAAGAGCATCTAAGGCAGGCATGCCCAACCCGCGGCTCATCTCAGCTAGTAGAAATGTTAGATAATTACGGCAGCAGAATAAAAATGTTTAGTATTTTAACCTTCTGAAATTATGTAACTTTTTCATTTTATGATATATATTTAATAACGGTGCAATAATTAATATCATACAATAAGAAACTAAACATTTGGCTATCGGGAAGACAAAAAACTTTTTTTGATAAACAGTGTAATATAATTACAAAGCTGTTCTTTACTTAATTGCTTTTTTGCATTTGAAAGAAAAATTTTTGAAAATCTAAATCAATTTTATGCAAACATCCTGGTATAAAATGTGAAGATGTTACGCGCACATAGTTGTTTACTACGTAACCTCAGATGGCAGCATAAATCTACTGTAGATAAGAACCTTGTAGGTTAAGAGATATTCTTAAGTGCAATCGGTCGACTTTCAACTTTGTTGTGATTGTGATCCAGTAAAAGGTAAACTTGGTGTTTTTTGATCATATCATATTTTGAATGCTGTACTATAGTAAAATATTTTGAATAATTTATTTATTTTTATTTTGATATGTGCGGCCCACCTCAGTTCAGTAAATTTTTACGTGGCCCACCAACCGATTTGGTGTTGGGCACCCCTGGTCTAAGTTTTAACAGCTCTGACTCCAATGTTACTTTCCTGCATGATCTTTATATATAAGCTGGGAAGAATCTTAAAACTTCTAAGGTTATCTCCTCAAATAATCAGCTGGAATTTTGCAGAAGTATTTACCTTTGTTTCCAAATTAGACAACTTGGCGATTTTTGAAGTTGCGGTTTGCCTAGTGGTTATAGTCACGAACTTGCGGCGTTTATTAACGATTGATTCAATTCAATATAACACGAAGCTCATTTATCCCATCATCCTCATTTAGCTCATCATCATCCTACCCCAACACTTAATAGATAGATACCTATTTCTACTATAGCGGGTCAAATGACCCGACTTTATGTTTTTTGCTTGAATGTTGGTGTTAGTTCTGTTATTGAACAGCGCCCTCTAGCGGCTTGTAAAGAAAAACGTCAGTGTAAGTGTAACACTCACTCCGAGAGGTTGTGTACGGAGTAGAGAGAGAGAGATTAAAAATATTACAGTCCACTGTGTGTGTTTATTGTGTGTGTTGTGTTGAGTCAATTCATGGTCCACCTCACCGGAGGAAAACGACCTTATGGATATGAGAATTTGTGAAACCGTGGATTATCAAAATTCACAGTGAAAAAAAAAATATATATATAAGTGATTGCCAAAGTGTGAATAGAGAACGATTGACTTTAGCGAGCAGCGTGAAACAGCGATCTGAGGAGGTAGGTGCAATTAATTGATCCTTCTATTAGTGTCCTTAATTCATAAATATGTCTTTAAATAAATTAGGGAAAGATGAGTTAAAAATCGTTGCGGAAGAGTTAAATTTAACTGTACCAGAAGGAGCAAAAATCGCTGGCTTAAAAAACTTAATTGTAAATAGTGACGTTTACAAAAATGATAAAGAGTTAGTTCAATCTGCAATCGATTATGCTTTGGCGGAAATTAAAAATAAGAGATTGGATAGTGAAATTAAGTTAGAATTTGAACGAATTAAATTAGCGCAATTGCAAAAACAATTAGAGCTTGCAAATATCCAAAAGAATTTAATTGAAAATTCCGATATTCAAAATCCGAGTGTTTGTGAAACTGCCGCCAATTGTAATGTTGAGACTTTGTTAAAGTCCGTGAAAACTTTAACAATACCCGTACCTTCAAGAGTAGAGTCATATAATTTATTTTTCCAGTCGCTTGAAAAAGCATTCAAAATAAAAGAGGTTCCCGAACAATTTAAATGCGAAATTCTTTTAAATATTCTAGGTGAGAGAGTTAATAATTTACTTGTTCATGTTTCCGAAGAAGTGTTAAATAATTATAGTAAGCTTAAAGATTTAGTATTAAAAGAATTTTCTCCCACACCACAAGAATGCTATAATAGATTTCAGAAAGCGCAAAAATTAAGTTCAGAGAGTTATGTGCAATTTGCATTACAATTATGCGCGACATTTGAGTATTATTGTCAGCTGCGCAATGCGAATGATTTTAAATTATTGTGTGAGTTAATTGTATCGGATAAAATAATGAACACACTCGACAGAGAATTAATGTCTTACATGAATATAAAACAGGGAGAGAAATATTTTAAACCACAAGAGTTAGGGCGTGAGTGTGATATATATTTGTCATCGAAAGGCAAAATTAAAAATGAGATATTTTCTAAGCCCTTTTGTGAAAATTCCAAGCGTTTTAATTATAATAAACAAAACAAATTTAATGCTAAAATACCGCGAGATGCATCGAATGTATTTTTTTCCGAGTTAAAAAATGATAAATGTGTATTGTGTAAAAATAATGTCCATGCTTTACAATTTTGCCCACAATTTAAAATGTTTTCTGTAAACGAAAGAGTAGAATTTGTTAAAAATAATAGACTTTGTTTTAAATGTTTTTCACCTCAATGCAGCGTTAGTAGATGTAGATCAAAAATTGTTTCTGCTCGAAACCGCATAACAAACTATTACATTACCCCAGAGAAAGGAAAGGGAATTCCTTCTTCCCCCTTGAGACGATGACAGACGTTAACCAGGAACCCCGATTCGCCTTGAGTTCTTTCGTTCCGAAAGAAGACGAAACACAGATCGTGGCAACGGCGTGTTTTAAAAACAAATGCCTTTTGAGTACTGCTTTAATTCTAGTGAAAGATAAATATTCAGAATGGCAGACATTTAGAGCCTTGTTAGACTCGGGAAGTGAAACTTGTCTAATTTCAAATGAGTGCGCGAATAAATTACGACTTAAGACCGAAAGAATAAATACATTAATCTCGTGTTTAAACGATGCTTCTATGGTAGTAAATGGGTGTGTTAAAGTGGCGATTTCTAATCAAAATAAATCTTTCGAAAGGGAATTGGATATGCTCGTAGTTAAAAAAATCACTGATTTTATTCCGCAGAAAGCGTTAGAAATAAATTCTGATTTTTATAAATTTGTGGAATTAGCGGATTCTAAATTTAATGTTCCCGGCAAAATTGATTTATTATTAGGTGCAAATATATTTTATGAGTTATTGAAACCGGAAAGAATTAAAATAAAAGATTCGCAATTACTGTTAGTCAACTGCGTATTTGGTTATATAGTAACGGGTAATTTAGATTCAATAAATGAAACTAAGGTTCACTGCGGTTTGATTCGTGATGAGGATTTGAATAAAAATTTAGAAAAATTTTGGAAATTAGAGGAGATTGAGGAACCGATAGTTAAAAATAAAGAAAGGCTAATTTGTGAGGAACATTACGCGAATACTCATTTTAGAACTAAAGAAGGTAAATATGTAGTATCTATGCCCTTAAAAGGAACCCTCGTGTTTGGGTAATTCGAAAGACATAGCCCTCAAACGACTTGGATCGCTGTGGAATCGCTTAGCTAGAGATAAAAATTATTTACATTTATATCGTGAATTTTTAAGAGATTATGAAAGACTGGGTCACATGAAGGAAGTGACAAACGAAACTGATCCAGATATAACATATTACGCTACCCATCATGGAATTTATCGTCCAGAAAAGTCCACAACAAAACTTAGAGTTGTCTTTAACTGTTCTTCGTTAACTGATAATGGAATATCTTTAAATGACATTCAATATAATGGAGGAGTGATACAAGAGGACTTATATGCGCAAATGCTCAGGTTCAGAACTTACACGTATGCATTTACAGCAGACATTAAAATGATGTATCGAACTATATTAATTAACCCTAAACAGCGTAATCTGCAGAGAATCGTTTGGTGTGAAAGTGAAGATGAATCACCCAAAATTTATGAACTTTCGACTGTTACCTATGGCACTGTAAGTGCTCCCTACTTAGCACAGAGAACTTTAACCCAATTGTCGATGGATGAAGAGGCTAACTTCCCTATAGAAGCTTCCGTTTTACGGAACAACTTGTATATGGACGATGTCCTTTGTGGTGCTGCAACGTTAGAGGAGGCAATTGTTCTCAGACAACAATTAAAAGGAATTTTGAAAAGTGCTGGAATGGAGTTGCATAAACTTTGCGCCAATCACGAGAAATTGTCACCGGATCCCGAACAGAATTACAATTTTGCAACTTTAACAGAGACGAAAACGTTAGGATTGTCGTGGAAACCGAACCTAGATTGCCTTTTGATTAAAGTGAAAGTCGGTTTGGACAATTCTTATACTAAAAGAGACGTCTTGTCTACTATTGCCAAGATCTTTGATCCTGTTGGACTGATGACACCAGTAATTTCCAAAGCAAAGATTTTCCTCCAGCGTTTGTGGAGAAGCAAATTGGAATGGAATGACCTTCTGCCAGCTGAAGCATATCGAGAATGGCAACAATTCCTAGTATCCTTAGAGAATATCAACAATATAGAGATACCAAGGCGTATTCTTGTCGCTTTTCCAGAAGTTATTGAGATCCATGGCTTTGCTGATGCCTCAGAGCGGTGCTACGGTGCAGCAGTTTACTGCAAATCTAAAAATTTGAAGAGTGAAACTTTAGTTCGGTTAATCACAAGCAAATCGAGAGTAGCGCCTATTAAAAGCCTGACAATTCCCAGACTTGAATTGTGTGCTGCAGTGCTATTGGCAAAACTGGTGAAAAGAGTTGTAGCTGCTTTACAACTAGAAACTGCTGAAGTATATCTTTGGTCGGATTCGATGATCGTCTTGGCGTGGCTTCGAAAGGAACCGATGGACTTAAAGACCTTTGTTCAAAATAGGGTTGCCAAGATACAAGAACTCTATCCTAATCAGTTATGGAGACACGTACCATCTGATCAAAATCCCGCAGACTTAGTCTCCCGAGGAGTCGATCCTGAGAAACTTTTGCAACAAAACTTATGGTTTAATGGACCAACATTTCTTTCAGGTGATGACTATCCAAATCGAACTATAAACTGTAGAGAGAAGCTAGATGAATATAATTCAGAACTGAAAAACTGTGTTAATGAACAAATTGAAAATTTTCAATCGGTGCTTAATATTCATGTTAATGATTTTTTAAACGACCTTCTTAATCTAAGCAATAATTATATAACTATTTTACGTGTATTAAGTTTTATTTTCAGGTTCGTGGAAAATTTAAAGGGAATAAATAAAGTGGCTGGTCCACTCACAACAAAAGAATTTGTGAAAGATGAAACATATCTTATAAAAAAGGTGCAAGAGCAAGAATTTTCCAGTGATATTAACCATCTTAAAAGTAAGGGAAGTGTGCTACCAAACAGTAAGTTAAAGACATTGAATCCCTTTTTAGATGACAACGGTGTCTTAAGAGTAGGAGGACGATTGTGTAACTTAGAGTTAAGTTTCGATAAAAAGCACCAGATAACTTTACCAAAAAATAATAGATTAACTTTAATAATAATAGAATATTTTCATAAGAAATATTTACATGTGGCAACTGTATCTTTACTGAATCATATTCGGGAAAAATTTTGGCCGTTGAATGGTAGGTCAATGTGCAGAAAAATTGTATATAAATGTATTGTATGTTTTAAAGCGAAACCAATTGTGTCAACTCAAATTATGGGTAATTTGCCAAAAGAGAGACTTATTACTGATTATCCATTTAATTGTTCAGGAGTAGATTTCTGTGGTCCTTTTTTCATTAAAAATAAAGGACAACGTAAAGGAAATTTGTTTAAAGTGTATATTTGTATTTTTGTGTGTTTTGTGTTTAAAGCGGTACATATTGAGTTAGTATCAGATTTAACATCGCAAGCATTTATTGCCGCGTTGAAAAGGTTTATGGCTCGAAGAGGCAAATGTGCAAAACTGTTTTCGGACAATGGTAAAAATTTCGTTGGGGCTAGCAATGAAATTAAAAAACTCCTTGAAATAGTCAGAAAACCAGACGAAAAATTAGCTAATTACTTAGCAGCAGAAGGAATAGAGTGGAAATTTATTCCTGAGAGGTCGCCCAATTTTGGAGGTCTTTGGGAAGCGGCCATAAAGTCATGTAAATATCACTTAAAAAGAGTTGTGAATGGAATTAATTTAACGTACGAGGAACTACTTACGGTCACTGTACAAATTGAGGGAATTTTAAATTCTCGACCGCTTTGCCCCCTATCAAACAATGATGATGATTTCCAAGTGCTTACACCAGCTCATTTTTTAATTAATAGGTCTTTAAATTCGCTAGAAGAGCCTAATTTGACAAAATGTAAAGAGAGTAATCTCAAAAGGTGGCAAAAAATAACTAAGATAGTTCAATTAATGTGGAAATTTTGGAGTCGTAATTACTTGAATCAATTACAACAGAGAGGAAAATGGATGTTTGAGAAGAATAACGTTAAAATTGGAGACTTGGTTTTAATAATTGAAGAAAATTTACCAACATATAAATGGGCATTAGGTAGAATCGTAGAATTGTATTATGGCGAAGATAAAAAGGTGCGTGTAGTGAAAATTAAAACTCAGTATAGTACATGTAAAAGAGCCATATCAAAAATTTGTGTTTTACCAATGGAGGATCCTTAAATATAATTTGAATTTTTCATTTAGTGTACCATTGGTGGTGTGTAAATTTACTCATTGTTAGTAAAGTGATTTTGTATTTGTATAAAAAAAAATATTGTTATTTGTGAAATCTTGAATTTATATAATGATTTATGTAATTGTATTTCTTGAGAATTGTCAAGTGTTGAATGTGTAAAGTGTTCTAAATGTAACCAATATGAATGTTAATTTAGTAACAATGATTGCATGGTTAAACCAGTGCAATGTGGGGCGGTATGTTAGTTCTGTTATTGAACAGCGCCCTCTAGCGGCTTGTAAAGAAAAACGTCAGTGTAAGTGTAACACTCACTCCGAGAGGTTGTGTACGGAGTAGAGAGAGAGAGATTAAAAATATTACAGTCCACTGCGTGTGTTTATTGTGTGTGTTGTGTTGAGTCAATTCAGTTGGAAACATGAATGTTAGAAAGGAAATAAAAACAAAAATTGAATTCATTATAATAAAATAGTAAATTGACCATTTCTATTACAAAAGCAAAAAAATTCGAATTTTTAATTCATTGCTCATTGCATTTTTGACATATAAGTGTGTCCATTGTACATTTTTCGCAAACATATTTTTTACATTTAGAGCAAATTTTGTTGGTTTTATTTTCTTTAGAGTATCCTATTTTTGACATCTGTAGTAGACTTAGGCAACGGTCCTTTTGGTTTTTTTTTTCTTTGTTTTGGTTGTTCACGGGCTTCTTGAAAATCGCGGCGCCAAGTTCTACTGCTAGCTTGAGTAAAAAATCTTGTCTGGAGATGTTTTTTCTTGTCGTTTGCTTGTACAAAATCCAGGCATTTATGCCAGCTAAATCAAGGATATTGAAAAAACTTGGAGAGGTCATCTGCAAGACTTAGAACTTAGACTTTTTTTTTCTTGAAATTATTCTCAGCTATTTTGAATGAACGCAACAGTTACGCAACAGTTTTTGCAGAAACGTCCAACTTACCGACTACAATACGATAAGCAATATGATTGGATAAGCTTATAAAACAAAAAATGCTCTCCGGGTCAAATGACCAGTTGTGGTAGATAACGGTATACGACAAGTATTACTCAAAATAAATAAAACAAAAAAAATAGTATAATAACTGTAGATTAATTACTTAGAAAAAGCCATGAAGTCAAATGTGCAAAAGCAATAAGATGATACGTGCATTTTCAACGCAAAAGTTCAAAATGGGTCATTTGACCCGTTATGGTATATTTAGTGTTAAGGCTACACAGCACCCTTTTTCAAAAAAATTTTTTTAGAGACATTAATAGTAAAAATAATGTATGTTTTACATTCAGATTATATATTATTAAATTTATTCTGATAATATAAAAATCAGTTTGACTAGCCCCAATTTAAAAAAGTTGAAAAATCTGTTTCCTTTTTGAGTTTTAATAATTATTTTTATATCTAAATCTGAAAAAAAAACACGAAATTTTTTTGAATATTAACTTTAAGATTTTTTTAAAAAATAACTAGCGCGCTCTCTCTCTCTGACCTAAATCCATATTCATAAAAGTTTCAATTTTTAAAATTTTTTAGTCATTTTAAGGTATTTATGTTTCTAAGATTATTGCAAACAAAATTTAGTATGAATTTGAAAATCTCTTCCCTTGATGGTTTTTAATAATTATTTTTCTAGTTAAACCTGGAAAAAAGCACGAAATTGTATCATTTTTTACAAAAATAACTAGAGATCTCAGACTTAAATCCATACTAACTGTAATAGAACAGGAGTATATACAAAAAACTTCAAGACTCTATCTTGAACAGAAAAAAAGCCTTAGGGATTAGAAAACAATTACATTTTCAAAATTAAAAATCTGAGAAAAACACATTTAAAGTAAGTAAAGGCCTAAGACAAAAACCATTAATACCTGTAAAGCTGTAGTTTTTTAATATGTTATTTTCAAACAGGTTCTATATTAAAACACAGCTTTAGTTAATTATATGACTGAAAATAATTTTCATTCAAAATATGCTTTTGCATAATATTGATAGCATTTGTTACGAAGACTGATTATTCAAATTTATCTTAACCTAATATTCTCACAAAAGGTTTTCACAAAAATTCATACACAAAATAATAATGCTACAAACTTAAGCTAGAAATAACCAAGTTTGTAAAAAATATCAAATTTTTTATGTTTTAAATCGGGACAATTTAAGTTTAGGCAAATTTAAGTTTTTATAGCGTTTCTTTAAAATACTGTAATGTAGTATTACAATATATTTACTCTAATGTAGTTTTTGATACGCCATGGAAATATTCAGCTCTATTTGCAATATTTGTATTTAGAACATTAGTATTGTGAAGTTTCATTCAGCGGATTTTAGATTTATCCTTTTCAGTTGGATTCCATCTCTTCCGAATAGTATTTCTCATAGCACCTTGAGTGCGTTGCATTTTCTCAGCAGGGGAAAAAATAATGAAAACAAAGTAAAAAGCTTCTAAGTTATATAAACTATGTGTAAAAATATATGTATAAATATTGGTTTTAAAATCAATCGGAATTATTAAATAACCATGGGAGAACTAAAAAATCATAAGCAAACAAATGATTTTAGTAATGAAAATTAACTTTAACAGAATTGCACTCTAAAAAATGGTTTGTGACCAAACATATTTTAATTAATTCAATTTAGAAATGCAAATATGCTTAAAAAAACCGAAACTAAAATCTAGACTCAGAAAACTTGAAATATCTTACAAACTTATTGATTTTCAGATCTAAGATTTTGGGCAAGTTTTCCAAATGGATGGACCATAAAAAATAAATAAAATAAGTAAATAAAATTAAAAAAATATAAAATTTGATATTTTTGTTATTTTTAGGGTACTGTTATGCCTTAAAGACCTAGGAAGAGGTACTTTTCTGAAATAGACTATCAGATTAAGGTCCGAAGAAATCCATTCTCCAGTCACTCCAAATCTTAATTCTTGAGATACTTATTACCTATCATTCAACAACTCCGTGACGTCGGGCATTATCATTCATTCTGATGAATTAATCCCTCATGGAAAAAGCACAGGAAGTAAGCATGGAGTTAAGATCTCGTTTCGATATTGTACTGGAATCAGATTTCTCCCATGGAACGCAAGCAACTTTAACCAGTTAACCTTTTATGCGAAATTCAAAAGCAACTAGCAAAAATATTCTGAACAGAACTCAGTGGCGCAACAGCCCACGAGGCCAAAGCCTGCTGTGCCTATCTCAGTTTACGAGACATTAAGCGCTGTGGTGCATGGGTAGATGCTTCCGGTCAAGTGGTCAGTCTGACACAAAAATCCTCAGTGTTCACTTCCTAGGCATGCTTGGTACTCATTTATAGACTCACTGAAGGAATGAAAGGCTGAATTGACTTTGCCCAACCCGGGATTTGAACCCCGGCATGGAAGCGCGAAAAATATTCTGAATCGAAAAAATATAACTTTTTACCGTCAACCAATGCTGAGAGAAAAATAATTTGACTGTACGATTATTATTATGAAAAAATGATATTTAAAACGTAAATCTCAGTTTAAAAAAGTACAAATATTATTAGGATAGTTTGAATTAGATATTTTAAGAAAATTTAAAGGGAACTATTGCTTTATTCATTGATTATGTAAACCCCACCGTTTTATAAACTTCAGAAGAATCATTCTCAAGTGATGAGAATAACATTTGGACTCTTTCAATTTTCTCTACTTGAGCCTCGACACATTTCACGTGCATCCACTACAGGTCATCGGAATTTGAGCCAAAAGCAACGCCGATCACGAGCTCGCGACCATGACCACAGTGGCCATACATAGATGCCACGCCCAAGCGCTGTTCCCGGGAGGTCATTGTCTGACTGCATTCGACGATGCTTAACTAAGGTGATCAGATGAAGAAAATGGCATCCATCTCTCTCTCTACGATATCAATCATGTTTTTGACTTTTTTTGTTATATATATATACAGACCAATTTCATTGCATCTAGTAATGTCAGAATTTTACTTGTGTAATGTGGTGAGTTTAAAATCAGATAGGGAAAATCCTTTTAGGCAAATTTATGATGCTTTTAAATGAACCTTTTAAGAAATCTTCTAGAGCTTGGGTAGTGATAATTTAAATTACTACACAAGATGCCTTAAAGAAGCTTACTTGCTAACAATGTGGTAAAAATATAAATAATCTGACGCATAAATATATAATTAAAATGCATACTTCAAAAGGGATCAAAACTGCAAGTAATTCTGATGCTTAAGATCAGTGAACACGCAACAAAAGTCTTAACTCCACTACGGGGGAATCAAATGTATTGAAAAAACTCTCTTACTAAGAGTGCATTTCAGAATTTTGAAAACCCATGTGATAAAAACTTACGATAATTAAAAAAAAATGTCTTTAAAATCCTTCATCATACTTTAGTTTTGGATTTGTTGCGAAATTTCTCTGCTACACTGAATATCTTATTCAATGTAATTTTGTTAGATTTATATTTTTCGCTTGGGAAAGTTTAAAAGAAAAATAAAAGTTGAGGCAAAAGAATAATAATAATAATAAAAAAAAACACCCAGAAATTTATGTGATGCTAGTTTGCGTAAAAAAAATGAGTATAATAAAACAGGTAGAAGAGTGTCGTAAATGTTGGCCATCACTTTCTGAAAGAAGAATAAAAATAAATAACTTTTTAGGAATAGCGAATATCCCCCGTTTTGTTAAAAAGAACTTACTTAAACTAAAAAAGCAGCTTTTCTTCTCCAAGGAAAGAAATGAACTGTTTCCAGACATATTTTTATAAGGGAAACATAAATAATACTAAAAAAAAGGATAGAAAAATATATGAAGAGAAACATAAATACAAATATGTCTTGGGTAGTTTTTAGTTAGCCGATTGCAAATCTTGCCCAACGGAAATTTTTGGCGAGGAGATACAATAAATACAAATAAAAGATTATTACCGTTAGTACTTACTACTATATGTGGCACCAAAGAAGACCCCCGTATAGCAAGACTAATGCATTGTCAAGCTGCAAACTCCTTGTGTAAGCGCCGCGAAGGAGTTTGGATGGAGGGTACCAGCTCGGGTGGCGTCCTTGTTTCTTGACCGTGGTTCTAAATGACAAGTTTCACCACCGGTAGTCTTCATGTAGCGTCAATACGTGACGTCAAACAATCTATAAACTAAAAATGTCAAATAAACATAGTGGCCAAATGACTTGTCACTAACCACTTATTTCTGTTTTTATTTTTCTTGAAATTGCAACTACAGAAAATATTCATTGATATCTTAGAAATTGTACCTGTGAAAGTAATCGACTGTATTATATATATATGTGAAGTTGAAGGCACTATTGCAAGCCCCTTAGCATCCCCCTAGAGAGGGCAATGTCCCCGACGGGGGAAAGGAGAGACGAAGGAACATGAGAACTAGACAGAATCCGTTGGGACCGCAAGAGAGGCAGACGCGCATTGACAGAGCAGTAATAACTCTTAAAAAATAATGAAAGCCAATTAGGCTACGACGCGCGTTTAAATGTTTCACTCCATTCATTAATTGTTATTCTCCCTTTTATTTATTCTTGTCTTAAAAATAAACAGATTATTCTGGCAAATCCCAGTTTACGAATTCATCCCAGTAACAACATAACATTTGGGGGCTCGGCCTCAAATTAAATTAAAATTAAAAACCCCTAGAAAATACAACGAGTCAAGACTGGTGGACCACGCACGCTTCAACGACGAAACCGGCAACGAAAACCACAACGACGAAACCGACAACGAAAACCACAACGACGAAATCATCAACGGTGAGTCCATTCCAATTTACTCCTTTATTGTTCTGAAGATATTTATTTACGATGGTCTGTCTAGAGGAAATTGCTGCTATTGCGAACATATTAAAGACGGCCCCTGCTTCAACGGTGCAACTTCTGCACAAAATTGTTAATGACGAACCCTACAGTAAATCTTCTAAAAAAAAGAGTTAAAAAAAATTCGCGGGTTTCCCACAGAATTACGACATTGAAGCACGAAAGGATAAAATATTAAAGGACTTTACAAAAACTGAACTTATTACCGTCTGCACTATATTAGGACTGAATTGCGCGGGAAGCGCCAAAGAATTAAGCGAGCATATATTTAAAAATTTATCAGATCTTGCATCTTTAAAAAATAATTTTACCGAACAATTGACGGATGACGAAGACGAAGATTCGGCGCCCTTTTCGCTAGAATCTACGAACGACGCGAATAAACAACCCCTCACCCCGCCAATTTATCACTTGCCTTCTCCGCAGGATGTTTTTGTTCCCCTCCCTCAAACACAACGAAATCAAAGCCAAAGAGGGAACGAAGAGAATGTATTTTTGTTAAAGGACCTTTTTTCAACTATGAGATCGTTTACGGGAAATGATAATTACAGCGTTAAAGCTTTTTCGCGACGTAGAAGAAAACTTTATTTTTATCCCACACATATCTGATTTGCAAAAAATTATTTGTGTCAAACGTTTGCTTCAAGGTCCTGCAAAGACTTTTATCCAAACTCTCCATAACATATTAACGTATAGTTCTCTTAAAGCTGCATTAATTGAAGAATTTGAAGATTTATTTTGTTCTTACGACGTCCACAAGGAAATGCAAAAACGGAAATTACGCCCTACGGAATCTCTATTTGAATATTTTTTGGCCATGCGTGAAATTGCTTCAAAAGCACACTTTCATTTAGACGATCACAGCCTGATTATGTATTGTATAACTGGTATACCTGATTCTAACCATAATAAATTGATATTATATGCATGTAAAAGTATTTCAGAATTTAAAGAAAAAGTTAAAGATATATGAAAAGGTTTTTATGCAAAATAATTCTTATTGTATTGATAATGAAAACAAGCGTACAAAATTTAAGCAGTATGATTTTCCTACATCTAATAAAAATATGTGTTCTGATAATAAATTTCATAATAAAGATCAATTTTATGATGCTAATGTTAATAAGAGAGATGAACGTATACGTTGTTATAATTGTGGATTATTTAATCATACTTCTAATGAATGTTACCATAAAAATAAAGGTTTAAAATGTTTTAATTGTAACCAATTTGGTCATAAAAGCTCTCAGTGTGTATTTAAAAAACCTGAGGTTAAAAATGAAATTGTTAATGAGGTTGTTAGTGAAGTTGTTAATGAAATCAATTCCTCATCAGAAATGCGTAAAACTGTTAAAATTAATGGATATGATTTTGATGCTCTTATTGATACGGGTAGTACTATTACTTTAATACGCGAAAGTGTTTATCAAATTCTTGGAAGACCGACGTTAAATGCTACGAAAATAAAATTAACTTCTTTCAGTAAGAGTGAAATTAAACTCTTTGGAACTTTTAAATCTACTATTAATATTGAAGATAATAAATTTATGACGGATATTTATGTTATTGACAATTCGCAAACAACTATTGATGTAATTATTGGCACTGATGTTTTAAAACAAACTGAATTTAAAATTAGTGCAAATGGCATAGAATTAATACCTAAGAAAATGATCACTTTATTAATTTAATTAATGTATCTAAGGCACATAACCAATCGGAATTAAAAGATAATGCCCTAGAAGTATTACAACTAAAATTAAAAAATGCAGAAGATAAATGTAAAAATTTAGAAATGCACGTATCTAACACATCTTCATTATCATTAGAAAAAACGGCGTTATTAGATAAATTGCATAAATTAGAAGAATCAAATTTAGAAAAGGTTGAAAAGTTAGTTAAACTTGAAGAAAAGTACGAGATCTTACAAGAAACACTTAAAATTACAGAACAGCGACTTGTTGAGAAAGAAATTGAATGTGCATCGTTAACAGAAAAAATACTCATCGTAAACACACAAACGGAATCAAACGATCATCCTAAAACATCGATGTCAACTAAAGAACGAGAAATTAACCTAGCAAGCGCAAAACTAAGAAGTCAAAGTCTAGTGGAAGAAATGCTAACAAAACAAGTGATAGCGATGAGAATCAAGCCCTTGCCAAAGAGAAAAATGTTTTGCTTAGACAGATTGATTTCCTTAACTCCATCATTTTGGATACGAAGTTGAAAGAGCCAAACAAGAGTAAAGCCCACTTCGTTAAAAAACGCAAACAACACATATATAAAAAGACGAACCAGTGACAATCAAAAGAACCCAGTTCCGAACACGACTCAAATTACGACCCAATTTCTACGGACCCTACCTAATTAAGACCGTCAAACCCCATGCCAGAAATGAAGTTAAAAATGTTGGTCAACACGAAGGTCCTCATCTTACATCCACAGCTGTTGATTTCATGAAGAGGTGGTCAACCGCTGATGCCTGACGATTTTACGACTGCAATTTGAGTTTCCCCACAGTAACTCTCTGTGAACAGAACTTTGAATAACGAACTGAACTTTTTCTCTTTCCCTTTTTATAGCTTTTTTTTTTTTGAATAGCTGTGAGCAGCAATGACGACCTGCTTCCAGAAAAACAACACCTGTATGAAGTACTGGAAAGCATCGCACTTGTTATTTTTTCTTTTCACTGTTTTCAATTTTTGTTTTATAGGTTTGCTTGCAACATTTTGGATTTTCTTTCGCTGTGGTCAGCTCATTTTCAGGATGGCCGACTGTGAAGTTGAAGGCACTATTGCAAGCCCCTTAGCATCCCCCTAGAGAGGGCAATGTCCCCGACGGGGGAAAGGAGAGACGAAGGAACATGAGAACTAGACAGAATCCGTTGGGACCGCAAGAGAGGCAGACGCGCATTGACAGAGCAGTAATAACTCTTAAAAAATAATGAAAGCCAATTAGGCTACGACGCGCGTTTAAATGTTTCACTCCATTCATTAATTGTTATTCTCCCTTTTATTTATTCTTGTCTTAAAAATAAACAGATTATTCTGGCAAATCCCAGTTTACGAATTCATCCCAGTAACAACATAACATATATATATATATTTTTAAAGTTAAAATTATTTTAATTTTATAAGACCAATTGTTTTTGTTTTATGATGCCTTAACAAAAGCTATTAGTGAGTTTAAAAGAGAGCAGATTGTTTCTATGCGACAAAATGGCGTGAAAGTATCTGAAATTATAAAGCGACCGAGGACATCAAACAGAAGGGTAATAAGGATACATAAAGCCTATTTAACTAAAGGTAGCACAAAAGCATCATCCTGTAGGGGACATAGACCCAAGAAAATGACAAAAGGTGATGAGAGGAAATTGAAGCGAATGTTGAAGAAAATAGAGAAAGTAGACGATTGACAACTCTAAAAATTACAAAGGAGTTGAATTTAAACTCGAAAACAAAGATCTCTCACAGAAGAATACGAAGAGAACTTAAATTTCTTAGGCTTGAGAGCAAACGAACAACACAAAAACCATATTTTTCAGCTTTAAATGGAAACAAATCGTTATGTTTGGTATTAAAGATACAAATCTGGGACGTAGAAATGTAGAAAAAAATTGTATGGACAGATGAGTCATTTTACAAATGTTTGCAGACAAAAATTTTTTCGGAAACAAGAATCTCTTCATGAAGATCGCATACAACCAGTCATGCATAAAAGATTAACGATGTATGGAGCATTTGGTTCGCTTTTCCTATCATTATAAAGATTTTTTAAAAAAAGTAACTGGAAATGAGTACTTATATCTAGAAAATATTTTAAAACCCTTAATGAAAGATTGATTTTCAGATGGTGACGGAACAACAATGTTACTCCCCAGCGTGCCAAAAACACCAAAAAGTCCAGATATTAGTGCAATCGAAAATATGTGGGATGAACCAGAAAAGCATTGAAGGGAATCGAATAGCCTTCCAACCAATGTCAAAGAAGTAGAAACATTACTTCATGAAGAATGGTCTGAAATCACTGCAGAGACACGCCAGAACCTTATTACATCAGTACCACGACGAGCTCATGCTTCATACAAAGTAAAAGGCGGAAAAGTCGTTTGGCTAGTATATTTACGTGGCCACCGTCGCTGAGTGGTCATGGCCACGAGTTATAAACACACATTGTTGCAGCTCAACCCATCGCGTACCAGAGCTGGTGCACGTTAAATAAGCAGAGGATAAAAGTCTTCACGTTAGCGTAGTGGAGTTCCAATTCTGGTGTCTTCCACGCCATTTGACTAGGGTTTAAAATGATCATGTCCCCAACTCATGTGTTGCTCATAAATGCGAAGTTATAAGCAATCGGTCGGTGGGGAGAGTGCCAGGAAATGGTATTAGATGGAGATATTTTGGCTGAGAATTAACAGCGCTCGACGATTAATTGCCTGAGCCCGGTATACTGATAAGAATCCTATATTTATTTAAATATGGGTAGGTAATCAAATTCATGTTAGCAGGCAAATAGAAAATATTGTAAAAGTTGTGTGTTTCATTTCAAAGTTGTGTGTTGCCTACATTCAAAGGCTTGGTTTATATTGAGAAAAAGTAATATTTTTAATTGGTTTTTCATTTCAGTTGAACATAAAAAAATTATTTTAATTAAAAATTTATACATGGCTTTTTTTTCCATTTCAAATGTGTTTCTTAGAAACAATAAGCAGGCTAACGCTAGGTGAATTAGAGAACCACAAGATTTTCATGAAATCCCCCATATTGCTTGTAAGCAACTTATTTGTTTCATGTAAGAAATAGCATTCGGTTGAATGATTTTATCGAAATAATATGCTCTCATACTTTAATGACATTTCATCTGTTTCCATAAATACAGACGCAATTTCCAGTATCATAGGCAAAATAATTTTTCTTCCCCTGCGCACATGTACTAAGCAAAACAGATAAGTATACTCAACATGATAGATTATAAAATTGATGAAAGCTGGCTCGGTGAGTTTCACGATTTAACTTTTATTTGTAGTTTGTTCAAAAATAGTTATTAGCACTGTAATTCAATTACATGTTTAGTTTTGGTATGTATCATTTAATCTTTTTTTTGGAATAGAATTTGAAAAGTGAAATTCTGTTCTGTTCTCTTGGATTAATAAATTAAATGTAGTGTGTCGTACGATTTCTTCTATGATTCATTCCAACTCTAACACCGCGATCAAAACGGAAAACTCGAATTTGTACATTTCCCTATACAACAAAATCCATCACCAAAACGAAATAGAGGTATTTACTGAGAAATAAGTATTTACTGAGAAAAGGACAGTTCGGGAGCTCAATGATTGAGCAGACTTGTAATTCTTAGCTTGATTTCACTTTTTTATTAATGTCTCATTCTAATATAGTATCAGGACTGTTGGCTATGGATCTCGTCCTCTTGAGCCTCAGTCATGTGACGAGGATGATACCTAAGCTGACACTCCACTCTTTACGCCAACATGAGGATTTTACATGCATTAGCCCCTCCGCACGATGGGCTTTCAGTGCCTCCAGGATTCGAGTTCATAGTTAACTCCCCACAAATTTATGGCCATGACTACTCGGCTACTATGGCCACCTAAATTAGGTAGCTAGAAAGTAGAGTAGCATGCACCGCTGTGCCCAAAAGAACGTGTTAAAACTCTAAATGCATCGTGAAGTATATTAGGTTAACTTAATTTGGAAGTTTTCTTCTGAGTTTATTAGAAATAATCAATTAGAAACATTTAATAAAAAATAAATTTTAAAATGGTTTATTTCATAATAGTTGAGAAAACTCTGCTGCTTTCCCTCATTTAAATGTCTTATTTGTTTTTCTGAGCGCAGATAGGTATAGAATACTGTTTTTCTCTACGCTGAACTTGATTTTATACATAGAACACTATTTCCTTTCGAGATGTAATGTGTCTTGAAAAAAACCCACTTTTTTCATATTTTACAGTTTTTCCTAAATTATTAATTCAAATATTTAATAATTTATTTGAATGTATCCATATTATTTTTGTTATCTTATGAGGCATTACGAATGAAATATGTTTTTGCTTGTATCGGTGCACCCAAAGACTCGCACTCGAGAGGTTGTGGCTGGACTTTACGTTAGGAGAAGCACACATTAAAACGAACCATTAGCAAATAATCCCAAACATAAATAGGCTATTCTAGTATTTGTGTATAATTACGTCCTTACTCAAGGCATACGAGGAAAATCCATCACAGCATTTGAATAATAAAACAGACTTCCAACTCCGATTTATTTCTGACAATCGGAAAACCAGTTCAGTCTCAAGGCGTGCAAAACAGCCGCGCATCCTACGGGTAAGATGGCCCTTTAGATAGCCCCGTTGGACTCATCATATTGAATAGGATCCTCAATCACCCCATTTTCCTGTCCTGAAAAGAAAAATTATTCAGGAAGCACTTTAATATTCGAGGGAACTACTTACTAATCCAGGGATGGGGGTAGTTGTGTGCCAATGCAGACATGGTTTTTTAAAACATTACTTTAGGAGCAGTTTACAATGTATTCATTAAATTTGGTAGCAATCTTACTCTAAGAATCCTTAACTTAACTTAGAAGATTATTCAAAATGATTTATCTCTAGAGCCGATTGTAGTTCCCTTGGCGACTCCCTCACGAACTGTAACCGCTTGGTACAAAATAGACTTCTACATTCCTTCTACTGCTGTAAGTATAGATGCTAAGATGAATATTAACTTCAGCACGTGCAACTACTATTTACAAATCACTTTCCACTGTTGATTTTTATGATTAACCTAATGCACCCAATGCCAGCGTTTAAATAGCATTTACATTAGCATAAAATCATCTCTGAAGAAAGCAGTTTTTCACTAAAATCACATTTATAAACGATAGTTTCCCCAAAAGGATTAGTAGAAAACCATCGGACGGAACCCGTCATAAACCTACAGCAGAATTCAAAAGTTTGAGGGCTCACATGTAAGCAAAGACAACCTCGCAAGTATTCTATCTTTTTTTTCTTTTTTTTGCGCCAGCGATGGATTTCATAATTTAGGAATCGCCGAATAACGAAAAATCTGCTGTTGAATTATGCTATATAAGTTTCTATTTTTAGTACCATATTTGAAGCTAACGGTAATTGTAAAATGAACATTTCTAATCAATTTTACTATTTTAAATACTAAGGAGCAGATTATTGTAATAAAATAATGCGTATGTTAGTTGCTTAAAAATACATTTTACATCACACACAAATACGTTTCCATTTTTCTAAAATAATTTCTTCCGTTTATCAACCATTCTCTTAATTTATGAGATACTGAAAGAAAAATTGTCAAAATATTAAGAACCTAATATTGAAACGTTTCTATCAGATAAAACTTTTTCGTATATAGTGATTGTAAATAATGATTCCACAAATCTATTTGACAGTTTAAAATTATAAGACAGTATTTATTATTTTACATATAAAATAATGAATGTGAGCTCAGTTTTTTAAAACACATCATAAATAACAGTTTCTTTTATTCTTAAAAAATGATTTACTGAAAAACACAATAGGAATGAAAAAGTTTCATAACAAATAAAATACTAAAATTTTTTTATCAGATAGTGTTATTTTGTTTTTTGAATTTTTTTTCAGTAAATGTAAGCAGATTTCTAGGCTTCCTTTCCCTGTGTGTGTGTGTAGTTCTTTTTTTATATTTACATAACTTTAATCAAACTTTCAAACGCATCCAGAAATAAGCAACCGTTTCAATAGTTCACGGTAAATTTTTTTAAATTCATTATTTACCTTTAGTGGACTTATATTAATATATTTTTTAAAAAAACTAAACCAGTATTTTCTATTTCATTACTAAATTAATTATTTAATAATAAAAAAGTACACTGTCTTTTATTTTGGATAAAAATACGTTGGTTTTTAAATAAAAATTTGAAATCTATTTTATTGTTTTAGATTCTTAGAAACTAATTATTGTTAAAAAATTGTGAATGTGCTCATTGTCTTTTGTAATATTCTTAAGTACTATCTTAAAGTATTCAACTACATTCGGAACCGTGATTTTAAAAAAGCGCATAATTAGATAATTTTCATGATATTTAGTGTCACTTAGATTATAGAATACATGAATAAAATTGTTTTAAGGACATTTTGACAAAAAAATTATTTAAATACAATATTTTGGCAAAAAAGTAAACCTTTTTTCAAAATGTTCTCCTTTTATAAAAACTGCCTCTAAAATAATAATATTTTGCTTATATAAAGTAAAGACTTCTCTCCAGAGAGTCTGGACTATTTTTTATGAAAAATTCACATTATTTTTAGAGTTACAACCAATTGAAATAATTATCGGCGTTTTTTTCTTAAAATTTCTCCCCTCTGTTGTCGTAAAACATGGATGAACCCACTTCTAAGTTATATATTTCAAAAATTCTAGTTGAGCCTCTGTACAGAGGTATGAGCTATATACATGGAAAATATTATAATAGAAGCTATTTTCACAAAAGGAGAATGAATGTTTTGAAAATTGGTCATTATATGTTAATTTTTTGTCAAAATGTGACGAATCTGTACGGAACCTTTCTACTAATCTTCTTAGGAGTCTTTCTGGGGAATATAAATTCGCGTTTATTTCCAATCAACTCCAAAAAGAAGTATGGGATATTTAAATTAGATATAAGGTATTTAAATCGAGGGTTGCGAGATAGCAAGAGAGATGATGGTAGGCTATTGAGCCAATAACGTTAAAAATGCAAAACTAGAAGATTCAAAGAGATTAGATTCGTGAAGACGTCGTGCTGCTAGACGTACCAGAAAGCTGATATAAGCCAGCGGTAAATATAATTCACGTACGCTTAAAGTAAGCGTCAGTTTGAGCTACTTAGTTAAAGTTAATGACAGTTAAGAATTCGAATACGTGTGTTTCTCGGATCTCCTATTTCGGTAAACCTTACTTGAGTTGAGCTAGATTAGTAATTAACTGTATTCTTAGTAATTTAATTTAATATAAAGGCAAATCCCTGTAAACGACGTAACATTATTATATTATATGTTATCAGAGATTTTTGAGGAAATTATAACAAAATAAATAATATTATTATTCAAAATGGCTCTTGGTGGTTCTTTGCCTCAAATTAATCTTGGTGTTCAAGGTGTGACCCAGGGGGGTCATCACAAAAATATTATACTTAAATAATTTTTTGTTGTAATAATATTCTTAAAATAATTTTATATACGTTTTCTAATCTAAGTGTTACTAAATATAAATATTATCCAGTTACACGCTTTTTCAAAATCACGGTTCCGAACGTATTCGGATACCATAAGTTTTTTCTTTTTACTCTTTTAAATAAATATTTTTTTAAAACTAAAGCAAAATTGTTTTTCGTAAATCATTTATCAAAATTTGAAGAAAAATCTTATGCTTCGGAGGGGGAGGAGGGAGAACTCACAAAACACTCCAAAAAGCAAATGCCGGGCTAACCGGAGGGAAAAGAATCTAGTCTGAAAATGAAATGTGGAAAAAATTACGAATAAAAGGGAATTTTCATGACATTAATATAGAAATTACACAAACACCAGGAAGTGCTGACACCGAGAGGGGAAGGAGAATTTCCATGGGCAATATGATATGCATTTGGAAAATCCCGTGAGGCACTTGGCCATAACCAGATGAAAAATAATGTCATTAGAAATATCGATTATTTTGCCTGGTCACACTATAGAGAGAGAGAGAGAGAGAGAGAGAGTTCTTTATTCAAAATATCGATATTTTGCATTTTTTGTGATTTTTTTCTAAAGTGAGTCCAATCACACCTTGAATGCTGGCGTCAAGAGGGAAAGATGAAATTCCCATGTTAACATACACTCGGTAAAAGGCCATACTCTAAAGGCAGGGGAAAGAAGCCCGTATAGAAATATTTTGAGACACTGATACTTATATGTGAGAGCTGTAGAAACTTTTCTGGGATTTATTAAGCGAATTTTAGTGCTGTATTTTAAGGATTGTTTTTCTACCATCCATTTTCATTGCTCCCGAAGAACTTTTTTTCTTTAATACTGAAAATCGGTAGGTAATATTCCCGTGGACATCCTTAGATGACAGGATTTGATGCTTATTCCTTAGGAGGGCAGCGTGTAGAAAAGCAGACAAACCGAAGGGAATGGGCGCGGATCGCGACACAACAGTTTGGGCGCGATCAAAATGGTTTGCATTTTATTTTAAATTAGCAAAGTTCAATATGAAATATTACGAACAAACGCGAGGGATCGGTCGCGGGGCGGTGTTAGTTACGTCTTACACTCTTAGTTATTTCTCCCGAAGAACTTTTTTTTCTTTAATACTGAAAATCGGTAGGTAATATTCCCGTGGACATCCTTAGACGACAGGATTTGATGCTTATTCCTTAGGAGGGCAGCGTGTAGAAAAGCAGACAAACCGAAGGGAATGGGCGCGATCAAAATGGTTTGCATTTTATTTTAAATTAGCAAAGTTCAATATGAAATATTACGAACAAACGCGAGGGATCGGTCGCGGGGCGGTGTTAGCTACGTCTTACACTCTTAGTTATTGCTCCCGAAGAACTTTTTTTTAATACTGAAAATCGGTAGGTAATATTCCCGTGCACATCCTTAGATGACAGGATTTGATGCTTATTCCTTAAGAGGGCAGCGTGTAGAAAAGCAGACAAACCGAAGGGAATGGGCGCGGATCGAGACACAACAGTTTGGGCGCGATCAAAATGGTTTGCATTTTATTTTAAATTAGAAAAGTTCAATATGAAATATTACGAACAAACGCGAGGGATCGGTCGCGGGGCGGTGTTAGTTACGTCTTACACTCTTAGTTATTTCTCCCGAAGAACTTTTTTTTCTTTAATACTGAAAATCGGTAGGTAATATTCCCGTGGACATCCTTAGATGACAGGATTTGATGCTTATTCCTTAGGAGGGCAGCGTGTAGAAAAGCAGACAAACCGAAGGGAATGGGCGCGATCAAAATGGTTTGCATTTTATTTTAAATTAGCAAAGTTCAACATGAAATATTACGAACAAACGCGAGGGATCGGTCGCGGGGCGGTGTTAGTTACGTCTTACACTCTTAGTTATTGCTCCCGAAGAACTTTTTTTTCTTTAATACTGAAAATCGGTAGGTAATATTCCCGTGGACATCCTTAGACGACAGGATTTGATGCTTATTCCTTAGGAGGGCAGCGTGTAGAAAAGCAGACAAACCGAAGGGAATGGGCGCGATCAAAATGGTTTGCATTTTATTTTAAATTAGCAAAGTTCAATATGAAATATTACGAACAAACGCGAGGGATCGGTCGCGGGGCGGTATTAGTTACGTCTTACACTCTTAGTTATTGCTCCCGAAGAACTTTTTTTCCTTTAATACTGAAAATCGGTAGGTAATATTCCCGTGGACATCCTTAGATGACAGGATTTGATGCTTATTCCTTAGGAGGGCAGCGTGTAGAAAAGCAGACAAACCGAAGGGAATGGGTGCGGATCGCGACACAACAGTTTGGGCGCGATCAAAATGGTTAGCATTTTATTTTAAATTAGCAAAGTTCAACATGAAATATTACGAACAAACGCGAGGGATCGGTCGCGGGGCGGTGTTAGTTACGTCTTACACTCTTAGTTATTGCTCCCGAAGAACTTTTTTTTCTTTAATACTGAAAATCGGTAGGTAATATTCCCGTGGACATCCTTAGATGACAGGATTTGATGCTTATTCCTTAGGAGGGCAGCGTGTAGAAAAGCAGACAAACCGAAGGGAATGGGCGCGGATCGCGACACAACAGTTTGGGCGCGATCAAAATGGTTTGCATTTTATTTTAAATTAGCAAAGTTCAATATGAAATATTACGAACAAACGCGAGGGATCGGTCGCGGGGCGGTGTTAGTTACGTCTTACACTCTTAGTTATTGCTCCCGAAGAACTTTTTTTTCTTTAATACTGAAAATCGGTAGGTAATATTCCCGTGGACATCCTTAGATGACAGGATTTGATGCTTTTTCCTTAGGAGGGCAGCGTGTAGAAAAGCAGACAAACCGAAGGGAATGGGCGCAATCAAAATGGTTTGCATTTTATTTTAAATTAGCAAAGTTCAATATGAAATATTACGAACAAACGCGAGGGATCGGTCGCGGGGCGGTGTTAGTTACGTCTTACACTCTTAGTTATTGCTCCCGAAGAACTTTTTTTTCTTTAATACTGAAAATCGGTAGGTAATATTAACGTGGACATCCTTAGATGACAGGATTTGATGCTTATTCCTTAGGAAGGCAGCGTGTAGAAAAGCAGACAAACCGAAGGGAATGGGCGCGATCAAAATGGTTTGCATTTTATTTTAAATTAGCAAAGTTCAATATGAAATATTACGAACAAACGCGAGGGATCGGTCGCGGGGCGGTGTTAGTTACGTCTTACACTCTTAGTTATTGCTCCCGAAGAACTTTTTTTTCTTTAATACTGAAAATCGGTAGGTAATATTCCCGTGGACATCCTTAGATGACAGGATTTGATGCTTATTCCTTAAGAGGGCAGCGTGTAGAAAAGCAGACAAACCGAAGGGAATGGGCGCGGATCGCGACACAACAGTTTGGGCGCGATCAAAATGGTTTGCATTTTATTTTAAATTAGCAAAGTTCAATATGAAATATTACGAACAAACGCGAGGGATCGGTCGCGGGGCGGTGTTAGTTACGTTTACACTCTTAGTTATTGCTCCCGAAGAACTTTTTTTTTCTTTAATACTGAAAATCGGTAGGTAATATTCCCGTGGACATCCTTAGATGACAGGATTTGATGCTTATCCTTAGGAGGGCAGCGTGTAGAAAAGCAGACAAACCGAAGGGAATGGGCGCGGATCGCGACACAACAGTTTGGGCGCGATCAAAATGGTTTGCATTTTATTTTAAATTAGCAAAGTTCAATATGAAATATTACGAACAAACGCGAGGGATCGGTCGCGGGGCGGTGTTAGTTACGTCTTACACTCTTAGTTATTTCTCCCGAAGAACTTTTTTTTTTCTTTAATACTGAAAATCGGTAGGTAATATTCCCGTGGACATCCTTAGACGACAGGATTTGATGCTTATTCCTTAGGAGGGCAGCGTGTAGAAAAGCAGACAAACCGAAGGGAATGGGCGCGATCAAAATGGTTTGCATTTTATTTTAAATTAGCAAAGTTCAAGATGAAATATTACGAACAAACGCGAGGGATCGGTCGCGGGGCGGTGTTAGTTACGTCTTAGTTATGTCGTGAGCTACAATTGTTTAGGATGCAAAGTTTGTCTAAGCATAGCATAGTCATTAACACAACTGTATTTTAAAGCTTATTTGTGTTATATTCAAGATTTTTAAGCTAGGTCAGCAAATAATAGAAAGGGAAAGATAGTAAGTGTAAAAGAGAATTTCAAACTTGGTAAATCTAGAAATATGGCTTTATTTTAAAGGTCAAAAAGCGGTGTGTGTTTTATGTTCTGGAGTAGTGACATCGTCTGTAAAGCGGCATTTCGGAACCAATAGCAGATCCTCTTGTCAAAAAAGTGAACCACAGCAAAAATAATGAATTGCTTAGGAAACGACTGGCAGACGACTCCAATTCAGCATGCATTCTACTAAAAGCAATATCTTATAATTCTAATATAAGTTATTTGTCATCCACACACAATCTGCAACATCAGAACTCACACTAATGTTACTTGAATTTGAATTACACTTATCACTAAAACATTTACAAGTATACAGAGCAAAAGGTATTTTTTCGTAGTAAATAAAGAGTTTTGTTAGTATTTACTTTTATTCTTTTCCCATTAATCACAAGTCAAAATTATTCTACATCTCATTCAACACTTGCTTAGAAAAAATGGCGCGTCGATCCATAAAGGTTCCCCCGGTCTACCCCATGACCGGCGATCATCTTATGGAGAAGGGCAAATTCATATGATATTACGGGCCACAGGATCTATTTTATTTTAAGTTGGTATGTTTACAATGTGTTAAAAAATTGATAAAATACAATACTTTTAGAATGGTTTTTGTATCATGAATTTATTTTAGTCTCAGTGTTTTGTATATTATGTGTGTATGCACAGTCGTTTTACACTGCATGCTGTTTTTTAAACATAAACTGTAAATATTTTACAATTTGTATAAACAATAAAATAAAGGTTCTAACAAGAAATACGGTTTGATATTACTTTTTAGAAGTTACGATATCGTTTTCCATAAAGCAAGTCATCAAAATTTGGTTGAATGTATGCAGTTGGTTGAATTGATGCAGTTTTGAAAATATTAATAATAAATGATGATCGGGTTTAAATTACATCTTCTTGAATATTTATTATTTTTCATTAAAGAAAACAGCTATTCGAATAAATAGGTGCTTGTAAACACAGCCAATATACACATATGAAACGATAACATTTTAAGAAACCTATCGACAGGTAAATATGTTTGGAAATCTGGAATCCTAACTTCCGCAAATTTTTGGTTCAGCAAAGAACCATCGGATTTCAATAAATTCCATTTGTAAATTTTCATCAACAATTCCGATATCTATAAAGATGAATAGAAAAGACGAAGCTGTCGTTCCCAGCTTTTTAAATAAAAAAAACTCTTCGATAGAATTCCGTTTCTAATGGTTTAATTTGGTAAAAATGTTCTGTAAATTTTAATTTAGGTTATTTTTATCAATAGATATTGACAGCTTTTAAATTGACACAAGTTTTCTTTTTCTCTTTGTTTTCACCAAAGTAGTAATTTTTATTTGAAAACGTTAAAATTATCAAACAGCGCACTAACAACTTGATTTTTGCCTTGGAGTTTAAGACTAAATTGATTAAGAAGACTCGAAGTATCATCCGAGAAAAAGCCAGGTCCTTTATTCGTTTCCCATCTTTTAATGCAGCACATTCGCAATTTTTTGTTGCAAAAGAAACTATGATTTCGACCATTAATTTAAAGTATCGTTTAAACATAAGACGCCACAAAGTCGTCGAACTTATAAGATATTGTAGATCGAGGAATTCACATTCTATATCTTACAGAAATGAGGCAAATTGACGATGATTAACTGTATGTGTGTTTGAATATGTTAAAATGCTCTATTTTTAAAGCTTTGGCACACGATTCTTGTTGGTGAATAATACATTGACAATGTTCAAAAATTACTATTACCATGCTGTTTACATGTTTCTTTAGCCTTCCAATAAGTAACATAATAGAAAATAATATAATAAAAAAAATGTAACTAAAAAAACTTTTAGCGAATTCTGCCTATCGTATTTTTATTTTCGTCGCTTATGCAACACCCTGAAGGAAGCATGCAAATAACATGAAATTTACAACATGCATTAGCGGAGGTAAGATATGCAAATGATTAGAATTTTAGCACAGACACACATCACGCGCGCCTGTGGCGCCACATCAAAGTGCTATTTAAGGCTTGGAGATTTCGACGATTTCAAGTTCGGCAATTGTGTTTTTTTCAAAAAAAAAAAAACGATCAGTTATGTCTCGTAGAAAACAGCGATCAGCTTTTGATCAAGTATCCGAGTTCGACAGAGGAAGGATAGTGGCCTACCAAGATTGTGGATTATCTTTCAGGGAAATAGGTAGTCGTGTTGGATGAAACCAAACAACCGTAATGCGGATATGTGACCGTTGGATGCAGGAGGGTACGACGGACCGACGTGGTCGATCGCATCCACCTCAGTGCACCACTTCACGTGAGGACAGGCAAATTGTGCGCATGGCAGTGACGGATCGCTCAGTCACATAACGAATCATAGCACAGCACATTGAGTCTGTAACGCATCATTCAGTGTCTGCGCGTACCATTCGACGCCGTTTATAGCCGAGTGGTTTGTCTTCAAGACGTTCATTGCTTGGTCTACCCTTGACGCAGAACCACAGACGTCTCCGCCGCCAATGGTGCGATGAAAGAAGGATGTGGGTGGCAGAATGGAATGAAGTTGTCTTTACTGACGAGTCACGCATCTGTCTGCAACACCACGATGGTCGGAGTAGAGTCTGGAGACACCGTGGAGAGAGGATGCTGAGCAGCTGCGTTATGCACCGCAACACTGGTCCTGCATCAGGTATTATGGTATGGGGTGGTATTGGATATCACTCTCGCCCTCCTCTAGTACGCATTGCCGGTACTTTAAACAGCCAGCGCTACATCTCCGAGGTGTTGGAGCCAATTGTCCTTCCTTACCTTCAGGGCTTGGCCACAGCCATATTTCAACAGGATAACGTGCGACCACACGTGGCACACATTGTCCAAAGGTTCTTCGTGAATCACCAGATTGAATTGCTTCTATAGCGGGCTCGCTCTCCGGATCTTTCGCCGATAGAAAACATGTGGTCCATGGTTACTCAATGATTGACCCAGATTACACCCCAAGCTGCCACGCCAGATCAACTTTGGCAACGTGTGGAAGCTGCTTGGTCTGCTGTACCCCAAGAACACATCCAAAGTATCTTTGAATCAATGCCGAGGCGTGTGGCAGCGGTGATCTCCAACAATGACGGCTGCTCTGGCTACTGATTCTGGCAGGAACCACACTTCACAGAAGTCTATAAATTTAATCATTTGATACTTAGTCAATATGTTATCTACAAAATAAATCTTGTTGTGCTATATCTTGTCTTTCTTGGTGTTGCATTTACGGTGACCAGCAGTGCATACAGAGGCCAGCAGTGGTGGGGCAAAAAGGTGTTCGCTGTGAGCCATGAGTTTGATACCCCTGGAGTAGAGCCTTATTTTCATTAAAGATCCTATCAGTGAATTTAAAAAATATTGAATATTTAAAAATAACGATTATAAACTAAAAACTCTTCTGAATATAATAGCACTGTCGACATTTATCTCCTAAAAGTTATATGCTTTAAATACCTATTTATGTTCTTTTTTTTTCCGTTTGTGTCTTCGATATTGAAGGGTGGCTCAGATACCGAACGGCGGGTACTTATCTCTGATCGAATTAATCTCGTTAGAGGTCTCTTTTGGGGCTTCAGGACGTCTACCACCCCGCGGATCTAGAAGAAAAAACTGTGTGGGATTTTCCTTTTTGATATTTCCAGAGAAAAGGTGAAATGCTTAGCGAAATAAATGAGTTAAATTTAATGATTAAAGAGAATTACTTATTAAAGACAATGATATGAAGGGAAAATACTCTTGAAGTGCTGCTCCACTAGGTAACAAGGAATATAAATATGTATATACACAGGACATTAAGTGGTAATTAATTTTTATTAATTATCATTAAACATCGTATTGTCATCCAAAACAATCGTGTCTATAAAATTTCAGTTCACACACACACACAACTGAATGATTTAAAATATGAGAAAAAAACACTTTAAAGTTTTGACCCAAGTCGCAAAAAATGAAAAAAAAAAAAGCGTGGCTGTATCTATTATTCTTTAAACAATTAGTTTCAGTTAATTCATTTAAATTAATTATAATTAAATTATCGTAATTTTACACAAAACAATAGTGCATAGATAATTTCAGCTCAAATGAGCGCTTTAAAATGTGAGAAAAAAAACCTTTTTAAGTTTTTACACAAGTCGTCAAAAGGGTCGCTAAGTCGCCAAAAATGATGCCAAAGTGGCTGTATTTATAATTCTTTGAATAATTAGTTTTAATTAATTAATTTTTATTAATTATAATTAAATTACGGTATTGTCATCCAAAATGATCCTGTATATAAAATTTCAGTTCAATTGAGCGATTTAAAATGTATTTTATTAACGATTGAAAATTCCACTAAGATAAATCAATAAATAAAGAGTGTGAGCTAATAGCTAATCACGAGAACGTCCGTCAGGACTTTGAGCTCCAATAGATTTAACGTGCATCAACGTCTCTACACAGTGGATCTTCAGCGGCATCAGGATTCAACAATGAAATTTAGAAATTTCGTTTTTTGTACGTTTGAGCATTTTATGTATTTCATGGCTAATTTTTGGAATAAACTAAAAATAAATGTTTTTTACAACGCTTAAACAGAAATTGTTTTCCTTATTTAACCTCTTCAGACCTGACGTAATTTAAATGAAGGACTAAAGTTTGATTCTGATCAATGGGCACGGAAATAAAATTAAGAACATGGCGTCTAAATTTTAAATATTAAAGTTATTTTAAAGGAAAAACATTTAAAGAAAAACACTCAGTACACAATTAGCAACACTCGGACATGACTTCCCTTCTTCGTACCCAAAGACAGAATGAATTCCTTTCTCACCCCCAAAAGGGAGAAAGGGCTATTCATCCCCTTTTCCAGCTGACGCTTCTTTGCAGGTGGTCTTGGGCCTTTCGGCGCTATCCCAAAGGGGGGGACTGACCATTCCCCTTAGCAGATGTTAATGGACCCTTCCACCCATACACCTCCCCCTTAAAAAGCTCATCTGTCATTCCTGGACGATTCAGCTGAAAAGAAACTATAAAAGCAAAAAACAAAAAAACACATCATACATACATGGCAAGAAACAAGATAACGAGAGAAAATTTTTTTTCAAGTGTCACGTGAAAAGAGCTTTTGCTAATACAACTCCCACAGTTTTGCAAATCACATTAATATGCTAGAAAATTAATATATCCATACAAGATAGAACCACAAATAATACTCAAAAATATTAAAATATGAAAGACAAGCTACTAAAAATATAGCACAAAATCTAAAATAATTATACAACATGTATTTAGTAGCAAAGCATATTTAGAGGCCAAAGTTTTAATCTTTAGCAGTTTTCAGAAATTATGGTACAGAAAACGTTAAGTAATCATAAGCTTAAAAATTAACAGGAGTAGGCAACCTGGATATAATGCATTACTTTCACATGCTTAAGCCTCCAGCCAAACGTTAATTTCTATATTGTACCAGGTTTAAACATTTAAAAATTCTCTTTTTCTTTTCTTCCAATTTCTAAGTCGAATAAAGTAAGAAAAATCATTCTCAATCCCAAAAGTTACAAAAAGCAACCAATGAATAATATTGTCCATAAAATATCCACGCGAACCTTAAGTATTTCCAATCATGCTTTCAACTCCGAATTAACAATACCTGTTATTGGATCACGACAACATTGTACCCGGATTGAGTCAATAAATTTAGAAATACATTCCTTACGGGGCCGACCACGCCTATTACTATACAAGATTCTATTTTTAAATACACAATTAAAGGCAATCTCTCTCTCTCCTGCTTTCTTTTTTATACCTTGTCCATTAATTTTGACATTCGATGCATTAATTTTTACTGCAACCAAATCTCCCCGTTTGGAACATTCAATAAAGACTGTGTGTAAGTCTCAGAAAGTAGATCAGTGACCACTTCTTGGTTGCAAACTGATTTCGAATTTACTGAATTAATAATTCCTTCTTACTTTGAAAGTTCTCGAAGTATCGCAGGATTGCGAACCATTTGCGAGTTTTCTATTAATCCTTCATAATCAGAGGAACAGATTAACATGTCGTTAACCAAATTTTTAGAGACAGGCACAACACCGTGCCTAAGGTCATTCAATTCCATGTTGGAACCTTTCAATTCACCCATTTCATGCTCCCCAAATGCAGACGTTATTTGAATTGACCCTCTATTATCAATGCTTTGTCCTTCGACAACATCTGCTCTTAAAACAGGCATCTGGGCACCTGTGTCTATGACAGAATTCACCATTTCTTGCTCACCCTTGACCTTGACGTGAACAACCCTTAAATTGACCATTCCCTGTTCTTCCTTGATAGGAGTAGTTACTGGTATCGTAGCTTCAGCCATCAACACAGCAGGAGAAGTTTCCCTCATATGTTCCTCGGCCCTCCCAATACTAATTCGGCAATTTGAAGATGTCTTCTTAGGATTTTCTCCACAACTCGTCCGCCTAACATTTGACCGAATACTTTCGATCTCTAACCGCAGCTTATGCAATTCTGATTCCAAGCGCAGCTGTTCGATTGCGTGCTGCCTGGCGATTTTTTCCTCTGTTTCCCTCTCAACGCGTTTCTCTGAAATAACGGGTAAATAAGCTTTAACGAACTCTTCTTCGTAATCTTTGCTACTGATTATGATATTTTTCAAATCTATAACCGTCATTTTATCTGATACCCTCAGACCCAAATCCTCAGCCGACAAAATTAAATCCTGCTTTTCGGCTTTCTCCAAAAAGCCATTTGAATATTTTTTCCCAATATACCGCAACTACACTTATGTCCATAAATTAAGGATAATTCAGAATCACACAGAAATTGAACTCTAAAATAAAAATTTCACCAGTAAAATTATCACACACATCTTGAAGAAGAATATGCAAATTACAGGAAACCACCAGATGGCACGGATAGTACGTCAAAATGACGAGAGTGTAAGAGAGGGGTATATAAGGAATTGTGGCAAAAAAGTAAAATTGTCCACAAGCACTTTAAAAGCCTTTCAGTGCAATAATCGCATAGTTATGGCACAAAGGAAGCAATTGGTGGGAGATTTTTTACGTGGTAGAATTACTGGATGACTAGAATGTGGACGTACCCAGCTGGAAGTATCCGAGGTACTTGGAATCGCCCAGAGTCTCATCTCCAGGCTTTGGCAACGATTCCAAGATGATGGTAATGTGAGTAGATGTTACAGCACAGGTCGCCCCGAGTTACAACGCCGAATGAGGACTGGTATTTGGCAGTTACTGCCAAAAGAAACAGACGGAGCACAACATCAGACCTGTCTCGTCAGCTCTCTTCCATACAAGATACAACCACAAGTAATACTCAAAAAATATTAGAATATAAAAAGACAAGTTACTAAAATATAGCACAAAATCTAAAATAATTATGCAACATATATTAGCAAAGCATATTTAGAAGCCAAAGTTTTAATCTTTAGCAGTTTTCAGAAATTATGGTACAGAAAACGTTAAGTAATCATTAGCTTAAATCTTATCTAATTAACAGGAGTATGCAACCTGGATAATTCATTACTTTTACATGCTTAAACCTCCAACCAAACGTTAATTCCTATATTGCACCAGGTTTAAACATTTTTTAAAAAAATCTCTTTTTCTTTTTCTTCCAATTTCTAAGTAGAATGAAAGTAAGAAAAATCATTCTCTATCCCAAAAGTGACAAAAAGCAACCAATGCATGTTATTGTCCATAAAATATCCACGCGAACCTTAAGTATTTCCAATCCTGCTTTCAACTCCAAATTAACAATACCTGTTATTGGATCACGACAACATTGCACCAGGGTTGAGTCAATAAATTTAGAAATACATTCCTTACGGGGCCGACCACGCCTATTACAATACAAGATTCTATTTTTAAATACACAAGTAAAGGCAACCTCTCTCTTGCTTTCTTTTATACCTTGTCCATTTGTTTGGACATTCGATGCATTAATTTTTACTGCAACGAAACCTCCGTTTGAAACCACCAATAAAGACTGTGTGTAAGTTTTAGAGAGTAGATCGGTGACCACTTTTTGAACACCACTTTTTTACTGAATTAATAATTCCTTCTTCCTTTGAAGGTTCTCGAAGTATCGCAGGATTGCGAACCATTTGCGAGTTTTCTATCAATCCTTCATAATCAGAGGAACAGATTAACATGTCGTTAACCAAATTTTTAGAGACAGCCACAACACCGTGCCTAAGATTATTCAATTCTATGTTGGAACCTTTCAATTCACCCATTTAATGCTCCCCAAATGCAGACGTTATTTGAATTGACCCTCTATTATCAATGTTTTGTCCTTCGACAACATCTGCTCTTACCACAGGCATCTGGGCACCTGTGTCTATGACAGCATTCCCCATTTCTTGCTCACCCTTGACCTTGACGTGAACAACCCTTAAATTATCCATTCCCTTTTCTTCCTTGATAGGAGTAGTTACTGGTATCCTAGCTTCAGCCATCAACACAGCAGGAGATGTTTCCCTCAGATGTTCCTCGGCCCTCCCGATACTAATTCGGTAATTTGAAGATGTCTTAAGTAATGGTTTCCTAGAGCAGCGGTGCCGTTCTTTCGCGGTCGTAACATCACGATGGATGACGTCACAGAAAAGACGGCTGTCTGTTAACGTTGATCGAGTGGTTTCCTAGGATAGCGGTCTGCTGTACTTACGTCCGTAGCTGTAAACAATCTTAAAATGGATGATTTTGATGTAGCGAACATATCTTTTTTATATTTTACCTATATATTGAACATATTTTTTTTATATTGTACCTATATATTGAACATATTTTTTTTATATTTTATACACATTTTTTATACAGTAGAACCTGTTTTTGTGCAGTCCTTTTCTATGCGGTATACGAATTTCAACACCTTTGCCGCCACTGTAATGTTTTCGATCATTTCACATAAGAGTATGTACACATCAAGATGCATTGTTCATTTTTTATGAACTTTCTCCTGATTGCACGTTCAATTGCTTTCTCTCAAAGTACTAGAAGCGTATGCTTGGTTGAAGATGAAACTTTCAATAATTTGATAGATAGATGATAGATTTGAATTTCAAAAAGAGCTTTAATTATGCATATCTGGTAATCGTGAAGTTTGCAAAAACTTATCACTTAAAGGTGTCGAAAAATAAATCGATTGAAATTGTATCTTCAAGTGACGAAAGCAATTTTTAACTAATTACTGCGTTGTACATACTTTACATATATTGTTATTTTATTATATCAATAATGAAATCAAAGAATTTTGATTGTTTGTTGCATTAGTTCATTGAAATTAAAGAATTACAAAAACCATATATTATTTCTAAGTAATTCCAAGGATTAATTTTCATAAAATTCTTTTTTCTCAAAAGTAAACATTTGGAAAAAGTTTAAAAGAATCTGTAAAATTCCCAAAACTTCTAGTCAAATCCCACATATAACACATTATACTAATACCAATATTTTTGTATTGAACTGGGTAAACAGTTAACTGACTTCAAATGCTTTTATGATACAAAAAAAGACAATATGCTCCAAAGAAGTGTTGCATATAGTTGTAAAGAAAATACAATCAGGACACATGATTTAATAGTTTTATTCATATATTTCTTTTTTTCACAGTTTAAATTTTTACAGATTAAAAAATTAATTTAAACACTGAACAACAAAAAAATACAAATGAAAAAAATACAATTTTGATAAGTGAATTATAAGTTAAGTTATAAGTTACTTCCTTTATTTACATTAAAATAAGAGAATTTAATTTAAACACTGAACAACAACAAAAAAAAATGAAAAATATGCAATTTTGATATTTGCAACTTAGACAAAAAATTCCGAAACATTAGCTTCATCCTCTTCAGGAATTCAGAAAATATTGGAACTCATTTTTTTTTGCCACCGCTATCGAGAAAAACGTTCAACAAACTGTTGCTGTCGCTATGACGATCGTAACGACCTGCAACTTCACATTCCGTTCCCATCCACCGCTCTCTAGGAAACCACGCCTATCTATTTACACAGGTGACGTCATCCACCGTAATCTTATGGACGTTAAAGAACGGCACCGCTGCTCTAGGAAACCATAGCTTTAGGATCTTCTGCACAACTCGTCCGCCTAACATTCGACCGAATACTTTCGATCTCTAACCGCAGTTCATTTAATTCTGATTCCCAGCGCATCTGCTGGATTGCATGCTGCCTGGCGATTTCTTCCTCTGTTTCCCTTTCAACGCGTTCCTCTGAAATAACGGATAACTGAGCTCTTACGAACTCCTCTTCGTAATCTTTGCTACCGATTATGATATTCTTTAAATCTATTACCGTCATTTTATCTGATACCCTCAGACCCAAATCTTCAGCCAACAAAATTAAACCCTGCTTTTCAGTTTTCTCCAAAAATGCCATTTGAAAATTTTTTTCCAATATACCGAAACTAAAAAAATAATCAAATGAAAGTTAACACTAGCAGGGATTGCGAAAAGGAAATACCACAAATATATCTTTGATTAAAACACATAACAATAAGCATCCACTATACTAACACAACACTCAGTGAATTAGGAGGAATTCAAAATAATAGTCATGTATTTCACAATATACCAAGTGTACTTAAATACTCTAATAAAACAAATACTTAATATATTACTGATTATATCACCTAATAATCTCACTTCATATATTACTGATACACAATAAGCCCTTAAAATATTACCGATATGCACAACTTAATCTATTCTCGAAGCTGGAATAATTGAACAATACAAAATATATTCGGTAATTTTTCTCCAATTTAAACTGATAATATTTTTTTCACATAAATCAAAAAAATACTATGCGTACATAAACACAAAATAATTTCATTGACATGAAATAAGTATTATTCTTTAGCATTAATTTTTCAATAAACCCAATTGCTATGCACTGACATGAATTTACAAACACAAATTACAAAAATTACACACATTACAAAAATAAATAAATGCAATATCATAAAAAAACATACTATCTTTCCACGTTAATTTTCAATTACACAAACGGGCTCCAATAACTAGTATTTTTTACCGATATAATTTGCTTGTTGCATCAAAATACTCTTTAACATTAATTTTTCAATAAAACACAATCCTTATTCACTGACGTGAATTTATTACTGTTCATTAAAAAAATGTTAATAAAATATCGTTCACAAAAAAACATACAATCTTTCTATATTAATTTTCAATTAAATAACTCGTATATTTTACCGATTTATATTGCTTAATCCATCAAAATACGAATACAATTAACAAATTATACGTATTAAATTACGGCAACTTGGAATATACAGCCTAATGAGTTTTCCAAAACTCTCATAATATACAATAAGTAATTCGGGTAGTTACTTATCAACAACAATCTTATATAAAATTGCATAAAAAAATGTTAAATACACATATAAAGCGCGAACTGATGTTCGAACTATGTCTGTCCGAGTGTAACACAAATATCCTGAATGCAGGAATAACTAACTTTAGAACTGATGTTCTATCCCTTACTAGCAAAAATAATAAATTATGCACTGATGTATAATAATTTTAATTTGATCTGGCGTTCAAAAATCTTACAATTGCATGGATATGCAATGGAATACAAAGAGGAGTAAACGATTTTCAAGTTTTCTGATTTTTAGAGAACTGACGTTTTAAAACTCTTTCCACTCATATGGAACAAGAAATAATAAAAATATACTGATATATAATAACTGAAATTTGAATTGGCGTTCAAAATTTTATAACTGCATGGATATGAAATAAAATAATATACTGAGAGAATTAATGATTTTGAAGCTTTCCTTAATTTTTAGAACTGATGTTCTAAAACTTACTTTCCATTGATATGGAACAATAATAATAAAATATATACTGATGTATAATAATTCAAAATTGAACTGGTGTTCAAAAATTTACAACTTCATAGATATGCAGAGCAAAAAAAAAAAAAAAAAAAAAAAAAAAAAACGTACACTGACGTATACAAAAATAAAATCAAAATTATCTCTTAATAAAATGGATGTTAAACAGTATAATTTTAAAAATTTCTCTCGTCTTGCATTACAGGACAAGCAAAATCTCTTACCTAATTCATTTCCACGCGAGAATCCGAAACTCGAAATTTCAGGTTCTAATAGTCATGTGGGGTTTGCCACTAAGGCTTGATGACTATCGGCTGCGCCACTAAAATTTGATTCTAATCAATGGGCACGGAAACAAAATTAAAACCACGAGGTCTAAATTTTAAATACTAAGGTTTATTTTAAAGAAAAAACATTTAAGGAATAACACTCAATTCAATTAGTAACACTCGGACATGATTTCCCTTCTTCGTACCCAATGACAGAATGAATTCTTTTCTCATCGCCCAAAGGGGGAAAGGGCTATTCATCCCCTTTTCCAGCTGACGCTCCCTTGCAGATGGTCTTGGACCTTTCGACTCTATCCCAAATGGGGGGACTGACCATTCCCCTTAGCAGGTGTTAATGGACCCTTCCACTCCTACCGAAGGAAAAATAATCCTTTGATGGTTTGAATTTTCTAATAGCATAGTCAAAAGTACAAATGCAAGGAAAAAAATTAAATTTTTATGAGTAGTTTTGTTATGTAGTACATATGCGTACGAGCATATGTACGCCTCAGGTCTTAACTGCAACGAAGAAAAACAACCTACATCCTCAGAATTCCATTCCCTTGAATCATCAGAAATACAATCACTTTAATTCCTGATTTCCTCTATTTCTTTCCCAGTTAAATATTTTAAATCAGAAGATAACAATAATTATAATAACTTTCTTAAAATGTATGTTTACAAATTAAATTTTAGATTGGAGAAAAAAAATTAATTTATTGCCAATTATATAAGTAACTCAAATCAATCTCGAAGTAGTACGAAATATGGCAAGTTTAAAACAAACTACTGCGTAAATTTTATGTGTTCTTAAATTTTTCTCAAATTGTCGAGTAAAATATAAGCATCATGATATATATCTATTGTTACTTAAAATTAAGTGTATAAATATATAAGTCAACAAAATAAGCACGTCAACGTCATAAGAAATAACATTACTCACAAATTTGAACATGAATTTCATTTGCATCTGGAACCGAATGACAACCGGAGGTGTACAAATGTGCATCTCTAAAGTTACTTCTAATCAGAATACTACAAATTTTAAAAGTGTAATACTTGTACGATATCTTGAAAGTCATCTACATCAAATATAAAAATTATGAAGTTCAAAAATTTTAAATATACATTAAAAAATTGCTCACTTGTTTAGCTTCTTGAGAAGAGTCGGCCATTTTTACTTTGGGAGTTGAAAATCTCCAGGAAAATAATACAAATACCACCATCTGGTGGTAAAAGTGAAAAGCATGAACGTGCACGAAAGATAACCTTCGATCTCAACTGATTGTTTTCTTCCGTTAATAAGATACGAAATTAAAACCACAGATACACACATATGTGAACCTTGGGTCTGAAGAGGTTATTGAAATTGTATCTACAGTTTTCGATTATGTTTAAGAATAGGACCCAAATTTGGAACATTTTTTTCAGATATAAAAGAAATGAAAAATTAATGATATATTCTGGCTTCACTATCCTTTAGAGAGCACATTTTTTATCATACTTCCCATTTTTAACCGAGTTGATTGATTTTTTCTGGTATAAAGTGTGTTTCGTATTTTTTATCCTATACCGTATTGTTAAATGGGCTTTGCCTTCACGCATTAAAACAAAAAAGAAAGTATTTATGGAATATTTTGAAATTTTTAAAAACACTATTGTTAACAGAGGTACCAGTTATGCTATTGAAAATTTCCATGGAAATTGGGTCATTTTTCTATCTGAAAATGTGCTTCGTGTTTAGTTAGAGCTCTCGTACTTTTACCAAATGCAAAAAAAAGGAAAATGATTAAAAACGTAATTTTTTAATTTTTAGATGCTTTTATTGTGCGGAAAATCTTTTGAGTGTTAATTTACACAAATGAAAATTTCCATAATTTGTATTTATTAGAAATTTAGTATCTTTATCAATGAGAAAGAAAAGGGGTGGATTCCCTTTTCACACAAAAGAAAAAAAAATCGTTTTTAAAAATAATTTTCAGTTTTGTACTATTCCTTCCAAATGAGGGTTGGCAGAAAATAAGAAAATCAATTTTTCTTTCGATAAGTATCTATATTTAGGAAAGACAGAAATATATCTTGGAAAAAAAGTGTCGCCTTAGGATAGGAAGGATGTTGTCATCAGAGCAACCGAAGTTATTCTTGGTGAGGGAGGGGGCAGGAAATGCCCTTCCATGAAATTTCATAAAAATTAATTCTTTAGTTCCAAACTTAAGTCTGTCCCTCGAGGCTGCTTTACTGGAAATTAAGTTGAGGAAGGATGCCAAAAAAAGAAAGATCAGAAGGGAAGTATTTAATAATTCCTAGCCAAAGAGTTATCTTCAAAGAGTTGAGAATATTTCTGTAGGTAGAGTGTGTTTTGAAAAATACACCATTTGAATATCTGATATGTAATGTGTAGTACGTATCTTTCTCTGAGGGAAGAAGGGATAGTTTGCCTTTACTTTTATTACACAGAGAGGGTTTAATAAAAAATATCAAGAATCTTTGAGGAATTGTGAATTTAATATATATAGCTGTTTCCATGACAACAGGGTCAATCTGGACCAACACTGGTCGCGTGACTTCATTTCTCTTCTTAAAGATAAATATTTTTTAAGTGTTAGCACATCAACCTCGTACTCTTCTCCTCTCATTTTGAATATTTCCATCTATTAAATTAGAGAGGAAGCGATTACTGAGTGGCCACCTTAGGTGTCGTCCTCGTCCTTTGAGCGTGTTCCAAATTAGGAAATTCGTTGCCAATAGCCCTTGTGTGTAACGCTAATAAAACAATCAATAATCGTAAATAAATTTGTTTGTGTAAATCAGTAACATATACTACCCTATATATATAAATTAAGGATAGAATATTATATTTACCAAATCACGCCTCTGTTTCTTTAACACGGCAAAACAACGGGAGAGGCGTAAACATTATAACATGAATCAAGTACTGAATGTCTATGTGACGCTTTCAACCGGAAAAAAATGACTCTGTAATAGTTATCTTCCAATGCAAGAGGATTCATTTTTTATGAAATTTAAATAGATCTATAGAATTGGAGTTTTATAAATACACTACGTAGCATTGGAAATGCAACACCAATGAAGAGCGTCCAGCAAATGATGCAAACCTCATGGCAGTCTCATTTCACAGAATTATGCACTTGATGTGAAATGCACAGCTGACTTGCTGATGTTGAGTAAGAGATTGAAGAGCCATAAAAACTGGTATAGCTAGCCGTATGGAGATATTCAACCAATCAGCGCAAAGCAATACAATCTACAGTGCGTATATCGGACAACAGGTGTCTGAGGAGGCTTGTTGTTACAAATCAAGATTTACGTGATTTTCAACGAAGACTAATCGTCAGAGTACGAGAGATGGGACACAACATTTCCGAAGTAGCGGTAAAATTTGGATTTTTGTGACGAGCATTTCAAAGGTTTACTGTGAATATCCAGTTTCTGGAAAAACTTGAAATCTCCCATAGTGCAGCTGCAGAAAAAAGGCATTGACAGAACGGTATCTCAGACGGCTGAAAAAAACCATACGAGATAGACGTTCAGCAGTTTCTCAAATTGCTGCGAATTTGAATGCGTCCATCCTCAAGTGTTAGCGTACACACTGCACAACGTACCCATATTGATATGGGCTTTCGTAGCTGCAAACTATTTCGTGCACCATTCTTGGCTTAGCAGCACAAAGCTCCGCTCTTTGCCTGGGCTCACTAACACCTGGAAAGATGCTGCGTAGTCTCAAGAGTCATGTTTTAAATTCTATCGGGTGGATGGCCATGTACGGGTGTAGAGAAGAATCCAAGGATCCCTCATTCATACAAGGAACTGTTCAAGCTGGTGGAGACTTTGTGAAGGAATGGGACCCGTACAATTAGCATGAAAGGGGACCGTTGACACGTCGGGATTTGCTCATGACAGATCATCAGCACGTTAACATAATTTACCACCACCTGCGTCCCCTCACGTGTATTCCGACGGATCTGGACTGTTGCAACAGGATATTGCGCTACAGGATATTGCTGTAGAGTGGCTCACAGAGAACTCTTTTGAATTTCTTACCCTCCCTTGGCCACTTAATTCCCCAGACATGAACATTATCGAGCATATCTGGTATACTTTTCTCTTAGGAGATATCCACGACTTTGTAATCCCATGGCTCTGGGGACTACCCTGGAGGAATCATGGTTTGAACTTACTACAGAGAGAATATTTTCCCAAATTAGTTGAATCCATGCCACTCTAAGTTGCTGCACTTCTGCGTCCCTTGCAGCAGGATAATTTAGGACCGCACACTGCAGACATCAGCCAACTTGCTTCACATGTTGTACATATACACTCATGTCCATAAATTAAGGATAATTCAGAATCACACAGAAATTGAACTCTAAAATAAAAATTTCACCAGTAAAATTATCACACACATCTTGAAGAAGAATATGCAAATTACAGGAAACCACCAGATGGCGCGGAGAGTACGTCACAATGGCGAGAGTGTAAGAGAGGGGTATATAAGGAATGGTGGCAAAGAAGTAAAATTGTTCACAAGCGCTTTAAAAGACTTTCAGTGCAATAATCGCATAGTTATGGCACAAAGGAAGCATTTCGATGATTTTTTACGTGGTAGAATTATTGAACGACTGGAATGTGGACGTACCCAGCTAGAAGTATCCGAGGAACTTGGAATCCCCCAGAGTGTCATCTCCAGGCTTTGGCAAAGATTCCAAGATGATGGTAATGTGAGTAGATGTTGCAGCACAGGTCGCCCCCGAGTTACAACGCCGAATGAGAACCGGTATATTTGACAGTTACTGCCAAAAGAAACAGATGGAGCACAGCATCAGACCTGTCTCGTCATCTGTCTTCAGCTACTGGTATGACAGTTTCAAGGCAGACGCTGAGGGCACATTGATCTATTTGCTCGTAGGCCTGTCAGATGTGCCTGCACTTCGCCTGCGATTAACCTGGAGTAGAGATTGTGGACACCACAACAGTGGTGTTGTATGATGTTTTCCGACGAGTCCAGGTTTAGTTTGCAGTCAGATTCTCGCCGGACTTTAATATGGAGAGCGCCAGGTACCTCCAAGAGAACACCATTGAACGACACCGTTACGGTGGTGCAGGATGGCTTGTTTGGGGAGGAATTATTCTTGGTTCCAAAACTGACCTGCATGTTCAGAGTGTGACGATGACAGGCCACATCGATCGGACTGTCATTCTGGAATAACATGTAGGTTTTTGCTTCGGAGCGCCATGGGTGCTGAATTTCTGTTTATGGATGACAACGCCCGTCCTCACCGTGCAAACATTGCAGACGAATGCCTTCAATCGGAGGATATCACCCGTATGGAATGACCAGCATACTCAACGGACTTGAATCCAATAGAGCATGTATGGGATATGCTTGGCCGACGAATGGCAGCCCATCAACCCCCTCCCATCTGTCTACCGGAACTTCGGAGGGCATTGCTTGACGAGTGGTGTAATATTCTCCAAGATCAAATGGATAATTTGATACTCAGCATGCCTAGGCGTTGTAAGGCCTGTATTGCATCGTCCGGGAGACATACTCCGTATTAACCATCATACTAACCATGTTATACTGTTTTTTGTAAATAGGTTCTTTTTTGTAATTTGCTCCAGAGAGTAAAAATTGCAATTTTTATTACTTATGCCAAACATATAGCATCTTTTTTGCTCTTTCCCTTTTGTTTAATAAATAGACTTTACAAATAAGTCAAATTTGTTTTGCTTCTGTCTCTTTCTTTGCCTGAATTTCATTATCCTTAATTTATGGACATGAGTGTACTTCCCTTAGCATCCTTCTCACTTGATCTCAGCCATTGAACTCATCTGAAATGCAATCGGATGCCACTTGCGTGTCTTTCTGTCCCTGTCGCGTTCAGCTGTAGGAAATGGTTGTCAGAGAATGAAGAGCTCATCTGTATCCTCATTCACTCTGTGTCTAGAACTATTGCTTCGTGTATTATCACACGCGAAGGATTTATAACTGACTCTTGTCCTAGTTCCGTGTTCGTGGATTGTGATATCACGAGTTTGAATCCTGGTTTTGCGAAAGCCCTGCAGAAAAATACCATCTACATCAAAGGTCATTACGACTCCTAGCCTCTCAACGTGTAGAATTTGGGAGAATGGCGTTTCACAAACTCGGGTATTTTTTTACTACTGTAATCACGGTGACAGAGTGGTCCTAATCTTTAAATCATGGCCGGTGTTGTTTCTATCCGGTCACGATCTCAAACCTAAGCAGAAGGGATGAGGTCAATTAAATATGTCTTAATTCTCAATCAAGGAACTCAGATAGGCGGGATGTGGAAATATGGAGAGTAGAGGACCAGATCAAATTTCGTCTTTTTCACTTGACAGTGGTTCAGGAATACAAGGTCCTTGCCTATAGCTCTTATGTAACTATAAAGTCCTTGCCTATAGCTCTTATGTAACTATAAAGTGCGAAATTAATAAACAATCAAATGAAATGAAATCAATCTTTTCGCTACTTGATTATAAGGCCAGGGGCAGCTCTAAAGCCGAACAAACCGGACCGCTGCCCGGGGCGGCAAGTTTTAAGGGTGGCATTTAGATCAAATTTGAAATATATATATATATATACATATATTTTTGTTACATATATTTTTGTTAAAAAATTTGATATATTTTCTGAAACATTATTGGATGTGAATTTGGTATTTTCTTTAAAGTATCTTGTTTTTTTAAAAATTATATACTATGTATATTTAATGATAGTTTTCTTTTATGTTGAAACTTGAAGGGTTCGAGGCGGAAGTTTTTGTTAAAGAATGAAATGTTTCCACATGTTTCACCATTCCGGAGTGAGGTGACAACGGACCTTCCCTTACGATGTCCTGTTTCAGCTGTCCAAAAGGGGGAATGAGGTTTTGGTATACATAGAGCCACATGAGATGTTTTATTTTGGTCTTGCGTGAGGAAACTGAGCGCCCGAACTTCCTGGTATCCGCCCGTAGGGTGACGCACTAAAATGAGCTGACGGGAAGGTAAAATTGGCGCAGCTTGGCCAAAGTTGGCCCTTGCGCCACTAAACCCCACATTCACATTCACAGACGGGAAGGTAAAACACCGATACGCAGCCCATTGGAAATAAAAGTCTTGAGTGGAGTTATTATAAGTTAAAACAAACACTCGTAAGCCCTACCATTAGTAGACTAAGAAACTGACCTGCTTAAATAGACGATTCCTTCTCTTACATTTCACTCGTATGAAATAATAATTATGTTCTCAATTTCAAATTATTTTCAATTTTTTAAGACTTAAAATAATATATATATATACACACTAACCGTCCCGACAGAAGTTGTCCTGTACACACGTCTTAAATCCGAAAGTTACAAACTTTTTTGAATAAGTTGTAACAATCTGAACCGTTTGGATGAAATTTTTTACAAAGAAAGTTATTACAACACCTGACATTCGATGTATCGATTGCGTGTGAGTATGTATTTACTATGAACTAAGTTGAATATAGAAGCTATTCTGAATAGAAACTTAAAACTTGTTTTGATTGAAGGTTAAAAAAGATAAAACTCGAGTTATTTTCATAATGTATATTTTTTTAATGCAAAAAAATAAATTTATCTTAATGCCATTGAATGTACATGTTTTTGGTTAATCCTTGAGGGGTATAAACAAACAAATGCGATGGTTTGTCAAACCTCGGACATGCAACATATAATTGGCCGTGCGAAAAGCAAGGGTTTTCTAAATCTACGCCACAAATTGTCCTTGTTTGACCTTGTGACTTATTAATGGTCATAACAAATGCCAAGCGAATTGGGAATTGCAAACATTTGAATGGATAGGTGAGTCTGAAAGAATCACATTGGGATCAACTTCACCTTGAAGTTTGCCGCTCAAAATAGTGGCCTCAAGAATATTGCCCATGATTTTTTTTAAGAACAATCGTGCGCCCTTACATAATTTTGGCACATTTTTAACTAATTGCGATATCGGACCGAATTATGAATCTAAATCATTCTCGAATCCAATTAAACCCACACAAAAAATTTCATCCAAATCGGTCTAGCCGTTTAGAAGGAGTTCAGTCACATACACACGCAAAGAATTATACATATAAAGATAAATGCCGTATCGTGGCGAAACGAATAATCTTTCCGAATTATTTTGTAATTATTATTTTGTAATTATTTTTTTGTCTGATTTTGATAGAAAATTAGATTGCAGTTTTAAAAACGGCGAAAATATATCGGAAAAAATTCTCCCCTCTTCTTTCTTTTTTTTCTTGCCGCGCATTAGCAGAATAAACAGCACACATGAGTAAAACAATTATACGTTTTAAGGTTTTTAATTAATATCTTTTTAACTAATTACGATATTGGACCAAATTGTGAATGTAAGCCATTCTCGAAACCACTTGAACCCACACAAAAAAATGTGATCAAAATAGGTCCAGCCGCTTAGGAGGAGTTCAGTCACATACACACCCCAGAAGAATTATATATATAAAGATTATTTGAAAAGATATTAACTAAAAACGCTAAAAAGCATGATTCGTCTGCATTTTTATAACAATGAAGACCTGATTTGGTCAGTTTGGCTGAAAATCGGCCGTGTAGGGCAGCGATGCACGTTACATCTGTCGAGAGCTGAAACGTCCTCCCGTTGGTGTGGTAGTTAAGAGAGGTGGGTGCCAGCTCAGGTGTCGTCCACGTCACTTGACCATGGTTCAAAATTACGTGGTCTGTCGCCAAAAGCCCTCGTGTAGCTGAACAATGCGACGTTAATATCCAATCAATCAATCAATCGGCTGAAAATCGATTTTCGACGTCAACTTACGTCATTTTTATAACAATAACGTTGTTACAACAATGCATGTGAATATTGAGTTGAATGTTTTTAATTAATACCTTTTTAACTAATTGCGATATAGGACCAAATTCTGACTCTAAACCATTCTCAAATCCACTTGAACCCACACAGAAAATTTCCTCAAAATCGGTCGAACCGTTTAGGAGCAGTTTAGTCACATACACCCGCACAGAAGATTGATACATATAAAGGGAGAGGGGCGGCATTTTCCATTTTTGTCCGGGGGGGCAAAACTGCTAGAGTCGGCCCTAATAAGGTCCGTCATAATAGTCTCCGAGATGAAATATAATTTAGAACAATTTTGTTCCAAATGAAGCAATAAAAATATTCCTGGGAAGGCTTAAAATATTTGTTCGGTTAAGGTATTTAAAAAAATCTTTATGATAAAAGAACATTTAGTTAAATGTAAAATGCATAAGTTGTTAATGGTATAAGTTTGAATAAGTGCACAGTAACACAGAAAAAGAAACAATCTTATTCTTGTTACCTCCATTATTCTGCTTATTGATTTTGAAAAGAATTCGAGGCTAGATTTGTTACAGCCTCCATTTCATGTTACACAATTTGTTAAAATTCCTCCAAATCGAAATTAATTATAAGACTATGAAAGAATAAATTTACGTATCTTTAATAAAAATAGTTTTTGCTTAACTATTCTTTTGATAAAATTCTCCATTGAAAATAACTAGGAAATGTGTTGGATAAGTTTTCCAAGTCTTAATTCAATTCCAAATCAATTGCCCAAGTGATCCGTTTGCTAAGTTTTGTGTTTAGTGGCAGCTGCAGGGTCAGGGGGAGCGACATCGTGGTCATCGCTGTCGAGTCACGAAACCCAATGCCACTGAAGACCCACCATCTAGATGAGCACGTTCAATCTGTCGAGGCTCAAAGTCCTCCCACTGGTGTGATGCGGAAGTTTGGAGAGTAGTGTGGGAGCTCCTTTATCCCTTCACCAAGGTTCAAAATTACAAGGTCGTCACCAGTAGCTCTCGTGGTTGCTACGAAGTGCAGCTCTAATAAATTCTTCACTGAATTCAAGGCTCATTCGCATCGAGGCAAGAAATGGCGAGATGTATCCAATAACACACCTCTGTCTATGGTTGCGTCTTCACCGATCATCTCATCAGATGGGCCGAAGAAAGAACCGGGAATTTTAATTATTCTGAAATATTTCTAAAATTATATGAACGTTCTCCTTTCCAATTAGTTTATCTGCTAGAGTAAAATACGTAACGTGCTCAATTGTGAGGCAATTATTACTTGCAAAATAAAAAAAAATTCTGTTTTTCAGCGTTAGGCGCTGCTTTTGAAATTATTAGGGAAAGTAATTACTGCCCTTTTGTGTGATTGCAAGCCTACTTTTAACACTCTCAAAAAGCTTTTGAAACATTCTGCAGATATTTTTTTCCCCACTTCCTTTACGATCACTAATGAACAAATCTTGAAAGAGATCTTGTAATAATTTTTCTCCCAATTACACTTCAAAATATTAAATAACTAATGCAAAAGAGAGTCTTTATAATGAGCGTTTTAATTGCATTTAAACTTAACACATTTGAATGAGCGAAACAATCAACACGTATTTTTCCTCCAGGAAATAGAGTAATAGGGAATTTTTGAAAAATAAAAGAGAACACACACACGAAACAGTTAAAAGAGGGTTGGGGGGTGCAGCATGTGCGACTGAGATGGGTTGATTGATTGATTGAATATTAACGTCACTGTTCAGCTACACGAGGGCTTTTGGCGACGGACCACGTAATTTTGAACCATGGTCAAGTGACGTGGACGACACCTGAGCTGGCACCCCCTCTCCTAACTACCACACCACACCAACGGGAGGACGTTTCAGCTCTCGACAGATTTAACGTGCATCGCTGCCCTACACGGCGGGTCTTTAGTGGTACTGGGATCGAACTCATGACATGCCTGCCATGGTTGGATACCTTAACCACTGGGCTACCTGCAGCCCTCCGCGACTGAGATGGGAGTTTGCTGCTAATTATAAGAAAATTATTTTCTGTTTAATGACTAGGATTATTAGTAGGATATTTACAGAAGAGGAGAAAAACTTTATTTCAATTTTTTTTTTGCTTTCGAAATTGAATCCCTATCGAAAATGAGTGTATACAGAAAACTTAAAACTTTTTTTTCTCTTTTCTTGATTTAAATTTTATACAGATTTTTACGTTTTTCTCGCTCAGCAATTAGAACGGGAATAATATATATAATTGTACGCAGACCTCTTTTTCACTGAACCCTAGAGCTTGTGAATTTAGTAAGAATTCGCTGGCTAACGGATTTCCCGCTCAGCAAAGTAAACACACACACAGTGGGAATTAAACTCTAATTCTCTTTTCTTAATAAAACCCACAACTGAATTTTTTTACAAATGATTTATTTCAATCATTAAAATAATTTCAAATTTCGCTATTAGTGAAATATTAATTTGAAACTACGCATGTTATTTACTCGAGGAAAAAGAACAACACTTAAACGAAACACTGAAACTGATAACGAATCTTCTGGTGTTATTTATTGGTCCAAGCAAAAGTGTGTTTTGAATCTATTTTTCTATTGCGTTTTTCTTAACAAATGGTAACGCTAAATTACAATATAAGTTAAATTAAATTTAATTAAAGTCTACATTTTTTAAAAATATATTAAAATTTAAAAGTAAAGTGAAATATTTATTAAATGTATATTTATGCTCGTTTTTATTACATAATCAAGAATATTTTGCTTTCTACTTTTATTCACAATATATATATTATATATATATTATATATATATATTATATATATATATTATATTATATATATATTATATTATATATATATTATGTTATATATAATTTTCTACTTTCTTTCACAAGATATATATTTATTTATATATAATTATATATGTGTGGGACGGTGTCTATGGGTAATGATGAAATTTTGGACGAAGGAAAGCATAAGCCGCGCGCGTTTAAAGAACAATTAATTTATTAAGATAAGGAACAGGCTATATTTACAGCTTTGAATTATTTACAAGAAAAAAAATGAAAGATAGTTCGAAAAGAGAGCAGGATGTGAGAGGGGGCGTCAAACATCGCTAGGTCTAAAGAAGCGTTGTTTACGAAGGCAAAGTTGCTCAGAGGGCGTCCACCTTACTTCGTTCGTGTCCGGTGTGCGAGTCCCAAAGAATGATCTCGCGCTCAGGGACTATATGCGTCTGACGTCATCGCTCCGAATTCTTTCATTGGGCACTGAAATGCCTCGATTCAATTGGGTTTGTTTGGGGCCTCCATCTCTTACATCTCTCTCACTCGTAGTATATTGAAAATTTAAAACATTCTAATTATTCGAAATTAATTAAATACTATTTCCTACATACATATATATATATATATATATATATATATATATATATATTGTTAAAATTTTCAATCGTTAATAAAACACTTTTTATTCATCCACTCAAGTTCAAATAGACTTTTTTAAAACTTGTAGTGGATGATACTTGTTGTTAATACAGTTTTTTCAAATATTAATTCTTTCATTAAATTTAATGAATGAATAAATAGTAAGAAATAAAAACACGCTATATAAAACGGAAAATCTGTCGTTGTGTTCCTGTAGCGCAATGGATGGCGCGCGTTGAACTTCTTATCCAAAGGCCGAGGGCTCGAATCCCACATGGGATGGCCTAATTTCCGAGAATGTAATTTATTTTTACTATTCTATTTTGTTTGAATAATTAAATTTAATGAATGAATAAATAGTAAAAAAAAAAGCAGCAACAAAGCAAAAGCAGGGGAAAATGGAAAATTACAAGGAAAATTTCTTTCTATTTTGTTACTTAATAGTAACACACATATACATATCATATGCATACACATATGATTCTGTCATATGTGTATACATATTTATATTAAATGTAAGTATTTAATAAAAAGTAACTAAATTAAAATGTTTCTTTGTTAACTTAAGTAGTAAATATGATATAAAAATATTTTTTTTATAATACTTATTCATTGAAAATTGAAAAATACTGGTAGATGATAAAACAGAAACCAATTGAATAACAGAAAACCAATTTTATTGAATGTGTTTACGACATATATGCCCTTGTTTTAACAGCTACAAGAGTATGTGAGCGTCACAGACAGTAAGAGAGTGGCATTGTAAGAGGAATATATATATATATGTTTTGATTGTGCAGCGATCGTATCATAAAATGTGTTGACGGGTGCTTCATTTTTAAGAATTAGGGTCTTTAATAATATGTTGATAATGCGTCAGGTAAAGGGATGAAAACAATTCTGGATAGATTCTAAAAGAGACTAAAAATAAAAATGGTTCAAGTAATTTCTGAAGACTGAGGTTCGTTAACGAGCAGGGGTGACAGTTTATTCATTTTAGAATACATATGTAATAACATAAATTAATATTTACTCAAAATTCAAATTTTATTTATTTATGATACATAATTCATAAATCCGAATTCCCTATTACAAAACAAGTCTCATTTCATACGGCGTTAAAGAATTAAAACCTATATTTTGATAGATTTATTAGTGATCTCCGTTAAAAAAATTAGACGTGAAATTTTTGACAGACTTACTAGTGATTCCAAGTACTATCATATCATAAGGCTTTAATAATTGGCTGAAACGATTCCCTAAAACACTGATGTAACTTCTAAAAATAAAAAACTTATACTTCTCTTCACTTGAACACGGAATTATATTTTTATTTTACGTTTCCTCCTGTTATTCCTTGAACATTTAGTATGGAAAATGAATTATTCCCTTTCTTATATTTTTGCTCTTGAGCGAGGCACACGCGCTCAAAGTAAATCTAGCGATGTTAAGAATTTTTCCTGCCATGACTATAAATCACAAAATAAGTACTTTCTCAGTAACACACACACATCATCTCAGATGCTCCTGCTTAAAATGACGAAAAAAGAAAAGTTTGCATGTTGATGGGATTAATTGCAGTTGTTGCAGCCACAATTTATTCGAAGCGTTTTATTTGGGTGCATAAACAGTGGAATTAAGTTCCTTTCTCCATCAGCTGGGAAAAGAACCTTCACACGAGGTAGAATTATATTATATTGTATTTCATATCGATTTCTCAGATTGATTGAATATTAACGTCGCACTGTTCAGCTTCACGAGGGCTTTTGGCGACGGACCACGTAATTTCGAACCATGGTCAAGTGACGTGGACGACACCTGAGCTGGCACCCCCTCTCCTAACTACCACACTACATCAACGGGAGGACGTTTCAGCTCTCGACAGATTTAACGTGCATCGCTTCCCTACACGGTGGGTCTTTAGTGGCAGGGGGCTCGAACTCGTGACAAAGCAAGCCACGATCTGATACCTATACCACTCGGTTTCTCAGAAGAGACGTTGCTAAATATTCTAGAGAAGGGCAATTTTTATCTGCCGTATGAGAATGAATGAGATGGAAACAAAAGGATTTAGAAATGAACAAACGCTCACGACTTATTCATCCTCTTGCAAATGCGCACGCAAAAATGCATTTCTCTTCATTTGATTAAAGCACCGATTTAATTTCGACCAAAATTGCAGCGATTCTGGCAGAAAAGTATCCTCACGTGGGCGAAGGGAGCCTCTTTGCTGAACGCTTTGCTAATTTATAGAATTGAACGGCTGCAGGGAAACTTAGTTCCATTAACGTTGATTTGAATATTTGGAATAAGATTTATTTTAGGTTTGTAAATGAAGAAGTGGGCTGATTTTCTTATATGTAAGTAAATGTTTACCAAAGAATTAAAAATAATTAAATTTAAGCCATTTGAATGAGACATTTATGCGAATGTGTCTATACTACAACACTATATCAGGGTATATTGAAAACATGTTTCGAAGTAGTTCGAAACAAGTTCGAGGGTATATGAAAACATGAATTTTATTCGAATTCGGAAATTGTAAGCAAGCATTTAAAAATATTAAAAATTCTTCTAACTTATTTCCTCAAATTTCCATTTGTAAGCCATATTATTCGATAGAAACTTTAAAAAATATATTTTTCCATTTTCTATAACGGTAACAGGGCCCTTCATCACAAATATTGTTGGAAGACTCAGTTTTCAAAAACGTATTACATGTTAATTATGGTTTAAAAATTCTTGTCTACTTAAAAAAAAAATGACATTCGTAGATTTTTTCTAACACACGCAGCTAAAATGCTTCTTTTAAGTATTAAAAGTCTGTTCAAAGATCACACTTGATTAATTTTAACAAAGGGCACCAACAAATGAAAACATACTGAATGAAAAAGAATAGATATTTATGTTGAGAGAGTTATAACCACATTTGTAGGGTGTACTTTAATTTCTTTTATGTTTAGTAATATCTTTTGGGAAAATGCAGTTTTCTTCTTGTTATTAAAAATATTTCTTTTTTAAAATTTTTTAAAAATAATTTACACATCATTGGTTGAATTTGAGTCTATATTTTTCAACCACTTAAAATTTCCTTTCAATACTTATTATCACCCACTGGTGTGATTTAATTCGAAATAATTTTAGAACTAGTTATTATTATAGTAGGCGAAAAAAAATAATTTTTCATTTTGAAATTTTTTGGTTCCTTTCATTTTTCAACTGATACATTTTGACATACTTTTTAAAAAGCAAAAACATCCATATTTCATGAAAAAATATAAATACGTTTTGTTCTAAGTTTTGTTCATTACATTTTAACTTCTTAATTATGGACATTTCATTACACTGCTTTCGCAAAAATCTTTTAATGCTGGCAGTAAAAAACCGAAAAAAGTTTGATATATCTCTATAAAATGTAAACAGAAAACTGTATTCAGTAATTAATTAAATAGTTATCAAATGAAAATAAATTAATAATAAAATAAAAAGAATTAAAGCACCATGTTTTCATAACGGACTAAAAAGTATAAAATAATTTCTCTAATCCTTATGAAGGATAAAACCATGTACGGATTTCTAACTTTTCTAAATTATCCTGAAAATTCCTACTTGGCAACTTTTGATAGCTATTAAAATACTTGTAATATTAGAAACGAAAAACATGGGGCGCATGCAACACATAAGTACATAAAGAGTGTAGAGAGTAACTATCAATAAAAAGAACTTAATTATCGGGTCCCATTATTTTCGGTGCAATAAAATTGTTAGTTGAGCTGCTAATGTATCAATTATTTGCTGCATGCGCCCATTGTTTTTCGTTTCCAATCTTACAAGTATTTTAATATCTATTAAAAGTTGCCAACTAGGAATTTCAGGATAATTTAGAAAAGTTAGAAATCCGTATATGGTTTTATCCTTCATAAAGATTAGAGAATTTTCTTATATGTAAGTAAATGTTTACCCAAGAATTAAAAATAATTAAATTTAAGCCATTTGAATGAGACATTTATGCGAATGTGTGTATACTACAACACTAAATCAGGGTATATTGAAAACATGTTGAATTTTATTCGAATTCGGAAATTGTAAGCAAGCATTTAAAAATATTAAAATTCTAACTTATTTCCCACGGTATTGAAAGGAAATTTTAAATGTTTGAAAAATATAAAGACTCAAATTCAACCAATGATGTAAATACTTTTTAGTCCGTTATAAAAACATGATACATTAAATTTATTTATTTTATTATTATTTTCTGTTTTTTAGGGTTATGCGAATGAAATTATTGAATTAATTTTAAATACTTTGATGGCGTAATTACAGAGACATGCGGTAAATTTCAATTTCTTCTGGTTATATCTGAAATAGAAAAATGTCATGGATTTGCCACTTCGTAGTCGTCGGAGAGCATTGAGTCACAGTAATACTCTGCTGGACAATTGCTAAGGACGGATAACACTATCATCCATAGCAACCACAAAATGAAAGGAAGCAAAATGTGGAAAATTAGAATAAGTGCGGGATATTAGTAAGAAGAAGTATGAGTATGCAAATTTTTTTTCCACGTCTGTTCATCACGTGATAGCGTTCATAAGAGCTTTAAAGGTTTTGACGCGTGTGGACAGTTGTTGTTTCAAGTCAAAGTTTTACAGGAAAGATTTAATAGACGAACTTAAAATTTTTGGCATGTCTTCCCGACATCACATAGATGATTTTATGCGTGGCCGAATTATTGGAAAGATCGAAGAAAGGCGAAAAATAACAGATGTTGCCAGGGAGTTCGACATCGCTCACAGCGTTGTTCCACGGATGTGGAAGTCATTTAAAACCACTGGAATGTGTAGTAGACGGCACGGGGGAGGTCGTGTTAAAAGTACGACGCCTGCAGAAGACAGATATATCGTCCTATCAGCAAAAAGGAACAGGCGCACCATAGCTCAGCAGGTGGCAAATCAGTTTCTTGCTGCCTCAGGAAAGCAGATCTCCCGAAAAATTGTTGCCAGACGTTTGAGGGGAGGAGGACTATACGCACGCAGACCTGTTGTGTGTGTCCCATTGACCAGACAACACCGTACTGCCCGTTTGCAATGGTGTCGTGAGCATCACAATTGGACTGAACAGGACTGGGCATGCGTACTATTCTCAGATGAGAGTAGGTTCAGTCTGTCATCGCATTGTAGACCCCAACTGATCTGGCGCGAGAGTGGTACTGCTTATCGTCCAGAAAATATCCAGGAAAAGGACCGATATCCGACTTGCAGTATCATGGTGTGGGCCTGCATCATGATCAATGGCCGCAAGCGCCTACATGTGGTTGCGAATGGGACTATGACGGGCCAACGATACATTGATGAAGTTCTACTTCCTCATGTTCGTCTTTTTCGTGGTGCTGTCGGTGATAAATTTGTTTTTATGGACGACAACGCAACATGTCATCGAACACTCGCTGCTCAGAATTGTCAGACAGCGAGGGTATTCAACGTCTCGTATGGCCAGCGTGTTCTCCAGATCTAAAAAGCCCATTGAAAATGTGTGGGATGCTTTGGGGAGGCAAGTTGCTGGTCGAAACTATCCTCCGACAAACAAGAACATCCTCATCCGTGCACTCACAGAGGAATGGGATAAATTGCCTCAACAGCTGCTGGATAATGTTGTGCAGAGTATGGTACGACGTGTGGAATGTTGCATCATACTCCACGGTGGACATATCCCGTACTGATACCTTTCTTTAAGGTGCCTGCTGACTTTTAGAGATGCATTGTTCCATTTCTCCGTACGCAGATCAAATGAACATTTTTTTTTCTTTCAGATGTTTCACAGCTTTTGTACTTTCCAGAACAATAAATATTCTTTATTCTAATGTCTGAACAGTGTGGCAACTATATTTTATCCTACTAGGCCTCATGTCTCGCTTAATGTTATGCTACATAGCAATTTGTGATCCGTCCTTAGCAATTGTCCAGCAGTGTATAAGGCCCATCTCTTTTAGGCATGAATTTAGCTGCCTTCTTCTGGGCAGCATTGCTGAGGTGGTGAAGGGTTACCTAGACTTTATTACCTGGACGATATAGGGGACCTGGACGGTGTCTTTTATCATAAAAGATTTTTCGTTGATATGGTTTCTCTTCAATTCTTTCACAGACTTCAGAAGAAATTCTCGCGAATCTTTTCAAATATGGGGTAATCTCTGGGACGAAATTTTCATTATCTATGATGGCTCGAAAGTCGTTGGTCACCTATAGTTATAGGTGATTTAGAGCTTGGCGATGATTTTTTCGCCAAATGAAAAGTCTTGTCGGTTCGCTTTCAATGCCGATTCGGCATTTAAGTAAAAAAAAGGGGAAAGGGGGAGCATTTATTTATACATTCGATTCTTGAATAGTTTGTTTAGACAAAATAAAAAAATCGATATATTCTGTTCATCTGTCAGTTCAGACTTTTCATTTAGCGAAAAAGACCATGGTACATTAAATTTTTTATTTTTATTTTATTATTATATTCTGCTTTTTAGGGTTATGTGAAAGAAATTTTTGAATTGATTATAAATACTTTTAGGACGTAATTACAGAGACATGCGATAAATTTCAATTTCTTCTGGTTATATCTGAAATAGAAAAATGTCATATATCTACTTACCAAAAATACATCAAACTATACGATCATTATTTTAGTAATAAATTAACGAAGCAAGCGAAAATAATATTTTTTATAAAATTCATATTCAAATATTAAAAACAACAATGTCAAATCCGTTTGTTAAAATTTTAAATTCGATGTTGCCTCCTTGGTGATTTAGAGCTTGGCAATCGCCACCCTTCTGATCTTCTTTGTCGAATGAAAAGTCTTGCTGGTTCGCTTTTAAGTAAAAAATGGAAAGTGGGAGTATCTTCTGAGATATGGTCCAAATTTCAAGTCTCTAGATCATCGAGAAGTTAGTTTAAAATCAATTACAAAATTCCACAAGAACAAGAAAGCGAGTTAGTAAACAGCATGGTAACCCTGGGGCTTCTCTTTGACCCCAGAGCCACGAAATTGAATACGTAGACGCAACTCGACCCGTGTTATTGACAGGAGGTCTTTGTTCGTGTAAACTCGAGTAAATTCCTGAGTTACGGGTCCCCTATCGAAATCGGACCCACCACTTCGGGGGCCTGGATAACTTCTTTTTTCACATTTTAATGCATTGTCATCTACTTCTGAGCTATCTTCTAAATTTCAAGTCTCTAGATCATCGAGAAGTTAGTTTAAAATCAATTATACAAAATTCCACACAGAAAAACAAGAAAGTTAAAATAAAAACATGATAAAATAAAATAAATGATTCATAAGATATCGGTACAAGTTTAAAAATATCACATTTTTGAAGCTATATTTCTCTTATTGCGTGTCTGGGAAAAAAGATGAGGGTAAATTTTTACTATGCGTGCGCCCACCGTCACGGATGCGCACGCACACCGTTGTCTAATATTTTAATATGCCACTTTTTTGGTGCTAGGGGACTGATATTTGGGGGATCATAATAACTATTGTAAAAAAACCATATCTGTTGGGATGCATCCCCCTATGCCTTTCCCCTCTACAGCTTTTTGGCCAATATCTCGGTACCCGAGCCTGGGACTGACTCATTCGATCCCTCTCTATCTGTTCTTCCAGTTAATATAGTTTCATGCTTATAGGACTATATCTTCCATAGTTTTTAATTGTTTTAAAATGTTTTAAAGTTTTTGAATTTGTTTAAATTTACAATATCTGGGCTTCTTTTCAAGTCTCGGACTTGAGATTTGAACCCACTGTTCCACTCGTCCAGTCATCTATTTCATTCCTATTGTATAGGCATGGGGAGGGCTTAAGACCTAAAATATCCTACTCCCATGTCTGGAAAAAATTCCCCCCCCCGTAAGGAATTCAGCTTGATTTTTGGAGGTCCGCCATATTTTCGTATTAGTGCGAGCTTTACGAGGAATGGGTCCACTCCGGTGCTCCCCAAGTAATAATTCGAATCCTATGCCACCTTGGTCGACCGCACCGGCTGGATTCGATTGTTCTCCCTATGAGCATCCTAAATATATTTTTTCAGAACCATAGCCCCATTTCTTCACCCATATTTAACACATTTTAAAATTATTTTAAAGTTTTAAATTTTTTTAAATCCCGCATAACTCCAAGGATTTTTGAGCTTCGTTAGTGAAACTTGGACCATAGGTTCTCCTCGTTGAGCTCTTTTATCTGTTATAATTCGTGTGTAGATAGTGGGCCTAGGGAGATGTTATCCTTAAAATTAGAATCCCCATGTTATTCCCATGGGATTCGATCTTTTGATGACGTCACTATATTACAGAGATAGAAGGATGAAACTTCGGGGTCACCAACTACTCTGTGTATCGTTGGGATGTATGTGACCATTTACGTCACAGTTGTCCCCCCCGGGGGAGTTAGTTTCGTTTTCCTTTCCCGAGCTAGCGCCGCCCCATTTGCAACTACAGACTCCGTGCCAGTTCGAATGGATTCATCTTGTATTTCCTCACAACCAGGGGTAGAGCCCTGCTTTTGTTTTATTTAATTATTTTAAATGTTTTAATTACTTTAAAATGACCATAACTCGGGTACTCTTCAGGAGGATGTCTTAATTTTGTCAGGAACAATTCTTCTCGTCCAGACATTCAATGTTAGGTCTGAGGTGTCACATTTGGTTCATCTCATCTCCAGATACAGTCTGCCGTAAACTCCTCATGTTATTGGTTCTATTGTTCCTGTGCAGGGTTGTTTAAATTTATTTAAATCGTGATTTTCTCGGATTTTTCTGGTCTGGTTGACTTAAGGTTAGTATTATTCAACACTGCTCTTGACCGCCTTTCGTCCTTGGCCTAGCTTGCACTGTTCAAGATTTTTAGAAAGATTTTAATCTTGTTACGCCAAAGAAGTATTACTTCTTACGTGTGTACATAAGTACACACACACTTTTTTTTCAAATAGGACAATACCAAATAAAAACGCGCGCGCATGTGTGTTTATTTCGAATTTCCATTTTTAAGATTGCTTTTTGTTTAGATATAATTTTTCTGCTTAAAATGTATAAAGAATACTAAATGTTAATTGTCGTAAGCCAATTTCGAAAAGACAAATTACATCAAAAGTATGTTAGTTGTGAAATCTTTTAATTTCTTATACAGCAATTTCTTTTATTATTCTTTATTCAATCGGATAACCACACAAATATCACACTATAGGTTGGCCAAATAAGGAGGATTTGAAAAACAATCAATATTTCAATTCTTCAATTATACTTTTAGTATTTTATAATTCAAATGAAATTTAAAATAAATACTCAAGAAAAATTTCTTTGATGCTTTTAAGTTTCCTAGAAATAAAATTCACTTTTAAAATGTAAAATAAAACTAATTCGTGAGGAAAAGAATTGAAACTAATGTTATGTATTCAAATCGACAAACACTTGAGCCATATATTTTATTCAATTATTCAAATGCAAGATATGTGGAAACAGGAATAACATTTTAAACCAAGTAAATTACATAAAATATATTTAAAACGCTGAAAGAACTCATGCTTTGTGGAGACAATAACGATAAAAATACTGTAATTTATTTCTTTTTCGAATTCAATGCCTGCTTAAACCAGAGATAAAAAAAAACATTCATTAATGACTGCAAAAAACAATTCTCCCAAGCAAAGATCGATTCGTTTCACAGAAAAAAATAATAACTGGTCACTCATAAATCATTCATGCGATATAAAGTTTCCTAAAAAGAGTATTTAAGGGGAGTTGGAAACCTCTCTCTCTATGTATACACTGGCAATGTTAAATTGGTTGTATTCGATGCACTTTTTCTCAAAATCTGTTATATGTACATGCTTGAAATTTTCCGTACAATTAAAGTAAACCTTTCTCACACATTATATCGAAATGAGCTTTTAGCTAATTTTGAATTTTTTAATAATTTATGAAATATTTTATGAAACATTGCGAAATATGACCCATTTTTCACATAAAAAATTTGTAAAAAATAAATTTTTGAGTTTTTTACAAGAAGCTCATTTCAGTATATATTAGCTATCATTATAAATATATCATAAAAAATTTACATACCTGTGAACAGTAGTTTCTCAGAAAAGGTACATCGAACATCAAAATTTATATTTTGAGATAAATTGATTTTAATGTATACAGTGAGACTTTTAATCGGCTAGGAAATAAAAAATAAAAGGTTCAATTTACAATAAAAGATTCATGTTTTGGTTTATAAAACGAAGTACTTTGTTTATATTTTTCGCCATTCAAATGGGTGTGGCCTAATTTCAACGATTATTTAAAAATAAGTTTTAAGGGCTTCTAATTATGTTAGAGGTTAAAGTAAGGTATTTTTAGAAAGGTTAAAATCTTAACAATTTAAATTTGTAAAAACCTCAAATTGTCAAAAATATATGATTTTTGCTTTCCAACACCTCTTAAAACATTATCATCCAAATTTATAAATATTTTTTATGTGAATATTTAAGTAAAAACAGCCAAATGTAACATTTAAATCTAAAAATTTGTATACTTAACATTAAAAGATCTTTTTTCCCCAAGTCACGATTACATTAAATTCAGTACAAAAGAAAATTTGAAGACTGTGATTGTCTAAAATATATATTGTGAGAGAAAATGGGATAAAGTGTAGACATTCTGACTTTTGAAAAAAAAAGCATAAAGAATTGTTTTATCTCATCCGAATGAAAATCTTAAAATAAAGAACAGTCTTTTTAGAAATTTTGAAAAAGGACGAAAGCGAACAAATGACAGCTTTCCAATTTCATATAGAAATGAAAATATTTCTACAAAAAGCTATTTATAGCAAAAAATTTTTAGCTGCAATTTACAAACTCGATTACAATTGCAAGTCAAATGTTCAGCACAGAAGAAAAAGAAATTCCTTTGGCCCGATACTAAGTCGATGGATTGACACTGAACTCCATGTTTTTATATTGAGTCGGAAAACTTATCGAAAATCTTTGAGCCAGAATATGCCACAGTTATTAAAATCCATCTCCATCTTCCGGGATTTCAATAAGATATTTTTCAGGAAAGAACAAAATTCCTGAGTAAAAATGCAATTTTGATGTATAAGGGGAGAGGAGGATGAAATGCTCCGTTAAAAAGTGTGCAAAATATAGCAGTTTTTTTTCAGAGATTTTTTTAAAATTTCACACGTGTGTGTTTCTACGTTCGTTCGGTATGTAGAAAAACCTACTTTTTTTTTCTGAAATAAAGCACCACATTTTTGAAAATCATCTAAAAATCCTTTTAGAAGAAATTCAATTAATATAAATAATTAGAAATATATATATTAAAAACCAATTTATGTTATTTTTTTCTTCATTCTGATTCGAATTATAAATTTTGTATTCGAAGTATACGCTTTTCGACAATAGTAATATTTCGCATTAATATTCTTATAATATATATTAACACTGATTTTATTTTAAATCTTAACATAATACACTACTTTAAATTTATTTTACTTTAGCAAGGATTAATCGAATGTTTAAGAAAATTTTCAAACGTTAGTTTCTTAAGAAACCTCATACAGCAGGTTAGACACGGCGAGCTTTTTAGCTATTTTTAGAGTTTTTCTTTGGATTCAAGGAAATGTAATAGTTTATCTTATAAGTAAAATAAGGTAATTCTTTTGCTTGGAAGATATTTAAAGGTGGAAGAGTACAAAAGTATAGAATATAAGTTATAAAATTGTAAATATATATATATATATAAATTAATCATTTATTAATTTTAATACTAATTTTCATATATTATTACATTTTATGCTAAACATAGATGTATTGTGCATGGAGTAGAATTTAAACGAATAATCTTTCAAGAAGCTTTATTTTGCATTGAAACTTCTAATTTCGTCCCTAAAGAATCAGAAGTACGCGGTTTATGGATTTATGCGCAAAGCATCTACACATTGAAAAATACACTGCTGGACAATTGCTAAGGACGGATCACAAATTGCTATGTAGCATAACATTAAGCGAGACATGAGGCCTACTAGGATAAAATATACTTGCCACACTGTTCAGACATTAGAATAAAGAATATTTATTGTTCTGGAAAGTACAAAAGCTGTGAAACATCTGAAAGAAAAAAAAATGTTCATTTGATCTGCGTACGGAGAAATGGAACAATGCATCTAAAAGTCAGCAGGTACCTTAAAGAAAGGTATCAGTACGGGATATGTCCACCGTGGGGTGTGATGCAACATTCCACACGTCGTACCATACTCTGAACAACATTATCCAGCAGCTGTTGAGGCAATTTATCCCATTCCTCTGTGAGTGCACGGATGAGGGTGTTCTTGTTTGTCGGAGGATAGTTTCGACCAGCAACTTGCCTCCCCAAAGCATCCCACACATTTTCAATGGGCTTTAGATCTGGAGAACGCGCTGGCCATACGAGACGTTGAATACCCTCGCTGTCTAGACAATCCTGAACAGCGAGTGTTCGATGACATGTTTCGTTGTCGTCCATAAAAACAAATTTATCACCGACAGCACCACGGAAAAGACGAACATGGGAAATAGAACTTCATCAATGTATCGTTGGCCCGTCATAGTCCCATTCGCAACCACATGTAGGCGCGTGCGGCCATTGATCATGATGCCGGCCCACAGCATGATACTGCATGTCGGATATCGGTCCTTTTCCTGGATATTTTCTGGACGATAAGCAGTACCACTCTCGCGCCAGATCAGTTGGCGTCTACAATCCGATGACAGACTGAACCTACTCTCATCTGAGAATAGTACGCATGCCCAGTCCTGTTCAGTCCAATTGTGATGCTCACGACACCATTGCAAACGGTCAGTACGGTGCTGTCTGGTCAATGGGACACACACAACAGGTCTGTGTGCGTATAGTCCTCCTCCCCTCAAACGTCTGGCAACAGTTTTTCGGGAGATCTGCTTTCTTGAGGTAGCAAGAAACTGATTTGCCACCTGCTGAGCTGTGGTGCGCCTGTTCCTTTTTGCTGATAGGACGATATATCTGTCTTCTGCAGGCGTCGTACTTCTAACACGACCTCCCCGTGCCGTCTACTACACATTCCAGTAGTTTTAAACGATTTCCACAGCCGTGAAACAACGCTGTGAGCGATGTCGAACTCGCTGGCAACATCTGTTATTTTTCGCCCTTCTTCGATCTTTCCAATAATTCGGCCACGCATAAAATCATCTATGTGATGTCGGGAAGACATGCCAAAAATTTTAAGTTCGTCTATTAAATATTTCCTGTAAAACTTTGACTTCAAACAACAACTGTCCACACGCGTCAAAACCTTTAAAGCTCTTATGAACGCTATCACGTGATGAACAGACGTGGGAAAAAAATTTGCATACTCATACTTCTTCTTACTAATATCCCGCACTTATTCTAATTTTCCACATTTTGCTTCCTTTCATTTTATGGTTGCTATGGATGATAGTGTTATCCGTCCTTAGCAATTGTCCAGCAGTGTATTTTTAGAGTCCATTTAAGCAATTAAACCTACTGAGTGTTTTGTATGTACCGTTTTTTTATAATTCCACGAATAAACATACTAACTCAAAAGAACAGCAGACATTCGCGCGCGCGCGCGCGTAGACTCAAATTATAAACTAACTAGAGTCATTCGCTCCATATAACTAAACGCAATAGTAGACAACAAATCATACAATAGATTAGAATTTCTTATTGAATACAATTTTTTTTTTGTCTAACTCGTACAAAATAATACAATAATGTAATTTTCGAATGATTTGTTTAAATAACTGTGTAATTTCGGATTTTTTTAAGAAGAAAATGTTAAATAAGCAGTTCAAAATGCATTTTTAACATTTTTTTACAAAATAAACACCTCAAATACCTCTTACCTGTAAACAAAAGCTCTAGTGAAGAATAAGTTCCCTTAAAATACCAAATACACATAAGCCGGCAAATTGAAATGTGCGCATTTGGGTTTCAGTAAGAGCGCTGGCCTCGATAATTGAGAGCTATTCAAGATGATCCGCTAAAAATGTGACTGCGTTTAACTGTAACCGTGGAGACGAGTAATTAAAATGATCTGGGGAAAATCGATAATCCTCCGAACATTAACACTTCATTTTCGAATTCCTCCCCCGTTTCTGTGTGGGTCTTCACTTTCACTTTTCCCCAATTCATGCACTTCCTTTTCTTCTTCGATCGGAATTTTTTTTATATTTTTTATTATTTACTTGGAGAGAGCATTGTGATATTCGGATCGAAGTAAAGAAGATGCTTTTGAGATTTTAAAGACGCTGTGCCATCGGATGTAACACTTGACAAAACTTTTAGAGTGCTTTTGAAGAAGAATTGTTATCTTCTATAATTGGAAAAAAAAAACTTTCAGTTACTGAAAATTAATATACTTGTATTTAATCTTTCTGGCCGATGTTAATTTTTTTTTCCTAATTGGAAAGAGTTAAGTAATTGAAGGATTTGTTGCAATAACAATGCATTAGAGATTCTATTCTTTTTCGACAACTGTGTGATGAGGACTGATTAATTTTCTCATTTGGGACGACTTCACGGTAATATAAATTTACAGGATACTAGAAATGCATAATGAGTAATGACCCTCAGCTGTGCTTCTTGGAGTTTTGATCCATCGGGTGTAATACTGCAGGTTGATTCATAAATAGTGTTACCAATTTCAAAGCATTATAAATTTTTTATTGAATCAAGTGATTTACATGAAATTTTCAATGTGGTTTCCTCTAGCACAGTATGCTTTGTGTAAATGTTCGGTTAAGCTAAAAGAGTTTTTTCGACCATTTTTACGGTATTGTTCCAACTTCCTCATTTATTGCATTTTGAAGTCCTTGAAATGCTCTTAATTTACGTCTATTGAATCGTTTTTTGAAGTACCCTCATGAAAAATAATCGTGAAGAACACAGACAGGGGATAGTGATAGTCATTTATCAGGAGGAAGAAAATTAATTTTTTTTATATATCAGTCATTTTATAGTTGATTTTGGAACTAAAGGAAATTGGTGGCAATTGATCATTTTCCAGTGCCTTTACTTTTTTTCACTAAACAAGTGAACATAAGAAAAAAAAATTATGGATAGCTGATCACTCGATTAAAAGGACGGTCCAAGTAGTGCAGACACATACAAGGGCGGTCCCAAAATGTCGAAGGCCTTTGACGAACAAAGCAGTCGAGGGTCCGTTGGGTCTATTTTATGGAGCTTAGCCAATATAGAAAACAATTAGGAGAAAGTCGATTAGGAAGACAATGAGGACAAGTATCGCGTAACCTCTTTGGCCTTCAGGGGATATTTTCATCCCTTTAAAGTGTCTTGTACGTAGTTTGACTAGGGTGGTTGAATTAATGTTCTGGAAGGAAGTACTGCTTAACTGGATGAGGGGCTGGTTTACGTCTGGATATTGCATCAGTAAGGAAAGTTGAGGGGAATTTCGGGCCTCCTTGGCAAAGTTGTTAGCCTGCTCATTGCCGAAAATGTCTACGTGGTCCGGTGCTGCTACTATGTTCATAAGCGTAATTACATCCTGGGTAGTTTGAGTGTTGCCCCTCGGGATCGCCTGTAGAGTCCGAGAATGCCACTGGAACTCTCAACTACCCTTCTGGGGTAGTTATCCAAAGCTCCTTTAATGAACATAAGCTCGCACGCAAAGTTTGATGAAAGTTTTCTCGTAAAAATTCTATAAGATTTAAGTTTATAATTTGTGTGAACAAAATAGATCCTAACACCACCTGTATCGTCAGAGTCAGAAGATTTATCCGCATAGGCAATTTTTGGCTGAATTCAAAAGCTCCTCGATGGTGTGGATGTGTTTCTACTTGAACAATGCAGCTGACTCTTTTTTGTTACAAGGTTGCAAGAGATTTAAATTGATTTTTGCTTGTGAAGAAAGACGTATGGACAGTAGAGGTTCTGTAAGGATATCTATATCTTTATGTTGAAGGTCAATTTCCATCCTTATTTCATGACCAAATTGTAGACGACCGTTTCAGTCTATATCTGCCTGTCCAAGTCTTGAAAGTTTTGCTGGAGTCTGGCTAGGCTTCGAATTTTATTTGTGAATCTTATGGTGGCTAATTTTTCTCCAGTATTTAAGGGGGTTAGGCCACATGTAGTTTTTGTTTTAAAGTTAATTATTGTTGATGAAACAGCTCCAATAATGATTTTCGATGCTCTGTACTGAACATTATCTATCTTATATATTGCAGAAGAAAATGCTGGTGCCCAAATGGAAGTGGCATATCTTAGAATTGGCCTAACAAGCGAGATATAGGGGTTGAGGAGAGTCTTCGGACTTAAGTTCCAGGATCTACCACACAGTCTTTTAAAAATATTTAGCTTTTTAAGGCTTTATTTGAGATGTGTGAGATGTGTTATGAAAATCTGCATCCAGAGTAATCCAAGGTACTTTGGGTGTGTGATTTATTTAATTACAGTTCCATATATAGAGTTGCGAAAGGATGGGAAGTATTTCTGGTGAGAGAGCTGGTGAGATCCCTAGTCCACGTTTCAATGTCCTTCATGCAGCTGTTAAAAATCCTTTGTGAAACATGAATGTCTGAGTGCTTATACCAGACTGCTATGTAGGGAGCATTGCACGTCACTTTAGCTTTATTGATGCGTAGGTCAATGGTATTCAGGTACAGGAGGAAAAGAAGAAGGCTAATCAAAGAGCCCTGATGGACTCCAGCCCAAATACGATGGATATTCGAGACAATGCCACCATACCTGCTTTCCTTAAAACGAACGTAAGTTTAAAAGCGTATTATAACATTTAAAGTTTTCTTTTTCTTGTATTATTCTATTAAAGAAATTTTTTCAATAACGTAGTCCAATGAAGGTAAAAGTTCTTTTTTTTTGTGTGTGCAGAATTTTGTATGGTGCATTTGAATATGCTGTGGTTCAAAGGCCCAAAGCGGTGTTCTAGCTCATTTACCAACCCCGTCCTGTTATCGTGGCTTTTCATCATTTATTTTGTCAAAGTCCCTTACACAAATAAACTTAAAGCACCTGTGACGAATCTATACGGCATCTTATCACTAATACTCTTAGGCGTCTTTGGGGATTTCCAACCAGCTCTGAAAGGAGAAAACGGGATAAGCAAATGAATTAAGGTATTTAAGGAGAGCGTTGTAAGTTAGCAGCTAGAAGGCTATTGAGCCAAGAGAAGTAGTGACGAAGTTAAGAAGATTCAAGTGGATTGCGTGATTAGAGTCTTACTGTTATTAGTCAGCGAAATACCATTGGAAGGATTGATTTACCTGGAGAGAACGACATTATAGCCAGGTGATATTTAAAACTTAGTTTATCTGACTACAAAAATTAATATATAATAAAGTTAGTGTAAAGTTAATGAATGTTAGTAATTCAAGTTGCGTATATTCCTCGGTCCTCTTATTCTGGTAAACCCGTTCGATATTGAGCTTAGTAGTTGATTAATATCATATTTTGTGATTTAAATTAATATTAAATGTAAATTCCTTTGACGTAGAAATATTGTTTAATATTTGTATTTAGAAGGTTGCTAATTGAATCAATTAAATAAATGTAATTTGTTATTCTAAAAATGGCGTCTGGTAATTCTTTGCCTCAATTCAATCTTAGTGTCCAGGGTAGAACCCAGGGGGGTTCTCACACACCTCGCTCACAAACTGATAAATAATAATTTTTCGATCTGAAATTATATTTTGATAAATCGTTCGTGCCTGAGAAATTTTATTTTCTTTACAGCAAAGTGTAAAAAATTTGCAAATAAGCGTGATAAAGATGTTTAAATTAAATGAAACTGGAAATTAAATATTTACGTAGAAGAGAAACTTTATATCATATGCAAGAGTAACATTAAAAAAAATTCGTTGGCTTATTAAAATATTGTGACGGATGTATTCGTGTACCTCCTGCTAATTCTCTCTCATTCGTGTTTATTCATAACCAATCCTTTTGAAGAAGAAACTGTAATATTCAAATTAAATCTAGGGTTAGGGTTTTCTGCTAGCAACGAGGAAAAGGAGAGTGAGAGAAAGCCAGAAGTCAGGTGAGATTGCTACTGATCAGGTATCACTCAAATTTATAGAATATTTCAAATGTTAAATAGACGAAAGATTAAAAGTGACGATTGGTCACTAAAGTTAAATTAACGCTAAGATAATTCGGAAAACAGAATTGATCCTAAAATAAAGATATTTGTAGTCTTCTTATAATTCGTGCATCCTGTTGTTGTTCCACGTATATTGCTTACATTGGGACATTCTCTTCTGGTTGAAATGACTTGAATTAGTGTTATTATTTTGTAAGATCAATAAATAAGTTGATTTTGAATATATGTCTGGAATTTCTTCCCTTCCTTCTTCTTCAAGAGAGAAGGATGATTCTTACGGTGTATTTAACTGCAATCAGTTAAAGACTAATAACTGTAACTGAACGAAAGCATTTCGTATATAAAAAGGCCTCGCCAACTATTAGAGTGTATATATAATGAATCTGTAGAGATATTAGTGTATTGTACTGTGCCCGTGAATAGTGTGATTAAACTCATTTCAAAAGTAAATATGCAGCTCTGATTATTTTGAAACCCATAAACATAACAATTCCCTCACAATATTTAACGAAAACTATTCTTTCATATCTTATTAAATTAACTCAAAAAACTAGTTGTATATTTTTTTCATTGTTTGTACAATACGACATCCTAAACCAGTGATTCATTTTGTCTTTGCAAAAGATGACAATTTAGCAAATACAGCCAAATAACAATGAAAATTAGCCATCGCTGAAGCAGCAATAGACACTTCCCTTTCTATAAATAGTCCCTAGAAGGGTCAATATTTAAACCAAAACATCGTTCTTTCGTTGTTATAACGACGGAAATACATCTTCTCTCTAATGACATGGGTCCCGTGATTCATATGCCGTGTCCAAACACGTTTGTCTTTTCCTCTCTTAATTTTGCACGAACCATTTTTAGCTCCAAACATTTATTTTTCGAATTATTTCCCCCCACATTCCTATCGATGGAAAAAAAAGAAAGGGTAGAAAGTAGAATATAAAAAAAGGGGTTCAATGGCTGATTCACGCCACTCTCTCGTGTCGAATCTCCTATTGAGGTGTTCTTTGACTTCGGAACCAGAGATTTTGTGTCGCCGTTTTCCGAATAAAACATTGTGTAGGTGTATCGATTGGTGACGTCATCGGGTCACGTGGTCTGAATAGGCGTGGCCGGACACAGATTCGACCGGCGTCTTTACTACAAGAGCGCTCGGAATTTGTTGCTTTTGTCCGCGTCGGGTTCACACGTGACACAGCAGGAACACTCTTGAATGCGGAGAAGCACATCTTACAGGTGAGGTATAAGCTGCTGGGAAACGGATATTACAGGCTGAGGTTAGCTTAGAATTTTGTTTTTCTCTTCTTTTTGCACGAAAACGTTTTCAACCAAAAAAAATTATATATATTGCGTTTATTATATTTTATGTGCTAGCGTTTAAGTTTATACTATGCTGTTATCATTTGTGAAAATATTTAAAAATAATTGAGAATTTCATCGTCTGATTAAATAAGAAGGATCTAAAGATAAGCTTAACTGTTAATATATTTTCAGACATATAAGTATAGATAGTTATTCAAAAACAGCAGCGATAAGAACTGACTAGAACGTGTAATTTTGTAACGCGTACCTTAATTGCGTATTTATGTGTTAAGGCAACGAATATTACGAGAATAATACAAAACATTTTTTGTGAATTATTCCGTTCCCCCTTATACAAAAGATTTGCTATTTAATATACTTATTGAATAACTAAAGAATGTTTTATGATACAGAGTTTTCAACTAGAAAAAGTTTAAAAGAATGGATCCTTCAAGTGATGTGATACTTCTCGTATTTATAGCCAAGTATTTTAGTTCCTTGAAATGATGTTAAAGTAGAATTTGTGAAAACGTTTTTCATTACTTTAGTTCTCAGACTTTTTTTCAATTTAACCTTTGACCATGATCTTAAACTTATAGTGTCTATTTATTACGACTGAGGTTCAAATGTGCTTAAAAGGCACACAATGTCCGTTTCAAAAATTATACTGCAGATTTTTTGTAATCATTTACGCCCACGCCAATTTTTGGCAGAGATATTCAAGCTCCTTTTGAGAAGGATTGATTTAATAGATAAGCAAGCTTGTTTTCTCTACCATTCGTTTAACTTTTAAGTTTTATAGTTTTTATACGCCTTTTTTTGTTATCTGATGTAAAATACTTTTTTTTCTCTCAATTTCTTCTTGTTGCAAGTAATTATACTTTTACAAAAACGTACTTCTCATAATCTATACATCTGCCATGTGTATATAAAATTAAAATTATTTTGCTCTTGATTTCGTAATATTGTTAACTCTCAACTAATTATTTTATAACAAGGAAGAATTCGGCAATGAAATTATCATTTCAACATGTTGCAAAATTTCGAACTTAATTTTAAAACTTAACATTTTTCGGTAAATACGATATATCGTGTTCCAAAAGCATAGTAAATGAAAATACACATGTTTTTAAAATTTCCTCAAAAACTGGTAGCTCTTTCGTTCAACTGTTCTTTGAGTACACATGCATTGTTATGTGCTAGCCCGTAGGATGATTCAATGCTTTAGAGGCATTTCTTCCATTCAAATGCCTGTGTTAAAGCAGTTAAGAGGGAAATCAATTGGGAACAGTCTTTCAGACTGAACATCGTTTTTTCATTTTACTGATTTATCCAATGATTTGAGAACTTTAAGGAAGTACTTATTATTATTTTTTTATGATGAGTATCTATTTCTTTCCCAAACATATTTTTTCTATGCAAACACCATTTTAAAAATGTATGTATAAAATTGAAAATGAATTTTGAATTTCATTCAAAAAGTCTATTTTAAACTTAAAATGATTATAGGTCTTTCTAATGAAATGATGTTATAGTATTATTAAAATTAGAGTATCACAAAGAACTTTCTAAATTTGGTTATTATTATTTTTTCAAATTAAATTTAAAAAATATTTCACACAGTGTATATATTTCTTGCTTCGTATGTATGTCCTAATCGAGCGTCCTAAATGAGTTTAAGAGAAAAAGATATATTAAATGCTTATTTACTCAATCTCTTTTCAAAAAGTTGGATGAAATATAGATTTGACGAAAAGACAGCAAATCTGCAAACAAAGCTCGCTGTGTTTTTAGGTGATCAGCATCCGATGTTATACGTTTGATGACGAGCGTCAAACTACCCGGGAAGATGTCTTTTGGGTTCGGCTCTTAATGAATCTCTTCAATCACATTGAAAATATTTCTCCTGCACGAAACCTCCCGATGCACACATGTTTTAAAGGTACAGTATCTCGACCCAACACCGCTAAAAGCATAAAAGATTCCAATTATTTAATTTTAACTTCGAAGAGTTCTGTGTATTTGAATAGTGTTTATATTTTCAGCCCTTACAGAAAGTTAACACCCCTGAGACTTCTTAATCTCTTGCTGATTTTTCGAGCTTGAAGCAAAATCGCATGTTGTTTTTTACACAAAGCCCCTCCCACAACTTAACCCGTACCAAAACAATATGTCCGAACGAAACACGCTAAACAACAACACGCAAACAGCGGCATGTAAAATGTAACGCGCATTAACCACAGCGATTTGCTCTCATACACCTAAATTCATTCAATTTTTTTCAGAAAAAAATATTACTTTTTGTTCAACACATAAACATTATTACTCGCTTATAATAAATTATCTTAGACGGATTACATAAGAAAAGAGTCAGTTAAATAATCAATTTTGCAAAATAATTGTACAAAAATAAGTTTAAAAAGGGACAAGTTATTGCTGTGATCGATCCAATGTAATCCACATCGATTTTCTATAAATTGCCTCTTGTTTAACGTTTTACCTTCACAACAGAATTTATGTTAAGGTTTTTGGTGATTCGAAACGAAAGTTATGTAACAAAAATATTTTTCAATTTATTCAAATATGCATAACCTACTTAACCTTACGCAATGAATTCGAAATATTGGTGAAAGTACGATGAAAAATAAATTTTTATCCCTAAAACGCTTTTGTTTTGGGATTCTCTTTTTATTTCAATTCACTGTCTTCTTGATTTGTTCTCTCTTGTCGAGCTTACCTATACAAATTCTACCTAACGTGTCAATGAGTCAAAGTGAGAATGAGTGCTTATTCCTCCTTTTATAGGTTCTGTCCTTCCTCCTTTTTATACTCCTTTTCAATATTTTAAAACTGATCTGTTTATCTCTATTTTCAGAGACGACCCAAACATGTTTTCAAAATGTCGAATGAATGGTCTGAAACAAGTATCACAGGAAATAACAGTTTTCAATGTTTTTTTTTTACTTTGCCACATGTAAATTGGGCAGATATAGAAAATTATGTTGAGTTTTTATCGAAAGAAAGGCCTGATATTGAAATCAATGACAATCGTCTGTTTGAAGTAGAAAGAAAACTGAATGTATACTTAAATTGTAATAAATTAAAACAATTGGAAAATCAACATGCTGAGAAATTGATAAAAGATGGATGAAAACGCTTAAACCATTTAAAAAAATGAACACATTCCATATGAAAATTTAGTTATTCTTGTTGAATTTACGTTGCGCTGTCCTGGAACTAATGCAGCAGCCGAAAGAGTTTTTTTCAGTTGGTAATGATTTTCGTGAAGAGAGTTAGTGAGAAATCACAAAAATGAATGTCAATATTTTAACTGCAGTGCTTACCGTAAAATTCAGTATGAAGGATATTTTTACCCGAACTTTCCGATGTATCATCCGATATATGTTGGCAAAGAAAAAATTCATTCAATGGAAAAATACTCGCGCGCGTTTAAGATAATAATTTAAAAGAATGCTAGCGTAATTAGCGTATTTTTGTTTGAATTAATAAAACGTTTCATATATTTAATTTGTAATTTTTTCTTAAATTTTTCGTCCATCCTTTCATTGTAAAAAAATGGTCGCCTTATTATTGACATCGTTTTCTAAGGCAACGCGAAGACTAATGGCGACGTACCTCGTCATTTTGAGCCATCATCACAAGTGAAGAGGACAGCACCCAAGAATTTCCACACCACACGTTAGGACTTGAACCCATGACAAATTTAACCCGCATCAGCCCCTCTTCAAGGCGGATCTTCAGTGGCTCTAGAACACCAGCCACAAATGACATGGGGCTCCCGCTGACCTAGCGCAGAAACAAATGTTTGAAATAAACGTGGATGCTATAATGTTCGAACGTATAGATTTTTAATGAGGTAATAAACGCGATTTATATCATTTTTTAAACATTCAATGTGCCAAAAATTTGGAAACGAGGTGCAAAAAACTTTCCATGTTTGTCATGGTAACGTTTTAAAATTAGAAAAACGTTTGTGCACAAGCCTAAAAATCTTTGATAAATTCAAAATACTAAATAATTAGCGGTAATTTAAAAACGGTTTCGGGTCCCTTGCCTTTTTTTTTTGCCTCAACGGCTTGGTTACCGTAACGTTCTGAGAAAAAGATGGGATTAATTTTTTTACTCCTTTATTATCTTGCGCAATCAAGATTTTTAAATATTACACCGGCATGAGATTTTTATCAAAGAAAGTGGTGGTAAAATATATTTAATTTCAGAGGATTTATTACAGCTCCTTTTTGTTTTTACTCCGTAGTCAAATGTTGGAGAAAAATCTAATTTTAGTGGAAGTCTTCGGCCTTTTGCATTTTCTTTGCCGAAGGTATCCAAATTATGTTTGCACTGAAAGAAACTCAAAAGAAGGAGAAAATTTTGGGAGCACACACCATCTTGCTTTCAACCCTTATTCATGGCTCATCTGTAACTTTTCGACAGTGTGATCGGGAATTCAGTTCCGAGTCAATAAACAAAAATGGCTGTCGCGGTCGTAAAAAAGAGCAATAAAAGATCTCGTGCCAGACCATTGTTTGGGATTCTTCGTTGCCTAATACATTAGGTCGTGGGGCTTATTCGTTCATTCTAGTGAAAATTCCTCTTTTTTTTTTCAACTTATTGGCTTAATCTCTAGATGGACTATATAACTGCGTAATGTTTGAAAATATAGATTTTATTAACGAAGTAATAAAAAAAATAGTTTTTTACTTGATTAAAATACGATGTCTTGTTGTCTATTTACGTATTTTATTAGCCTGTCTCTCTCTCTCTTCTCACTCTCTTTCACACACACAACTATTTTTTCAGACATTTTATTCCAAGTATCCAGTGGATGCAGTATCTGTAATCTCAGGCAATAACATTAATTTTAGCACTTTTGCATCCTTAACTCATGAGGGAAAGCAATTATAACGCATTTACGTGTTTAAATCGTGTCGCCAACTTTTTGACGTATTTCAGTTCTAAATGCTGTATCACAAGAGTTTCTAGATAATAATGCATTAGCAGGTTTCAATCAGAATTTTCTTAAATTGGAATCCTATAACAAATTTTTGTGATCTTGTGAGGCTTTTTCAATTCCTACTATATTAGCTCACACCCACACACCCTCTCTTTGTATATATACATTTATTTATTTATCTTGGTGGGATTTTCAATTGTTAATAAAATACATTTTAAAGCTCTCCATTGAGCTGAAATTTTATATACATGATTATTTTGGATGACAATACAATAATTTAACTATAATTAAAATTGATTGACTGAAACTAATTATTTAAAGAATTACAGATACAGGCACGTTGGTTCCATTTTTAGCGACTTGGCTCAAAACTTTAAAAGATTTCTTTCTCACGTTTTACAAGCCTTCAGTTGAACTGAAATTTTATAGACACGATTGTTTTGGATGACAATACGATACTTTAATGATAATGAATAAAAATGAATGACCACTTAATGTTGTGATTCTGTCCTATGTACATACATATTTATATTAACTGTAACTATTTAATAAAAAGTAGCTAAAATAAAATTTTTCTTTGTTCATCCAAGTAAAAATTGACTTAAAAATTTTTTTTATATTCTTAAAATATTTGATATGAAGAAACTAATTTTTTTCATATATGAGTTATTGCAGAAAAATCTCAATATAAAATTCAAACAGTAGGCCCCATATATTTTTCAAAAATTTATTCCAATTCTATTTCCAATTTTAGTGAATTCAGGGCCCATTGACAATTTTGTTTATATTTTCGATTCAGAATTATTCGTTTTGCCTATAACCGATACAAAATGTGTTCAAACAGCTTTCGTACACATGAACTGGCAACGAAAGCCGAGTGGTCATGCGACCTCATGGTCAGCCTTTTCTTGGCCTGATGCCATTCATAATTTCCCGAGGAGAGGGTCTTGATTGATGCACAGTAGATCTTTTGAACCCTTCGTGGTGTAGAAGTTTGGAAGAAGGGTTGACAGTTCTAGTATCTTCCTCGTTATTTCATCGTGGTTCAAAAGGTTGCATTCCGTCGCCATTAATCCTGGTGTTGCTTCAAAATGCAGCTTAATCAATAATGCATCAATAAGTTCACGAAAATTGATAATTTTTATTTCGAAATTCGCCTCTTATTCTTTGTAATTTAGTTTTCAAGGAGAAATTTGGTTGGAATGTCTATTTATACCCCCCTTTTTTTTCAATTTCAATTTCCTTCCCAACTACATGGGAGGAAATAGAGTTTTTAGATTTTAAGGTTCCGGTTCCCAAAAAGTAAGGTGAACAAGTAAAATATATATTCATTTACTCTTTTCTCTCCTTTTGTAACAGTTTATTCCTATTGCACTTTTTGTAGAACTATCTACCATACTTGAACTGATATTGAATGTATTTATTTACTATAACTTGGTATTATTCTGAAAGCCTTTTTCAAACTTGATTTTCAGTTTTAATTTTTCGATAATATTAAGATTGTACTTTGAATCTTTTGAATGTTAGTTCATTACAACTGCTCATTATTGCCTGTGGCCATTTTAAATTTTTTAACATTGTTTTAATTTTAGTTCTAATTATGTCCTGAAATTTGTGTTATTTTACTTATTTGAATACACACATTATAAAGAAGTAAATAGTTTCTATTATATTGCAGTTTTATTTAGTTTTTATAAATTATCTATAAATACTTTTAAAGATTAAAAAGTAAAACAAAATCATTAAGAGAAGCGTAAGATGTTTTTGAAAACGGAAGGGAGAGATTAAATATTTGAATGATTTCATTTGTTTTTCTTCACATTAAATTATTATTTTTCCGTTTTAAAAATTTCCTTGCCTCCAGGGTATTTGTTTTTACACCAAATTTGTTTCATTATTGAACGAAATCATACCATATACCCCCGCCCCCCCACACACAATTTTGTGTTCTTTTTCAGACCCAAACTCAGCCTGCCCAATGAGTGTAAAAAGCATTCCTACAAATGGGAAAAGAAATAATGATACTAGCGTATGCTTAGTCGAATAAAATTAGTTATCAGGTGAAAAACACTGTTTTACAAATAGGATTGAGAGATAAAATATTGAATAAACATTCAACTGTTTTCCAGAAATTTATAGTATAACGAATTTGAGACGCGTAAAAAAGCATTTTTGCATTGAAATAAATGCGCATTTTATTGTGATTGGATTATAGTAAGGTCTTTGTCCATGTGTGATGTTATTCCAGGTGTATAGACAATGTTGTGATACAATTTAAATGCGATAGACAGCACCGAAGTTTCGATAGGGCCGTGCGTCTAAAGAAATCTGTCATTCGAAAGGAAAACTAATTACAAAACTTGGGATAAACAGCAAAACACAGTAAGGAGTTTCATGATCTGTCGGTACACCCCATTCTACACTGCAATAATTAATTATTTAAAGATTTATGACTATTTATGTCTGGCAACTAGCGCGATTTCTCGCCTTTTTTATTGATAAAGGGCTGCTTCTAAGCTTAAACAAGTGTAATATATATAAAAAAATTTTAAGTCAATTCCTACTTGGATCAACAAAGAAAATTTTTATTTTAGCTACTTTTTATTAAATAGTTACAATTAATATAAATATGTATATACATAGGATAGAATAACAACATTAAGTGGTCATAATTTTTGCTCATTATCATTAAAGTATCGTATTGTCATCCAAAACAATCATGCCTATAAAATTTTAGTTCAACTGAATGCTTTAAAAAACTCGAGGAAAAAAACCTTTTCAAGTTTTGACACAAGTCGCCAAAAAGGATGCCAACGTGGCTGTATTTGTCATTCTTTAAATAATTAATAAATTAATTTTTATTAATTACACCTAAATTATTGTATTGTCATCCAAAATATCATGTGTATAAAATTTCAGCACAATAGAGGGCTTTAAAGTGTATTTTATTAACGATTGAAAATTCCACCAAGATAAATAAATAAATATATAGGCAGTGTGAGCTAATAGTAGGAATTGAAAAAAAGAGAGAGAAAATAAACTGCCATACCTGTAGATTAATGAAGGTGGCTCGACGAAGCAAAAGCAGGACTCATAGCGACGGATCTCGCAATAGGCCCATTTCATGAGGGTCACGTGATAAATGTAATCTCGTGTTCGTCATTGAATTCAAAGCTGACATTAGATTTGTACTTGAAGCTGTATAAAATAGAGAAACAGTTTTGGATCTGATCATTTCACAAAGGTATTCAAATAGTAAGATTCTTGAAAAAAATTTTTAAAACAAAGAAAAGTTCTTAACTTATATGTATATTTTTAAATCGAGTGCGTTTTGTTTACCAATGAGTGTTATTATTGTTGACAAATATGTTCTTTGCAATAGAAAGTTTCCGTTAAAGGCAACAAAGAAGCGCATGATCGGGTGGGATTGAAACACGTGATTGTATTTATTATGTGACGTCATAGCCACACATGAGTATATGAACTGACTGACAGAAACCCCTTGAATGCAGTTATTATGTGACTATGAACATAACATGAATTTAGCCCATTCACCCTACTTGTAGTTTCAGCTCAAAATTCATGGAATCCACAAGCTTATAACGAAAGGGGAATCATTCGCTTCATATAAAAAAATGTCTGGTAGAATTTCTTTTTCGAGTGAAAGTAAACTGACCATTTTTGGATGGTGTGGAGGAAACGAAACTTTAAAAATGCGCCCATGAAAGGGTTGACTGTAACATGGGCGTAGTTTTAATGAACAAAAGAGACTTGTCCATCTTACTGAAATATAACAAATTCTCTTTTTGAACGACAAACATTTCTGAAAAAATTGTGTTATTTCTCATAAAAGCAGTATTTGCACCCAACTGCTCCAACCTTGTCGAAGTTTTAACGGTTTCTGACGCCAAATTAATAGCAGCGATTCTAAATGAGAGAAAACACCAGTAATGTAATTATTATAATGAGGCTCTCTCGGTGAGTAATTATGATTCAGTGTGGTCATTACACAGGCTCATTTGCTGTACAAAATGTCGCCCTTCCGGTCCTTTTCAGAAAACTGTGTGAGTGCCCATGAGCCCGTAAAAGGAGGGCTTTTAAGAAGATCTGCTTAAATTCCTTCACGCAGTCCATGGCACGGCGTTGCAAAACTATGGGGGATGCCGACAGTTGTATTGAGGGAAAGGTCTTAATGGAAGAATGTATGAGAAGGGCTCTGTTTTGGTGAAGTTTCCTCATTCAAGTGGAATTTATACTCAGCCTATCCCATCGAAATTATAAAGAGTTCTTTCCTACGAACCATGTTTGAGAAGTTTATAGTTATAAAAAAACTTATTCCTTAAGAAAAAGTTAAATCAAGGGAAGAGTAAATAAAGATATTTTAAATGAATCGTGTTAAAATATAATGTTAATGAGAAGAAAATAATGGTAAAGCATTCTGCATTTAAGGTATCCGACTACGTTCGGAACCGTGATTTTTCAAAAGCGCATAAATGGATAATTTTCATGATATTTAGTGTCACTTAGATTAGAAGATAGAGATTGATTGATTGTTTTAAGATTGTTTTAAGGATATTTTGACAAAAAAAATGATTTAAATACAATATTTTGGCAAAAAATTACCTTAGAATAAACTTTTTTCAAAATAATCTCCTTTTGCGAAAAATGCTTCTATTATAATAATATTTTGCCAGTATATAGCTCAGACCTCTACACAGAGGCTCAACTAGAATTTTTGAAATATATAACTTAGAAGGGGGTTTATCCATGTTTTACGACAACAGAGGGGAGCAATTTTAAGAAAAAACGCCGGTAATTATTTCAAATGGTTGTAACTCTGAAAATAATGTGAATTTTTCAAAAATTATAGTTGAGCCTCTGTAAAGAGGTCTGACCTATATACAGGCAAAATATTATTATAATAGAAGCATTTTTCACAAAAGGAGAACATTTTTAAAAAAGGTTTATTCTAAGTTAATTTTTTGCCAAAATATTGTATTTAAATAATTTTTTTTTTGTCAAAATATCCTTAAAACAATTTTATACATGTAGTCTAATCTAAGTGACAGTAAATATCATGAAAATTATCCATTTATGTGCTTTTTTAAAATCACGGTTCCGAACGTAGTCGGATATCTTAAAACATTATTAAAACAATTATTAATAATTTTTAAATGAAATCTATTTTTGTAAATTTTTAAAACAATTGACGAAAGCTTACAACTTTTGAAGATTTCTTTCGACTAGGTTGTTCGTTTTATTTTAGCTCGAAATGGATTTTCTACCGTACAAATGTGGAGAAAAAAGGCGACACTTTCATGAAAACTTTCGCGAAATAAGAATTTTTAAAGCTTGAGCGCTTTGAGGAGTTGCTTGACAGTACAACAGAGTTTTTTGGAAGTTGACTTCTTTTTGCAGAATCAGCTGGGTTCGTTTTATTTTCTTACTAACGTTGCATCCTATTGTCGACGAATCTCATCCTTTTTAGCCACGGTCAAACAACGAGAAATGATATCCCAATCTCCAAACGTCTACACCACAACAACGTCAAGACAGATTGAACGCACAAAGCTGATATGTAAAAAGGTATGTGGCGGATCTATTCGCGTACCTTCCTGTAAACCTCTCGGGAAATCTTTGGGCTATCAATTCGCGTTATTCACAACCAACCCTTCTGAAGAGGAAATCGTGATATGTAAATTAACTATATATAGTCCAGGTTTTCTAGCTAGATGAGTGTAGGAGTGGATATATACCAGAAGTCAGGTGAGATTGTTACTGACAGGTATCATTATTTAATTATTGTGCTTAAATACTTATTATGGGAAAGATTTAAAGTGACTGAGAGTGATCACTGAGGTTAAATTAATATTAGATTAAATCGGGTAATAGAATAAATCCGAAGTGGGCATTAAGTCGATCGCGATCGACCAGTGGACTGCTTAGACTTTTGGGGGTGACCGCCTTCACATAAAATCTTAGACGCGCATACTAAAAGAAACACTGGTGGTTACCAAGATAATGAAAACACCCGTGAATAAAACTCCAAAACAAATTTGAGAGACGTTTTCAAGAATTTACTAGACTAGAATCCCACAAAAGTTGCATTCATGGGTTATTCATTTGGCAATGTTGATGTGAAAAATATAACTAAATATACACTAGCTAGAAAAAGTATGCGTTCACTACTATTGTTTACATAAACAATAAAAAAAGTTTAAAAACTGGAATTTAAAAAACAAATTTTAATTAGATTTTATTTAGTTCATTTTAAGTATTCAGAATATCAAAAGTAAATTTGGTTTGCCTTCATAGATTTTAAAATAAAGACAGGTTTGTAACGATAATAACAAAAATCAAGTAGAAAAAGTCTGCGTTCACTGTTTCAGTAGTAACTATAAAAATTATTTAAAAAGACAATAATGAGCTATTTAGTAGCTGGTTGGTTAATCTCATCATTTGTGAAATCCTGCTTTCCAACAAATCTCATAGGTGTTCTGTAGGATTCAGATCAGATGACTGTGGGGCCATGAGCAGTTGATTTGGGACATTATGCAAGAGCCAAAGTCTCAGCGGTGTGCTTAGGATCGTTGTCGTGTTGAAAACGAAACGATTATCCTAAGCCGAGTTTGGTGGCACTTTCCTTTAAATTGTTTTTAGGACAACAAAGTAATCATTTTTGTTCATAATTGATTAGATATACTCCAACTTGCCAACATCATTGCTCGCCATGCACCCCCACACCATGACTCCATCGCCGCCGTGCTTTACCGTTGGTACTAAATGTTCTTTTTGAAGCGCTGTGGAAGGTTTTCTCAAATTTACAACCTTTTATGCCGAAGATTCAAAATTTGCCCTCGTCAGAGAATATCACAGTCCTCCGGAGCTCAAGAGGCGTATGTATAGGATCTTTTTCAAAAGCTATCTGCTTAAGCCGGTCGGTCATTGAAATATAAAGCTTTCTGCAAACCACTCGACTATGGTATCCGGCCATTTTCAAGATTTTTCTTGCAGTATCCGCCCAAATATTTTTGTTAAACTGCTCGTGAATGTCTGTCGCTATTTAAGCTGCAGACAAACACGGATTTTTTTTTCACCATTGATGCCATACTTCGTTTTTCTCTGATTGTGAGTTTAGATGGACGACTTAAAAGAGGTTTGGATGTGTAAACTCTTGTGGATTTAAAGTTATAAATAACATGCTGGATAAATGAATACTGCCGTCCAACGGATCTGGCTATATCCCGACGACTTTTTCCATCTTTTCATATTTTCACATTGATTTTACGCCCACTGGTACTAATTTCCTTCTTTTTATTTTCCATGTCCCTGAATTGCTTCGTATCTCACAAAAGCGTAACAATAATTGCGTCACAATTTTCTTAGTCTATTTTACTTGGTAACTAAATGCAAAAACTCTGTTGCCTATTGATACAAATTCCAAGAATCAAGAATATTCAAATAGTGAACGCAGACTTTTTCTGCCTACTATTTGGGTATTTTGCTACAAAACTCCCGTTATCCAAAGTAGTTTTAATTCAAAATTAACGAATTCTTGCATGCTCAATATTTAAATAATAGTAAACAAATTCGTGAAATTTTGTTAGAAAAAAATTATATTTCTATTAAATTTTACCTTTTGCTATATGATTTCTTATGGGTGAACGCAGACTTTTTCTAGAAAGTGTCTGTTACATGTTTTCTTTATCTCTCGAGAAAAACGAAGCTTTTCTCTTTCAAAAGGACGTAATTTGTAAAGAATAACTTTTGGAATCTATTGGTCGATGTAAAGTATCCCAATTTTAAAAAAGCTGCAATTCATTTAACATCGTTCTTTCGCTCTACCTACCTGTGAGAATCTACATTTTCAACAAAGAATATAATTAAGACAACATATTCCGGTTTCACAGTCGACCACTTAGAATCCAGTGTAAGATTAGCAGTTAGTAATAATATACCGAGGTATATTCAAGATTGTGTGTGTGTGGGGGGGGACAGCTAAGTCGTCTATTGAGACTCTAGCTATAAAAACTATAATTTTAAGGGAAAATTACTTAATTTGTGATGTATTGTGAATTGTTTGAAAATGCATCATTTGATGTTAAATTTATAGGTATAATTATTATGTTTGTATTTTAAAACGTAGTTTTTTAAAAGAGTAAGTTTTGTGCTGTAGTTATGTAGGTAAGTAGACACATTCTGTATTTATTATTGTTGCAATACAAATATTGTTTTTTTGCTTCTCACAACTACGTCACACCACGACACCTTAAAAAATTAAAAGTAGATGTGTAAAAGTCTGCCCACCCCCGGATTAGATCCTATATTAAGTAAAGATCGAGTTGGATAGTCTCCTAATCATTCGTGTATTTCGTCGTTGTTTCACTTTCACGGTTATCACCGAGACATTCTCTTTCTGTTGTTAATTGAATTTGTGTCGTTATTTTCTGTGATCAATTAAAAGATTGATTGGATCATGGCTAGTGTTTCTTCCCTACCTCCTACATATCTAGGTGCCCGAAAGAGAGGTGAGGACCTCTCACAGGTATAGCAACAATATTAGTACAAATTAACTCACAAATATGTTATTTTTCAAAATTTCTTAATTATTAGAGCATTCAATGGTTAAAGACTGAAAAAACTTTGTACAAAACTTTATACCTTCAGAACAATTAAGGCTTTTATTAGTAAAGAAAATGAGCACACTTCTACAATGAGTGATTCTACATTGGAACACTTTCATTGAAAAAAAATCCATTCATTTTACAAATTAATCCGTATATTTAACGAAAAAATAACTTGGGAATTTATGTTAGAATGTGCGTTCCGTTTCTAGTTTTCATTTTCGGATTAAATTTTTTTATTAAATTTTCGTTGTGCTTTGTAATGGCAAAAATGTCGTTTAAGGCCAGTTATGTCAAACTTCGAATTGTCGTTATTTTTAATTTTAAATTTGCGTGTTCCTCTTTTCAAAAGGTTAAGTCAAGAGATGTTTTCATCAAGACTTGAATGACATCTCCCAAGAGGATTTCACTGAGGTTCCGAGAGTACTCCACCCTGTTTGATACACCGACGCAATTTACTGCACCTTCTCATTAGAATAGGATGGAAACTCACGAAAATTATTCGAATCCTTTAATTACAGTTATTCGTCCTTTTAGTTCAAAACAAATGGACTTTTGAGAATCAATGAGGACTTCGGTTGAAAAACGCTGTTTTAAGCAAATAAATTCCCTTTTAGACAAAGGGCAAGAATCCCCTTAGAAAAAATATTGTACTAAAGCTCTAGAACCTTTCATCAGAATAAAATCAACCTTTTTTTTCTGCTGGGCCGCATACATATGTTAGTTATTTCCCGCGGGCCGCATACATATGTAAGCTATTTCCCGCGGGCCGCATACAAATGTTAGTTATTTCACGTGGGCCGCAATATTGGGATAAATGGGAGGGGGCAGGAATGCTTTAAGACCAAGATAACATCGGAAATTTAAAATGTAGAAAATTCATCAAAATATTAATATAACTCCTATTTTACTTTTTTAATTATTATTTTTTTGTATTTTTTATTTTTGTCACTAACACTAAATTAGAAGCATTTAGAAACACCTCTTCACAATTTCTGCATCAGTAAGCGGTTTCATAAATTATAATTACCAACCATCTAACAAACTTCACAGGATGTCTTTGTTACCCCGCTGTGATACTACCCCAGACAAAACACTTTGTTGCTCTCTGTCGCAAAGATTATTCAAGAAATCCAATTTATCATCTCTTGAAAGATGTCGAGGAAAAGTGTCTCATTGAATGATTCGTATATTTTTCACTTGCAAGACATGAAAGAAAGTTAAAAATTAATTCCGCCCATAATGAATATGAATTCGTATCCGTACGATACTGACAGCAAAAAGTAAAATTGATACATACGATTTCTTGCCAAAGAATTTCCCAACCAAATTTTTAATACAATGTTCTTAATTAAGTAAATTTCTCAGGCCGGGCCACTTAAAAAGGCTCAGTGGATTCTAGAGCATCGCTGCTTTAGAATGGATGTTTTGAAGATGATACATCCGATTCAGTTTTTGAGAATTCGCTTTATACTAGAATCTCTTGACGAGTGATGCGTTTCGTATCTCAATAATGAAAAAAAGACCCCCTCTTGCTATTACATAAAGAGACGGTTTTGATTGTGCAATGCATTTTATGATACTCTTCAAAACCCCGTGCTTAGTAAAAGCATAAGTTGCATTAAAAATGAAAATGTCGTTAAATGATTAAACGCAAAGTAACAAATCCCCATAAATATCGTTGTGGCGGTACATGCAATCTGACGAATAAATTAATTTCATCATTTATTATGTAGTAACAGTTTTTTCCCTCCTAGTAGTTTAGCTGGGTGTCGTTTCTAGAGCACTTAGCCCGCTAGGGCTTTGCTCTCTCATGCGTTCAACAGTAACTACGCTGTGTGCTATATACATCAAGAAAACAGCGTTCTGCGATGGATTTTTCTTCATTTATACGAATATCTTAAGTAATAAACGTTAAAAAAAAAGGCACACTCACAAACTGCCAATTTTGTTCATCATCGTCGACGGACGACATAATTTTGAATCTCGGTTCAATGGCGACATCTAAGCTGGCATTCCACTCTCCAAACTTCCACACCACATCAGGGGCTGCGGTATCCCAGTGGTTAAGGTATCCAATTATGGCAGGCATGTCATGAGTTCGATCCAAGTACCACTAAAGACCCGCCGTGTAGGGCAGCGATGCACGTTAAATCTGTCGAGAGCTGAAACGTCCTCCCGTTGGTGTGGTGTGGTAGTTAGGAGAGGGGGGTGCCAGCTCAGGTGTCGTCCACGTCACTTGACCATGGTTCAAAATTACGTGGTCCGTCGCCAAAAGCCCTCGTGTAGCTGAACAGTGCGACGTTAATATTAACTCAACTCAACTCCACACCACATCAACGACAAAACTTAAACCTGCACAGATTTAACATGCATCATCTCCTCTATGCAGTGGAATTTAATGACACAGGCTAATTCATGTCTCTAAAAAAACAACACCAGCCTCGGCCGCACCATCAATTAAATGATAGAGTGAACATCGCACTGGCTGAAATCAAATCGTTTGTCAAAACAAGAGACTCAGGAAATATCTGTTGGAATCGTTGCCCCAACCGACATTATCAGTCATTGTTTCTGTCATTTTCTTGTATTTGGAACACAAAAATAAAATCTTATGATATTATTTTTGTTTTTTTAAAGCTTCGAATAAAACTTAGCATTTTCAAGCATTTTACAGCCATATTAATCTAACCATGATACTTGGCGATAGTTGCGGAACAAAACATTTCCGAATTTATTTTCCGAACTCGATACCATTCCAAAATGTTTCTTTTTTTTTTCAACAACACTGTGTACAAAATGTATTTTTCCTCTAACTTCTTGTATTTCCCATTGTGTTCTTTTTCTATCAGACGCACCCCATAGAAAGAGTCAATAAATCCATCCTCGATCTAAAGACGCGCTGAATGCTCTGGCTGTTTGCTTTTTCGTATGGGAACAGATGTTGATAGGAAACAGACCTTCGGGAAGCAGAGATTATTTTCAGAATAAATATCGCTCGTATAACACGCTCCAAGTAAATATTAATACAATTTCACAACGTAAACATTTCGATTAGTTTTTCTTCTCTCTTATTACATCTTACTTAAGAAAATCTCTATTCATTCTCCTACAAGAACATTTAATAACCACAGACGAATTAACACATTTAGTTGACCTCACTTGCGATTATGACAAAACCTCTCGCACATAAAAAATGAGTAACAGTCATTATTTCCAACAGATATTTCACTTGAGTTTAAACTTCCACAAGAAACCGAGTTGAATCCAACTATGGTTATGTCACTGGGATATATTATTAACGGAATATTTAGCTCTGTCGAGTTCTAATCATGATGTTTTTTGTTTTCAATAAGGTGGCGTTTTAGCAACTTAGCCTTTGCGGGTCACGGCAAGTCACCAAAATGTGAGAGCCCTTTCATGGTGGCACAATCTAGTGGTGGCTTCGTTAATAAATTTGGACGCTTGATTTAATTTTGAAATCAAGCTCTCATTGAATGCTAAATAATATCGCTGTGTTTAACTATTACCCACCAGAGTAATTGGCGATATATGTATATATACATATATATATATATATATATATATATATATATATATATATATATATATATATATATATATATATATATATATATATATGCTCCTTAGTGATCCTGTCTCTCACCTTACACCTTAATCTGAGAACGGCGTTAGGTATTGCCGCCTTGAACGCCGTATAAAGGTATTTTAAAACAGCTATACGCTGTAAGTGAGATCAGTTACAAAGTCACCTGGCGACAAACAGTGGGTTCAGCCTTCTCATCACAAAAATGGTAAGAGACACCGAAAAAAAATTAAATTAAAAGCTGTCTTCAATTTAATACGAAAATACACATTGAATAAACAATAATGCTTAGAAAAGAGAACATAGAAAAGTGCATTTCTATGGTCACAATTTTCCAAAACCTTAGTGTCAAAAAACGATGGAAAAAAGAGAAAATATTACATTTTCCGCTGAAAAAGAACTAGTAGTGTAAGAACTAGTGCGATTCTTGCTCGAAATGGTCATGATTAAAATTACACGGCAGCATGTTTTTTTTTTGTTGTACTCTTTAAAAATCGACTTGTAAACTGCTTGCTGATCATGTAAACAAGTTTTGCTCAAATAGCATCCATTCAACCGGTGCAAATGCGATACCTGCTAAACCTGATGACAATAAAAGAGATGGGTTTTCCATTAAAGTTTGTAGTGATGGAGAAATGTTCAAATAATGAGTGTGGTAAGCACTCACGGAAGCGTGACTGTATCGAGAAAATTTTCCTCTTGAAGTCGATAAGCAAGACAAACCCATATCATGGATAATCCTCATCAATAATATATGGCTGTTACCCATGGATTGGATACTAATAGAAGCTACAAAACTTATAAAAATGTCATATTGCAAAAACATGCATCATAGATACGAGTGATACTTATTCACAATCCGAATGAAATTAAAGGACTCCTAATTTCTTAGATCCATTTTTTTAAAAGTTCTTCGGCTCATTACCTGGACAAAGCTGAGGGGATTCAGATCGTTGTAATGGGGCGCTAGTTCAAAACGAAGGATATGTTCCTATTCGCAAGGTCCCGTGGGTTCCACTCTTTCTTTTCTCTTGACGTGATTCTCGAGCAAAGAACTATTCGAGAGTGCTACAAAATCATCTCTCCCGAAAAAAAAAATTCTTCGAGAAACCATTCACGAAAGCGGTTCTCGATCTGAAAAAGGAGGCCAAGCACCGTTTAGGAGACACTCATCAAAAGTTCCCTACTTTCTCCCTTCCCGAAACAGCTTTATTATTATTTCCCCGTCAGAGGCAATCCTTTCACTTTGAACAGATTGGCCCCATTCGTTCCCTTTTACGATCTCGTAAAGTCCTTCGGGGAAGGGAAAAAAAGGTCTTTCTAAATAGACGCGCGTTCCGCCAAGAGAGCGGGGTTGTTATCGCCCTGGGCCCGCCCGATAAGGATGCCTCCAGGGAAGAATTTTTATCATCTAACAATTTGGGCGCTTTTAATGGAATGGGCGAGAGTCTCCCCGAGATGGAGTGGGTTGGAAGGAAAAACTGCTAAAGAGTCGTTTACGAGCGTGTTTAGATTCTTTGATTGAGAATCTCGATCCATATTATATATGGTTTGTTTCGTTGCGAGAGATGGAAAAAGATAACTTGAGTCATTACTTGGAAGGATTGTACATTAAGATAAACATTTCCGGGTTTTGACAGAAAAACCTGTAGTCATTAAAACCATAAAAGGTTTTGCAAAGGGTAATTAATGGAATCAATACATCTTTATACAGGAAATGTGTTGGTAAAGGTAGAAAAAATAAGTAGATACCAATCCGTTGCTAAAATCCGATAGCAATGTTAAACTATTTTTATTCTCTTAACATGTTTAGAGAGAAGTCAATGGGAAATTTAAATGGCATTATCGTATAAAATTTTATTTTTAATTTGAGTCTGTTGTCAGTCTTATTTTTGAATAACTCTTAATGCAATCGTTAAGATTGGGTGAAAAGTATATTTTAATTCGTCTAAACACGCACACATATTTTTGAGAAAAATTGAACGTACTTTATGAGCATGCGCAGGGATCCTTTTTCTGCATTTTAAACCAACTGAACGAGAATTTTAATGATAATCACTTAGATTTGCTAAAAACTTTTGGAAAAATATAGAAAGGACAAAACTATATTGTTTGCTTTTCAAACATTTAAAATACATAATTAAGCAATACAGTATAACATTCAAATGTGTAAGAAATCATAAAATGAAATTTTTGAAAAAAAAATATTCCTCCACTCGCGCGAGTCCCGGTGCCTCTTCCCTGCAGAGACTCGGATTCAAGTTAAATCTCTCAAAGTTCTCTCGTTGGCAGGGTGGAGGCTAGCTCAGGAGACGTCTTCGTCTCTTGACCGTGGTTCAAAATTTCCACGTCTTTCGCTGATAACCTTTTCGTTGCTTTAGAATGCGCCGTTACCAATAAAAGTCAAATCAACGTTAACTGTTTTAAACAAGCATATTATTTCGGTACGAATAATGCCGTGTAGGGAAGTGATGCGCGTTAAATCTGTTGAGAGCTGAAACGTCCTCCCGTTGGTGTGGTGTGGTATTTAGGAGAGGGGGTGCCAGTTCAGGTGTCGTCCAAGTGGTTCAAAATTACGTGGTCCGTCACCAAAAGCCCTTGTGTAGCTGAACAGTGCGACGTTAATATTCACTCACTCGTTACGAATAATAAATGAGATATTTATCAAATATTTTTTTTGAAAAAATGATTACAGTATATTCATTATAGTAATTGTTTATTAGTTAAGCCTAATATTTTTCAAAAAGGTTATTCAGCACGAATGTATGCGGTTATGTATGTTATGATTGTAACTAACAATTGTATTTGTTTTCTGCAGCTTTACTCCTGCATAAACACAATCTATCCCTTTGAAAAGGCTTCTCCGGAGTTGACATCAAATTTCATAACAAATCAGGTTTTTGTTGTTATTTTATTTATTGTAAAACATTTTTTTCATTAATTCACAAAACATCCACATTTGTCTTATTCTAAGTGATTTAAGCACTGTTATTTTTGAAAAAGTTGTGAAAGAGAATATTTTGTGTGCAATACTTTTATTTGTTGTCCAGTAACTGTTTACATTTCTTTCTCTTTTTTTGTACACTTGTCACAGACATAGTTTTTAAAGTGCAAAAGCCGTATAGGCTCTTTAGGTGTATCTCCTCACTAACATCCGTAACGTTATACCTACCTTTCAAATGCCTGTGAGAAGTTTATGCGTTGATATAATACTGACGTAATTCATCTATTCTAGTGCAAGAGTCATAGCACCATAAGATTCAAGAATTTCCGCCTCTTCGAAAATACGCCTCCTCCCCGTACACACTGTGGCCGCGGTAGCCGAGTGGTATAGGTATCGGACTGTGGCTTGCTTTGTCACAGGTTCGAGCCCAGTACCACTAAAGACCCGCCGTGTAGGGCAGCGATGCACGTTAAATCTGTCGAGAGCTGAAACGTCCTCCCGTTGGTGTGGTGTGGTAGTTAGGAGAGGGGGTGCCAGCTCAGGTGTCGTCCACGTCACTTGACCATGGTTCAAAATTACGTGGTCCGTCGCCAAAAGCCCTCGTGTAGCTGAACAGTGCGACGTTAATATTCAATCAATCAATCAATCAATCCCCGCACACACTGCAGTTTTAATTTGATATTTTCTACGCTCTCGGTCCCACAATTTTTTCCCATAATGAATTCATTATTTTGCATTTACTTATGCGGTGTAATCATTCGGACAGCATATTTTTATATTTTATTGAAATAGGTTCTAAGAATAAGTACCTCTCAGTAATTGACCTCTTAGTAATATTAAGAAGTTTCCCAGGTGTAAAAAAAAAAGAAAGAAAAGCGCAAAGTGGCAGGAATGAGCCAAACGCTCAATTGCTTATATTATATATATATATATATATATATATATATATATATATATATATATATATATATATATATATAATTTCTTGAAAGTGTAAGCTCCCAATCAGACACAAGGTTTTGATACTATAAATTATTTCTCCGACCAATTTTGTTATATGCATCTCCCATCTGGGCTTCTGCTGCAGTAACTCGCTTGAAAAAATATTGCACGTTTTTCAAAATAAACACCTTCGAAAAATTACTACTGCTCCCTGGTTTGTCAGAAACGTAATCTTGCACCAAGATCTCAAAATTGATCCAATTCTTGATTTCATTAAAAATCGGTCCAAAAAGTTTTTTGACAGATTACCTCAAATTCCTAACCAATCTATCCGAGTCATTCCTGTCTATGATAACTCGGTCCCAAGCTCTCCAAAAAGACCTAGAGCTGCTCTTCACCACATATATCAGCATTTTCCAGTCCTTAAAAGACTTCGGAGATTCTAAATATAGTCTTTGGTAACTCTTTTCAATTTTTTTTTAACTAGAAAAAAAAATCTCTAATTTTAACTTTTGTCATTTTGTATATATATATATATATATATATATATATATATGCATGTGCAAGATATCATCTCCATTAAATTACTTCGACTTAAACCCTCATTCTTTTGAATCGGCCTTGCGTCGTAGTTTAATTCCATATCAATTATTCTCCTTTTCCACATCTTTTGTGGATCACCTTTTATTTTACTCATTTTGCAGCAGATGACATCACATTATGGACAATTTCTGTGTCAACGCCTTCTCTTTCCGTTCGCTCTTCAGCGACACTCCCGTCATCACTACACGATTCAGCAGTGTTTGTCCTTTCCCTTTATTTAAACATCATGTACCACGAGCACCACGGCATTAATTGCTTTTATTTTCCATTTCATCTTTTTTTATCTTCCAAATTCCGTGTCTACTTTCTGATTTCGTTCCGTTAAGGGCGAATTAGAGAAGAGCACAGATTTCTACCACCTCCCTCCGGGATGGTGCGTCATTAAATATGTTCCATACTTGCCAATTGAATTATTTCTCGCTCTCTCACTGGTAGTATGTTCTCAGCTACTGGTGAGAAGCTTTCTTTTAGAACGGCTCTGAGCTGTTGTTAATAATTTTGATAGTATCTTTTAAGTTTTATGCAACTTTCAGTTAATTCTTCTCTTTTTTCTTATTAATTATGATGAGAGGGTAATACTTTTTTTTATCTCTTTTTTAGAACCTCGTATTTTGAAGCCGTGGGCCAAAAGAAAAGCGCGTGTTATATTTGATGTAACGATAATAATTTTATTGTAATAAAGATATTACGACGAGACATCGAGGGATGCGAATGGAGTCTTCCGCGTGGATCGGTGCATGCGCAGGAAAGAGCGGAGTCCATGAGGGCATTCACTGTGCAAAATTCGACGATTGAATAGCAGCGAGGCGTTATCCGATTTCTAACAGTGGAAACTAATAGGCAACTGACATCTATCATCGCCGGATGGTAAATGCATGCGTAGAAGACTTTGTGTCGGGCGAGTCAGTGTGGAAATGGAGTGCCCGTTTTCATGCAGGCTGTGAGAGTTGAGTCGAGGACCCGAGAGCCTGCCAGGCAAACGCAGTCATCACGGCCCATCTCATCGACAAGGTGGATGCCCTTGTGAGAAGTGATCAGAGCGTCACATCGCGAATGTTGGCTGTGAAGGTGACAAATGTTCGTGACAGGTTGCGTTATTGGAAGGTGTGTGCTCAGGGGTTTCCGACCAGCAAAAGAAACAGCGCATAGGGCTAACATTTTAGCATTTATTTTGGTATCATGAATACCCCGCTTTCTTGGAGCGGATTGTCACAGGGGAAGAGAGTTGGGACCCTCACAACAGACAAAGCGGGAGAGGAAGCACGCGTCCCACTGCAAAGCCATGGCGTTAGCAGGCAAGATGTTCCTCACCGTCTTTTTTCGACGTCCAAAGTGCGAGGCTTGTTGAATTCCTCGAGCACAGGAGAAGAATCATTAACTGTGAGACACTCCAAAACCAATTCAGGTCCATCAAGAACAAAAGACCGGAGCTGCTCACAGAGGACGTGGTTCTGCTTCATAATAACGAGCGTCCACACGTCTCGAGGTCATACATGTGGAACTGGCCAAGTTCAAGTGGCAGCAGCTTGACCATCCGCCCTACAGAATGGACATGTCATCTTACGATTTCTATGTGTTTGGTCCCTTGAAGAAACATTTGAAAGGGAAGCGCTTCAACACTGGCGACGAATTCAAGGATGCTGTGAAGGATTGGATCTTGTCACGGCTACAGAAATTCTGGGAACAATGAATCCTTAATCAATTGGATTGTTGTGCTCAGGTCTATGGGGTACACTTTGTGAATAAAGTCTTCATTTATACCCACAGTGCCATTTCGTACCTTTTTATTTGAACACCCGTTGTATAAATATCAGATGATCTTGACTCATAAAATGAATTGATTGCTTAAAATATTTTATAAAAAAAATCTCGAGAAAGTTACAAAAAAAGATTCATTTTGTATTTTTAAGCGTTATTTGGATGCACACGTATTATAAATAGCGCATATGAGAGAGAGAGAGATACTCTCACTAATTTTTTTTATAATTTTCTATTTTACTAGTTTTTCGGATAATCAGTGATAATAATAATACATTTCGAAATATTTTATAAGGTGAGTTATCTTTGAATTTAAAGACATTACTTCCTTTTGAAAACTAAGCTTGAGAGATGAATGGCTGGTTGATGTTTTTATATATTCAAAGAATACAAACTATAATTTTTTTTAATTCGTCGTAATTTATAAATTGCAAACTATAATTATTACGGTTATTTCATATAGCTCTAATGTTCCATGATTGGTCATCGAACAGACTTCATAATTTAGAACTTGATCAAATCAGGTGGTTGTGTGTGGTATCTCACAATCTTTTAGCTTTCATATCACGGCTTGGGAGGACTCAACTAAATCTAACTGACAATAGCTGAGAATGGAAAATACTATTTTTTAGAATAACATATTTTTTATATTAATATTATTGATATAAGAACTGTTCCTCTTATCAGTGTAATTCAGTTGCATAAACATATGTAAGCATTTTTAAAAAGTTGGCCATAATCAGATTAATATAAAAAATTTTTTAAAGTCAACTTTCTACTATGTTAGAAAAACTTACTGCCGCCATCTATTTCAGATAAATCTAACTTCGTCCGAAAAAATCACCCAGAATAAATTTAAAATTAAAAAAATATAATTTAATTCATGAATTGATATTTAAAAACTGTATTAACATCAAGTGTCATCCAAAAAAAGTTTTAAAAAATGTATTTGAACTTGAATGGATGAATAAAAAGTTTTTTTTATTAAATATTGAAAGTTTGAACAAGATATATATATATATATATATATATATATATATATATATAATAATAATAATAATAATAATAATAGTAAGAATTAAGAGAACTAATAGTAAGAATTGAAAAATTACTTGCGTTCGAAATGTTACATTATAGAATTAAAAAATTGTGATGTATGTAGTTTATGTAAAACGGATGTAGCATAAGTTGCACATTCATATTCATTTAAGTCATATAATAATTATTCAAGCTTGTGTTCCTTAAAAACTAATTCTCTCATTTAATCTGAAAATATGAACGGGAATAAATTCTTAACTCAAACGTCTAAAGTTGAGATGTTTCGCCATTACCCTGCAGTGCCGAAGTGAAGGAAAAATGAGAGTAACTGCTAGCTGCAGTTCGTAGAGAATTGAATGAGAACAGCTCATTAAAATAACTAGCTGATGACGGGGGAGGAGAAACTAAAAGCTATTGAGAATGCGAATCGTTAGCCGAGACATTCAATAAAAGTCAGACTTATTCTTGAATCAATTCATTACTTTGAATAATCCTTATCAAAATAAATTAAATATTAACTTAATCCAACAGTAACTAATAACGATATCTGTTTATCTTGCAATTTCTCTAAGCAGTTGACATCTGATAACAAAATCCGATTCAGACAGACAGTGGCGGCGTTAGACGTCGGCGATCGCCGACGGCCTCGCAAAGTTTTTAACTATTTAAAATTTAGTTATTCATTTTTATTTATTTTCATACAGCTACGCGAGTCAAAAGAGTGATTTACGGGCCTTATCCAGAATCTTCTGGCAACACTATGGAAATTAAACAACTTAGCGTGCGAGACGGGGAATCGTTTGCATTAATGTTAAATCAGCTTTCAACGGGAGAATATATAACAAATTCAATATTACAAGAACTGGAAAGAAATGGTCTAGATATCGAAAACTGCCGAGGACAGGGATATGATAATGACGCCAATAGGGTCGGTATTAATAAAGGTGTCAGAACAAGAATACTCAATAGAAACCCAAGAACATTCTTTACGCCAATGCGGATGCCACAGTTGGAATTTGCTTTTGATTGATGCAGCTAACTCTTCTGCAACAACCAAAACGTTTTTTGGCTTCATCAATAAAATCTATGTGCTGTTTTCAAAGTCAAGTAAGCGTTGGGATATTGTAAAAACTAAATTAAAATTGACATTAAAACCTCTGTCTGAAACACGGTGGGAAAGTAGAATCGGAGCAGTAAAAGCAATATTTTTGCAATTTGATGATGTTATCGAATACGTGAATGAGCTGAAAAATAAAAGTGATGATTCTGAAACTCTAAGCGACTGTGACGCTGTCTTGAATGAAATGTTCAGTTTTGAGGTTATGGTTGCGATGCACGCATGGTACGAGGTTTTACTACGTGTGAACAATATAAGCAAACTATGGCAATCGGTTCAAGTCGCTTTGAAAGTCGCTATTGATACTTTACGGGCATTTTGCAGCTGGATTCAAGAATTCCGTAATACAGGACTTGACAATAGTGTTGCACAAGCTCGATTATTTGTAGAGAAAAGTACTTTCGAAATTGAGTCTCAATTTAAAGAAAAAAGAACAACCAGGAAAAAACGGATGTTCGGTTATGAACATATTGATGAACCTATTCAATCTTTTGAAATGCAGTACAGAGTTAACTTTTTTAACACAATGATTGATGCTATTATAGTCGACACCTAATGCCGATTTAAAGCGCCCAATGAACAATTTGATTTTATTTATGATATCAGTTATTTGAATTCTATATCAAAAGAAGACCTCAAGTATTGTAATGATTTATTTACAATACTTCGGGAAGACGAAAACAGCGACATACAGCCTTTCGAACTATATGAAGAACTCCAACTTTTAAAAACGAATTTACTAGACTCTATCAACGACGCGAAACAACTCATTCAGTACATTTTAGAAAATAATTTGGAATAAATATATCCAAATGTTTATATAACAATTAGAATCATGCTCACAGTTCCCATCAGTACAGCTTCCGCTGAAAGAAGCTTCTCAAAAAGTTAAAATTGATTAGACCTACTTGAGAAGCACGATGAGTCAAGTGAGACTATCTGCGTTATCAGTTCTATCAATTGAAGCTGAAATAGTGGCTAGTGTTAGCTATGACATAATCCTGAAAAAGTTCAGTGAGGCCAAAAGCCGAAAAGTTCGTCTATTTTAATTTCTATTTGTGTAATTTTTGTCATCATTTGTGATTAGCAATAAATCTCGTTTACTCATACATTATTTTAACTATAATTCGGCTTATGTAATTTAACGTTTTCTTGACTGGGAAACAAGGAGGCCTTGCGAACCCTAATTTCTCCGACGTCCACGCGCCGCCACTGCAGACAGACATGCTTTTCTGGTCCAATGCCTCTGATCTCAGTAACGTTTCTGGAACATCGTCAAATTATTACAACCACTTCCTATTTAAATAGTGATGCTTATTAGCATGCATCCTTGTTCTTTCACAAGACGTGCTTCTTGTAACAAACAACGTCATTAAAGTAACCCAAAAGATAAATAAAGGGAACTGAGCGTGAAAACCTTTTTTAAAGCGACCAGGCAAATTAAGTTCTGGTTTCGAGCACTGGACCTGCCAAAACAGCGGAAATATTAGATTTCAGTGGCTTATTATCTCATTGGACTCGAACGCGTTCGCAGTTAGTCATCGAAATCCTTAAAGTGAAAATAATCGATCTATATTTAAAAATTTCGGAGAGTAGCTAAAAAACAAAAAGATCAAATGATATTATAACAATAATCTTATTATTTTCAATATGATTGTCAACTATGCTGATTTACTTCAGAAAACGAGCGGCACAATTTTTCTCTTTAAATCATTGAATGTTATTAATTATAGCATGAAAAGAGTTAAAAAGTTATTACAATACACACTATTGTTATAACAGTGAGAAATATGTAGAATAAGAGTGCATTTTAGAATTCTTGATTGAAAATTGATTTGAATTTGAAAAAATTATAAGCAATTGATTAATAACTCACTTGTATATCAGGAATTATAAAGAAATTTTATATTAACATCTTATGATTAATAAATATGATATCTTTGAAATAACCATACACTTCAGTTTTCTCAATTACTTTTTAGAACATAAATAAATATCAGTGGTGGTCATTACGCCAAAAAGAAAAAAAAATGTTTCAGTAGGGGAATAATTTCAGGATTTACCATTGTACTAAAAATTTAAACTATAATTCTTTGATTTATTTTTTGCAGATATTTTATTGGGGACATAAAACGATATCAACATGCTGCCGGTTTCTGCTTGTACCGGACACATCGAAAGGAACTACTGGACCAATCATCCAAGCGCTTCATGTTACTGCGAATTGCACCTTCCCAAGCCTTGAGGTGTAACAGACATCGGTCTCCCCGATGCGCTGTGTTACTATGCTCACGCGCATCAAAATCACCCCGAGTTAGCATTTCTATTTGAAACCATGTGTCTTTGAAAACAACTATGTAAACAAAAGAGCCTTTAAGACTATACAAGCAATAACATAGAAGGAAATAAAGAGATTTTCTATCAAAACTCCAAAAAGGAACTATTTTTAGAAAGAAATCAATTTACATCGGGATAGCGAGATATCTTTAAACACTCGTAAGGATAAAAAATTATCATTTATTTTTTTGAGACGCCATTACGAATACATTAACTGCAGATTAAACTTGATCAAAATAATCTGCCTTGTTTACGATTTATTTGTACCACATCGATATATCTTACAAATTTATCTGTGATCTAACATAAATCGGATCTCAATGTCTTCGATTGCGCAGCAGGAACCCATGAAGCCGGCCCCCAAATCGCCCATCCCTCGAAGTCGCTCTGACTTCAGCTACGTGGGGCTGACTCCTAAGGAGAAGAGGTGGACCACCGATTTCTCTCTGCTCCTGCCACCCTTTTCCAGAGACACATCCGGGTACTCTCGTCTCACAGAATCCCCGGTGACGCTACAGCCCAAGCCCAGGAACCATGCGGTGATGAAAATCAGCAGGAGCCCGACCCTTGACCAAACAGACGAGACTAAAGCTTCTGCTAAAAGTCGCGCATTAGAATCTGGCATTTCGGAAAACAATGCCTGCAACAAAGAACCCAAACCCATTGGGCGAAGTCAAACTATGGAACCCAATGGTATATCAACCCACGAAAGCAAACGGGCTATTCATTCTAAAATAATACCTCGAAGTCCAACTTTAGAGCCTTACACCACCAACGGCACTTCAAGAAGTGAAAGCAAACGCACTGTTGCTATCAGCAGGAGCCCAACATTGGAGCCTTACGTTCCCAGAGCCAAAATTTCTGGCGACTCGAAAACGTTGTATCCAAGAATGGAGTTTAGCCCGGTGGGCTGTCCGAAGGCTTCCCATAGACTGAGTCCACTGGTCAATCCTTCAGTCACCGAGTGTAATCGGCATCTGACATCTATTCGCAAGAGTCCCACCATGGACAGCAAGACCCTACGCTACAGCCCTTTACTGAATCAGCATGGGATTAGCAGGAGCCCCACTTTGGACCCCAGTGTTCTGAATCGCAGTCCGAGGGCTTCCATCGCCAATGGAGGAGTGATTTTCGGAAGTCCTCTTTCCACTTCCACCGAAGTTGTAAGGTCGCAATCTTTGAGATCACTCCGGAAAGGAATGGACAAAAGTCCATCGAAGATCAAGAACTCGGATAGCGCCCAGTGTGAAGTTTCGTGCTTCAGACACAAGTAAGAAATTCAATTATTTTTCTAAATTGTGAAGTTTTTTTTTGTCTATAAATTGCATGATAATTTTTTCTGTCTGTATTTATAGGTAAAAGAAATATCAGTTTCTTGTAAAATATCAATGCTAATTTTATTCAGAGATGGTGGATTATCAAAATTTCTAATGGGAACATCTAATTCTTTTTTCATTCCACTCAATGTACCACCAAGGTATTTATCCACCAGTTTTTTTTTTATCTACTCATTGAATTGGGTCGTCCTTCATTAACAAATTCTCTTAAAAAATTGAATATTCTAAAAAGCAAATATTTTTTTTATAGAAGATTATTCCGTTTTAAATACAATATATTTTTGCTCAGATCGCACTAAATGAAATTCAGTAGAATGCTTATAAGTAAACGAAAACAGTTTTTTTTAGAAATAACTTCCTTTTCTGTCATGAATTATTGTGTTTGTATTCCTTTTTAAAAGCGAATACATTAATGCTGAATATAAATGAAAAGAGTACAAATCTGATGGGTAGGTAAAAATTATCAGCGGTAAAGCTGTGAAAAAAGCTCGACAATTATTTTAGAAGTAGTTCACGTGTGCATGTAACTTCGTTTCCTTGGGAACAACTTTGTGAATCAAGTCATTAAATGACAGTGATCACGTGATGGTTTGCACCATATTTTTAAAACACCGAGCATATAATTAGCAGAAAACATTACCTTTCTACTCAAACCACATGTATTGATTGTTGATATTTTTAAACGTATTTGGAACTTTTATCAATGATTTTTCGGCAAATTATAAGCATAAGCCTCTTTTTTCACACATTAATGCTATTTTATATTTAATATAAGGGAACGAAAAAAAGAACACTTGCCTTTTTGACTACTTGGTTTCAAAATGTAGCTCCTTGTTTTATTTCAGTCATTTTCAATTAAAATTATTGTTTCTTATTTTTAAAGAAAGTGGTTCGAGTATTCCTAACGAATATTTGATCCGTTAGCAAAAAGTAACGTCTAGAACAGAGGGGATCAACTCGCTGCATGCGTTCCACAGTGGGTCACTCGAGTGAGGAAGTGAATATTAACGTCAGCTACACGAGGGCGACGGACCTTGTCATTTTGAACCATGATGAAGTGACGAGGACGACACCTGAGCTGGCACCACCTCTCCTAACTACCACACCACACTAACGGAAGGACGTTTGAGCTCTCGACAGATTTAGCGTGCATCGTTGCCCTACACGGTGGGTCTTTAGTGGTACAGGGCTCGAATTCGTGACATGGCTGACATGATCCGATACCTTGACCACTGGGATACCGCAGCCCTAGTGTTGGCTCTCGAAGACTTATTAAAAAATTTAAAAATTTTGAGAAGCTAGTAATAAATATGAATTTTTTTACAGTTTTATTGAAATACAGTTGTCTAAGACAAAAGGAACATCAAGATTTATTTCAAATACGCTTAATTGAATTACAATGAAAAATTATGTGTGCGCTGGCTTTTCAAATGAATTGCGTGGAATTCAAAATGCGTTCAAATGAAGTGCGTGGAATTCAAAATGCGTTCAAATGAACTGTGTGGAATTCAAAATACGTTTAAATGAAGTGGAATTTGAGGGAGCGTGTTTCAAAATATCTAGAAGAAAATAAGGAACTGCCTAGAGGGAGAGGTTGCTGTGTGCTCAAGAATGAAGTTCAGAATTTCTTACCGATACTGTGGAGCATTTCAATCATTTGAATTTAAGATTACAAGGAAAAGATTGTACCCTAATTGATCAGATATCGTCTTTTATCTACAGAATTTTTTGTCTCAGGAGAAAAAATGTTAACACATTTTCCATTAATACAAAAACTCTATCTAATGCTCTCAGAAGTAATATAGATTAAAAATTTTAGATCCATTTTGCACTATTCATTCAGTGTTAGGTTTGATGATTTTCAAGGTGATAAAAAAAACTACTGTTCTGTTCATGCATTCTTTTAGTTAAGCCAGACGATAATTGTTACCCACTCGAAATCCAAATTTGCTCAGCGAAGCAAATAGAAAGAACTTATTTCAATTGATCCGAGTTATGTATTGAACTTGTTCCGCCAAACAATTTTCCAAATTTACATGAATTGGCTGTCAGATGTTGTAGGTTTGGACCGATACGTTTGCGCGCGCGCGCGAACAAATATTTTCTGTTATGAACCTAATAAAATAAAAAAATATCGCTCAAAATTAACTGAAACATATAAACAACCTACTTTCGTGAGCATCTTGGATAACTAATTTTAACATAGAAGATTTTGTAAAGAATTCTACAAATTCAAAAACCATATTAAGAAAGTACTGCCTATTTAATAATTTTTTATAATAAAATGTTTCAAGTTACTTATTTTTATTTTATACGCAACCTAACTGATTGAACCCGTAAAAAGTATATTAACAATAAAACCCAAGTTTGTACTCTTGTCTTATTTATAATATTATTTTTAAATTTCCAATACTCAGACATGAATAAAAAATGTGCTGTTTTTACATAAAAATTCTATTATAAGCCTATAAGTTACAATTTTTCAACTTTTCATATTCTTCTGTTGGTTGGAAAATTTGGAAATGGCTCGCATAATTTTGTTTTTATCAGATAGTGGCACCCTTTCCAAAAAGGTTGCACACCCCTAGTCTAGAACCTAGAAAATAAAATGTATGAAGAAAAAATCTCAATTATAGAATTAATTGTGGCTAATTTTTAGTCAAATATATTTCTTATCTTTCATAATTAGCCACTAAATGGGAAATTTTTTAGTTCTCAAATAATTCACTTTTCAATTTTTGTTGTTTGCAAAACGTTGGAAAGAACAGCTAAACATGTCGAGGTTTAGGGTTATTAAGTGGAGTAACCCCACATGGATTGCGGTAATCTGATCGTGACTTTATAATAACTCATTTCTCGATTTTCAAATCTTCAAATATATTTTTCTTGTTTTTAGCTTTTCTATTAATTTCATTTCATGTTGTATATTAAAAGTGGTAGCAGCCACTCATCAATTGTTAAGAAAATATTCTTTGAATTTTTGTGATGTGTAATATTCTAGGCTGGTTCTATTTATAAACTGAGCATTCTAAAAATAAGCACTTGATGCCTGACCTTTGCCAAGAGCAGTTAAATTGTGTTTTCAGGAGTAAATTGATAATACGGAGAATCCAATTAATGGCAGGGAAGATTATTAAAATTATTTTGTGGAAAGTTATGTCTGCGCCTAATGTCTCGAAAAACTCCACTTTTTTTTACAACTTTGAAAGATTGTTTAGAAGTTTGCTTTTAGACTTGTATACGTATCCACAATTTAAAACATTAGTTTTATTTCCTTGTTTTTTTTATTAAGAAGCTTATTGGATTATATTTAAAGTAATCTAATACTTCTAAAGTAATCGTGGTATCTCCTTGTATGTATTGAGGGAAAATAAATAATGTGAGGAGCGAAATTCTTCGATTCGGATGTGTGAGTGAATATTAACATTGAACTGTTCAGCTACTCGAGGGCTTTTGGCGACGTCATTTTGAACCATGGTCAAGTGACGAGGACGACAGCTGAGCTGGCACCCCCTTCTAACTACCACACCACACCAACGGGAGGACGTTTGAGCTCTCGACAGATTTTACGTGCATCGCTGACCGACACGGCGGGTCTTTAGTGTGCTCGAACTCGTGACACGCCAGCCATGATACAATACCTTGACCACTGGCTACCTTCTTCGATTCGGTAACGTTGTGCAAAAACATAAAAGTGAAAGAAGTTTTTATATTCTGCGAGAAAATACAGCGAAAGAAAACATCGAATCTTTTAATTTAACTTTTGTTTTTCTACGTCGCTTCTCCGAACATCAGCATCTAGTCGGCTCCCGACACCCACACGTGCATCTTGCAGCTGCAACGCAACCCCTGTTTGACCCCCGAGGAATCTAGCCCGTCGACCGGAAGATGAGGGGAGAGATGCTTTGAACTTGCACGGGAGCGGTGGCCAACGAATCCTCCTCTCACAAAATATTGAACTCTAACAATCTATAATTAAATTTAATAGCTTTAATGTATCATTTAGTAAATAATTTTCAATAGTTGTGACGTAAATAAATTCCATATTTTAATTAACCAAGAATACGCTACCGTTATTCTTTCAAACGTTACAGCTTAGAGTTTTGGTGGCAGCGCTTTGGGACAAAAAGTTAGCATTCAGGACCCGTGAGAGGAGGAAATTTTGGGTTTTTACGGACGGACCGCAACGCAGGGAGAAAAAAGAGATCTTCGGAAGAGCCGTGCTGCGATTCAATTCAGCTTCGGAGAAAGAGAGCGTCCTGCTCATAGAAGATCAAACTGATCTATAGTGTTAACGGCTAGTGTCCGAAGGAAAGAGATCTTCGGAAGCCGTGCTGCGATTGAATTCATCTTTGAAGCAGTGCCACGAGTGAATTCAAGGCTGGTCAAACTGACCACACTTATTGTTAAGGGTGAAAGATTCAAAATTGGTCAAAAGGACCATTGTTCACACGGAAGAGTTCAAAACCACTAGTGCACATAATTTGCTTCTGACAGCAAGCTGAGTACTTCAAATGGGTGAGTACTGTTATATTTTTGAGTTGCAAACTGTATATTGTATTAGGAATTTTGGTTAAAATGTTCTTTACAAATTTTGAAATACTTAGTGTTTTTTCTTGCATGGGAACAGTGTTATTTTGTTTCTAGAGAATTGTAATTGTATTTCAAGCATTGTGTGCAATTTTAGCTTAAGATTTATTGTGTTTTAAGTCTCTTGAATGATTTTAATTATTTTTAGTGTTAAGTTTTTCTTTGTGTATTTCTGTGTATGCATGGGACCAATGTTATTGTATTAATAGAGAATAGTAACAATAGTGCAAAATTTAGCGTGACATTTATTTGATATTGTTTAAAAAATGGCTTTCCTTGGTAAAGGGAAAAAGCAAGACATGTTGCAACTTGCTGAGGAATTAGGAATAAATGCCACTTTAAATATGACTGTCCCTAGCATAAAAATTGCAATCACTAAAAGTGAAGGTTATGAAGAGGAATTTGTTAAAAATCTGTATGAGACTATCATTGCAAACGGAAAAAGATTGGAAGAGTTAGAAAGGACTGAAAAAATGAGATTGGAAGAGTTAGAAAGGGCTGAAAAAATGAGATTGGAAGAGTTAGAAAGGGCTGAAAAAATGAGATTGGAGGAGTTAGAAAGGGCTGAAAAAGTAAGATTGGAGGAGTTAGTAAAGGAGCAGGCATTAAAAGAAAAAGAATTACAGCTGAAATTTAATTTAGAAAGGTTTAAAATAGAATCCGGATTTAGGTTAAACGATGAATCAAACGATTCTACAAATGCATGTTCTGTAACCTCTAATTTAAACTTAAAAAAATTGATCCCAGATTTCGATCCTAAGCAGTCAGATATTAGTTTATATCTAGTGATCTTTGAACGCCAGACTAAAAGGGCGTCAATAGAAAAGAAAGAGTGGGTGGGGCAATTATTGGGTTTGTTACCCCTAGAGATCGTGCAATTTATTGCTCGCGAACCGGAGGAACAAGCCGAAAATTACGATTATGTAAAGAAATTATTACTTAAAAGATTCAAGTTAAGTCCGAGGTCTTTCGGCAAAAATTTGTCCAACATCAGAAAATCCGATAGCACCTGGAAGGATTTCACTTTTGAAATTACGAATTATCTAGATGAGTGGCTGATTGGCTTATATATATATATATATAGAGAGAGAGAGAGAGAGAGAGAGAGAGAGAATAAATACCTTTCAAGATCTTAAAGATCTAATGGTGGTAGATCCATAAAAAACGCGCCAATGCTAGTATGAAATATCATTTTTTAGATAATTGGGCAAACCTTAAATCAGCTACTCAAATAGCAGAACTCTTTGATAATTATGAGGACGTCCGAAAGGTAAATTCGAAACCCATGGATAGGTGGGGCAGAAATGATAAAATTTTGACATACTCGGGGGTCAAGGAAAAGAAAATAGATTTGGGAAAACTTCCCAGATTAGAGCTTCTGTTCCGGAGAGTACTAGAGAGAGAACTTTTTTGAAAAACGCGTGATACAAAGATGTTATCATTGCAATATGCCCGGACATATAAAAGCCGTTTGCCCTAAATTAATAAAAACAAAACGACGGAAACTCTCAATAATATTGAAGGAAATGAAAACCCGGATTTTTCTTAATTCATATACAACAAAGGGCTCTGTGAATGGTCACGAGATAGACATTCTTAGAGATACGGGAGCGACAATAGATTTAGTATGTGCAAAATGCATACATCCTTCTTCTTTCTCTGGTGAAAATGTTTGGATAAAACAACCGTTAAGCCCAGAATTAGTTTGTTTACCTTTGGCGGTCGTGGAAATTTCCGGAAATTTTGGAACGGTGCAAACTAAGGCAGCGGTTTGGGGAAATCACTTAAATCAACACGGTCGATATTTGCTTGGAAATAAAACGGCCGAGCTAATAAAAGGAAATTTAGGCTATAATTTCCTGCCAGTCGAAATATTGAATGCTGTCCAAACAAGGTCTCAAGTCAAAGCGGCTAGAGAAGAAAGGGGAATAGATAGTGGTGATGCTAAAAAAAGGGGAAGATGAGATTATAATTGTTTCTTCGGATGCAGAGGACGAAATTTTAATACATGCAGTCCAGGAATATGTTCCGGAATTAGCGCTGCTAAGGGTTACGCGAGAAAATTTAATCAATGCTCACACAAAAAAATAGCGAGGAGATTAAATCCTTATACGAACAGGCAGCCAGTCAAGTGCAGGTTACCAATCAGGTTTATTCGCTAGAGAAGGAATTATTGGTCAAAAATCGTGAAGATAAGTAAGGTAACGTGGTGAAGTTAATAGTAGTGCCGGAAGAGTTGCGTGACCCCATTAAATCCTTGTGTCACGAGGGAACATCTGCACACCTGGGAATTACGAAATCCAAAGACAAATTAAACCGATATTTTTACTCGCCGAATTGCTATAGAGATATGGAACAGTTTGTAAAAACTTGCGATCAGTGTCAGAGGTCTGGGAAGCCCAATGATAAAAAGAAAGCTCCACTAAAATTGGTCCCTGTTATTCAGGAGGTTTTTACTAAGCTAAATATTGATGCATGAGGTCCCGATCACATCTAAAGGGAATCGATATCTTATCACGGCCATCTGCATGTCATCAAAATTCCCTGAAGCTATTCCGGTGTCTGATATTAGTTCCGTTAGTGTCACAGATGCGCTGTTAAACATCTTTAGTCGGATGGGGTTTCCCGTGAAATACAATGTGATTCAGGGTACTTCTTTACTAGTGCTCTGACTACCGAGTTTTTGAAAGATTCGGAATACTTGTCAGGCATAGTTCTGTGTATCATCCACAGAGTAACCCTGTTGAGTGATTTCATCGAACGTTGAAACGACTCTTACGAGTCTTATGTTTAGATGCAGGCTCCGAATGGGACAAACATCTTGCGTCAATTCTTTTAGCGTTACGGACTGTATCTCACGAAAGTACAGGGTATACACCGTCAGAGTTGGTGTATGGGAAAAATTTGCGAACACCAGAGACGTTAGTAATGGAACATTGGATGGAACCGGAAGAAGGTGATCTCGTCACTGAATATATGTTTAAGTTAATAAATAGGTTAATATAAGGTTGTCAAGAAGTAGCTATAAATAAAATGGAGGAAATGTAAGTTAAGCGGAAAACTTGGTATGATAAAAACGCAGTAAAACGTGAATTTAAGGATGGGGATTTAGTCCTAGTGGTAGCTACATCCAGAGCAAATAAATTAGCAGTGCAGTGGATAGGTCCTGGGACAATTTTAAATAAAATTTCGGAAACGAACTATTTAGTCGAAATCCCCGGCAGACGCGAAACATCTCAAATCTATCATATAAATATGCTAAAACCATATTACAAAAGGCCAGAACACACGTTAACATAATTATTAATGATGAAACAAAAAAACTCTCTCGCAGACCAGGAATTAGAAATCCCATACTTAGAAAACAATTATCTCGTTTATGATTTCGAGGACGTAATCCAGGCTAGCGAGTTGAACAAACACCTTCACGACAAACAAATGGATTGACTGCGCGAATTATTAAATAAATACTCTAAATGTTTTTAAAACAATCCCGGTTTAACTAACCTGGTTGAACACGAAATCCAGTTAGTTAGCGATCAACCAGTTAGGATGAAGCCCTATCGAATGTCGCACCGACAAAATGAAATCTTAAAAACGAAATTAACCGAATGTTAAAATTAGGAATCATTGAGGTAGGAGAATCGGATTACATGTCCCCTATGATTTTAGTTGAGGTAGCTGGGAAAGAACCTCGTCCATGTATTGATTACAGGAAATTAAACGGGATCATTAGAACGGAATATTTTCCTCTTCCGAATATCGAAGAACGCATAGAAACAGTATCGGCGGCTAAATTTATTACCGTCTTAATTGTATCTAAGGGATATTGGCAAATCCAGTTGAGTAAAACTGCACAGCGAGATGCAGCCTTCTGTACTAGCTTTGGTACATAGACACCTAAGGATGAGTTTCGGATTAAAGAATGCTCCATATTTCTTTAGTAAACTCATGGCTGAATTACTTAACGGACTAAAGGAACGGACTACGTATCTAGACGATATCGCAATTTTCTCAGATACTTGGGAGTCGCACCTTAAACATGTGGAAACGGTTCTGCAGAGAATAAAGAGAGCTAAGTTAACTATAAAACCTTCAAAGTGTAAGTTTGCGCAACAAAATGTCAAATTTTTGGGTCACATTGTGAGTCAAGGTTTTCGCACCCCTTCCGAGGTCAAAGTTCAGGATGTTCTAGAGTTCCCTACCCCTCGCACGAAAACTCAAATACGTGCCTTCTTAGGTTTAGTGGGTTATTACCAAAAACATATAAATCTGTTCTCGGTAATCGCTGCTCCGTTGACGGACGCGTTGAAGGGAAGAGCAAAGAAGGGAGAAATTAAGTGGACGGACCGAGGGTGAAGACGCATTTCGAAAACAAAAGGGGAAACAAACAGATAAGCCCGTCTTGTACGCGCCAAATTTTGAACGAGAATTCATTGTTTAAATGGACGCTTCAAACGCAGGTATGGGAGCAGTTTTAACTGAACAAGGTGAGGAGCATCCAATCCTTTACCTGAGTAAGAAATTTTCAGAGGTAGAGAAGCGTTATTGTACGACGGAGAAGGAATGTGCTAGCTTGTTTTCGCAATTAAAAGGTTACATTATTACTTAGATGGAAATTCATTTTTAGTTATGACCGATCACAACCCGTTGGTGTGGTTGAATAGAAACGTTTGTTCTAACCCTAGATTGATGCGATGGGCTTTGGCTTTCAACCATGTAATTTTAGAATTGTACATCGGTCGGGTAAAAGTCACAAAAATGCAGATAGTCTCAGCAGATCGGTGATAGAGATAATTAGGAATTGTTAGCAATGTTCTCTTGCTCATGAATAATATACTTGTTACTTATAATGTTTTTTTTTAGTTAAAGGTTAATAATTGTATTAATTTTATTTATTTACTAGTACTGTATATCATATCGAATGAAGATGCGTGTCAAAAGATAAAGCCATGAAAAGCAAATGTATTAATATGATTAATTTTGTGTATAGGGTTTTAAAATATACATGATTATTTAGTTTACGCACAAGAGGCATATTGTGAAAAATATTTTGTTTGTGAGGTTGTACACTTCGCATATCATATCAACATGTCGTTAGTATAATTTTTATTAAGTATTGTGGCGAAGAATATTTTATGTGTAAGGTCTTACACTAGCATTTGATGTAACATGTTGTTAGTATAATTGATAATAAGCATTGTGATAAGAATGTTTGTATTTTTATTTAATGTTATAGTATGTTTTCTTACATTGCTATTGATCATTTTCGTAATATGGATTTGTGTAAGTTCCCTAGCAAGAACACTCACTCACTCGAAATAAGTAATTCCAAATTTAGTTCAGCGTTTTCTATAGTAGTTAAAATTGCAGCTCAGAAATATAGTGGTGCTTGATGAAGGGATGTGTCGGTAATCTGTCAGTTGTCTCATCGTCATTCCATTAAACTTTTCCTCAAGGGAAAGTTCTATAAGAGAGGGCGAGAGCTGTAACGTCACTTCTCCGAAACATCAACAGCGGTCGGCTTCTTTGTGGACCCGACACCCACACGTGCATCTTGCAGCTGCAACGCAACCCCTGTTTGACCCCCGAGGAATCTAGCCCGTCGTCGGAAGATGAGAGGAGAGATGCTTTGAACTTGCACGGGAGCGGTGGCCAACGAATCCTCCTCTCACAAAATATTGGACTCTAACAATCTATAAGTAAATTTAATAACTTTAATGTATTATTTAGTAAATAATATTCAATAGTTGTGACGTAAATAAATTCCATATTTTAATTAACCAAGAATACACTACCGTTATTCTTTCAAACGTTGCGGCACCTTTTATGGAAATTTGAATGCGTAAAACGAACTTATAATACGAAGTGGGTTATTGTTCGGGAATGATTGAGGAAATAAGTAGTTAGCAGTTATACGAACAGAAATTTAATGACATTAAACCAACAAAGCATTTTAAAAGGAAATGTACGATTTGTTTTAAAAAAATCAAGTTTTCTTTACAGAATTTGAAATCTATTGGAAATATAAATAAGCCCTTGTTTTTTTATTTTGAAACTTATCCTCTAATAAATATTCATTTTTTTGTAAAAAAAAGTTAAATATATAGCTGAAGCGAAACACGTTCAAATGAATTTAGAAGAGAGTAACTTCAAAAATTCATGGTATTGTGTGGAGAAGTTACGTGAACAAAATCAAATATTTTCAATCAAATTTGATTTAAACTCTCAGGGTTCGTCAGAGTTATCTTTCACAGCTATGGAATAAAGATAACATAAGTGGAACGATTTTTTAAACCCCACATGAACCATAAAATTCAAAAAAAGAATAAAGAAAATTAATTTCAACGTAATTATCAAGAAGAATCTCTCAGTCACTTGTCTTACCAGTGTATGAATTTTCCGATTAATGTTGCCGTCAGTGATGCCGGATGGACCTGAACGTTGTCTTGAAGCTTTTTTTTATGTGGAGTCATTAAAAAAAAAGGGGGGGCTGACTTCATGAATCCTCCTCATTCATGACAATGCTCGGTGTCACAAAGAGGTTTTGGAGAGGTTTAATCGACGGTGCTTACACTTGAACGATTTTCATTTTTTTCCTGATTGAAAACCTGGCTAGGATTCGAAAGCTTACTAAGGAGGAGCTTGGGAACAACATCAGGTTCATGTCACATTTCTAGCGGAAAACAAAAGCCCGAATCTTCATGGCGATTATGCCGAAAAGCAAGCATTTTTGTGCGTAAAACTTTTGGTAATAAATTCGATTCTTTTCTTTTGCATTTGTTTCTTAGTACTGTTTTGTAGGCTGAAAATTTTTCCCTCGTAAATCTATAGTTAAACCAAAACTAAAATCACATAGAAATATGTTTAAAAGCTGAAGAATCGCCAAAAATGACAAATTGATGCTAGTGCGCGAAGTTACCACCATACATCCGGTCAGACCGGGGCTTTTATTTGACAAACAAGAAAATGTGATTTTTTTTGCGTAACACACTAAAGCAACGCGAGGTTTATTGCAGACGAAATTCGTAGTTTTAAACCTCAGTCAAATAATGAGGACGACACCTGAGCAGAAGGCCTATTCTCTACCCTTCTAACGTCCGTACTAAGCCAACGACAAAAGTACGGAGAATTTTATCGAATTAAAATAACCATGAATATTAGAGAATCGACACAACACGAAGTAAAATATGGATTCTAACATTTACAAGTTTTAAATAAGAATGTATTTTATATACTGTTCCCAACTAATCTTGGTATAACTTTTTAGTATTTTCGCGTCTGGAGTCGGCTATTCAATTAATTGTACTTGTCGCAATTGTATCGTATCAAAAATGTTCGGATGAATTGAATTGTTTTACTAACAAATGGAGGGAAAAAATATACACAAAAGATAAAAATTCAGAAGTCTGATAAATAAAAGTACTGTTACAAATTTTGTGTAAGTGATGTTTAATTTTATATTAAAGTAGTGTAAATAATTTATATCTAGATGTTTAATACGTTAATATTACTTTCTGTTGTATTTATTTTATGATAAAAATTGTAATATTCGCAAGAAACGCCATTTCTTACATTATGATGACATTTTTGGCAACCAAATTTGACGAGTTGGTGACCATTTTGGGAAGCATTTTTGACGACTTGGATGCTTCTGGAAATTACTGGAGAAATCTATAGCATAGCAATCTATGAAGTAAGAAAATTTTACAAGAAAGCGCCCGAAGGTACCCGCGTAGACTATAAATGCAGTCACTTGCTGAAACTGAGCCAATAGGCTCGCTCTACGAGCCATATGCCCAGCGACTGAGTCAATAGCACTTCAGCCGTTGAAGAGTTCACTGGCGAGAAGCTGTTTGCGAATAAACTTTAACTTAACGCACCTGAGTTTTCAAACACTAAGAAGTCTGAGCTCCGTAGAAGGTTCAGAACCTTCTGTGGGACTTATTGTTCGAATTTTACGCCTGTATTCTGAATTTTTAAGACATAAATTTTCATCGCTCTTAAAGAACTTCAGACTGATAGCATAAAATCCTCAAAGCCCGATTTACGTAACAATACCTGAATGGAGGCATTCTTATTAAACCTCATAGCTGATCATTATACGTAGTTCCTGGGTTAAAATGTAAAGAAATAAAATAGAATTAATGCAAAGAATCACATTTCTAAGTAGTGAACAAAGCATCGTATGCACTTTTTTGTCTTTCCCGCTATATATACACTCAGAAACATTGAAAATAGCGACCCAAGAAGGAAGCTAAGTACAATCGCGAAACTTTGCAAATAAGTACAGCGTAATATGATATGCAAATGATCCAAATTTTGTGACAATACGCATGCTCATACACGACGAGGTGGCACTACAATCAGGAAGAGGGTGCTACATAAGCCAGCGCGAATTCGTAGATTCATAAACGTGACGATTACCCTCCAATTGTAGGAAGACTTTGGTAAGCGAAACATGCCAGGTAAACGTGCTGGAAGACATTTCTCACAGTTAAGCGAGTTTGAGAGAGGCCTGATCATCGGGATGAAAACTGCAGGCTGGTCGACGCGCCGTGTTGCTGGCCAGGTGGATCGTTAGGAGTGTGCCGTCAGAAATTGTTGGGAGCAGTGGACACGAGAAGGTACCCACGCGCGGAAAACCGGGTCTTTAGCGACCTGGAAGACCAATAGGAGAGAGAATCGAAGGATCGTGCGGCAAGCACTTGTGGACCCCACAGTGACTGGTTCAACGATACAAGCAGACGTAGGCGTAGCAATTGTTCCACAAACAATTTCCAGACACCTTGCAGAAGCAAATCTTAAATGCAAGCGCCCTTTCCGTGCACTCCCTTTAACACCAGAACATCGGCAACTGCGTCTACAGTGGTGCCAAGCCAGATCAATGTGGAATGTCGCAGATTGGCAAAAGGTCGTGTTTAGTGATGAATCCCGGTTTGTTTTAGGGACAGATGATAACCGTGTACGGGTGTGGAGGCGTCCTGGTGAGCGGTACAATTCCCCTCACACTATTCTACGTCACACTGCCCGCACAGCTGGTGTAATGGTCTGGGGGGCCATAGCCTATGATAGCCGGTCCACTTTAATTGTGATGAGTGGAACCCTAATGGGCCAACGTTAAGTTGATGATATTCTTCGACCAATGTAGGACCTTTCCTAAATGGTCTCCCAGGGGCAATTTTCCAGCAAGATAATGCTCGTCCGCATACAGTAAGAGTTGCTCAAGACTTCCTACGTCATTTTCAGACTCTTCCATGGCCAGCCCGCTCCCCCGATTTGTCCCCTGTAGAGCACGTGGGGTATCAGCTAAAACGGCAGATGCCATCGTGTTACTCTGTACATGATTTAGAGTTGCCTGTTCAAGATTTGTGGGCCCATCTGCCTCAGGACAACATAATGTATCTAATCAACTCAATGCCGGACCTCGTGGCGGCATGTATTGCAGCTGGAGGTGGTCCGACGTGCTATTGAAGTTTCCCAGTATTTGTGTCGTTGCACACCCTGTATTCGTTTAATTGTCTTGTTTTTGAGATCAAGTGAATCTCTTATCTGTGTCATTATGTGTATTAAATTTCATTTCAATCCGATGCTTTCTTCTTAGGTCGCTATTTTCAATATTCCTGAGTGTACTTGTAATCATAATGAGGCTGTTTTAAATCGTAACTGTAGCGGGAAAATCACAATAAATGTCTCGAGACTAAAATAGCATCAATCCAAGAATTATGTTTTGCTAAATTTTTATTCTTTTTTTTAACACTTAATTTCTAATAGACATGATGAAAATAATATTTTCATCCTTTAATCATGCAATATTCCTTAAAAATATGAACATTCCAATGTGGAAGACATGAAATATAGAATGGTTTTTACTCGAGAAATGAACCAAGTTATTCTAAAAGAAATGAGTAATGTTCATTATACTTCGGAAGAAAAGATTATTTAAGTCCGAAAAGAAATCTCTAGTTTAGCTTCTGAACTTCAGCAGCATTCCAATTGTTATGCATAGAATTTATTCCCCCCTTGCTTTTACCTGATCTCTAATACCAAGCTTTTTTTTTACCGGATAGGTTGATTGAATATTAGCGTCGCACTGTTCAGCCTGACACGGGACAGGTGTCAGGATGACACCTGAGCTGGAACCCTTTCTCCTAACCACCACACCAACGGGAGGACGTTTGAGCTCTCGGCAGATTTCACGTGCTTCGCTGGCCTGCACGGCGGGTCTTTAGTGGTACTGGGCTCGAACTCGTGACAAGGCAAGCCGCAATCCGATACCTATACCACTCGGTTACCGCGGCCTTTTTACCGGATAGGAAAATGCCTTAATATAAACTCGTAATGATAAAAAGTACATGAAGCATAAGACATGTAATGAAACATTTAATGAATGATCAACTTTTCAAGGAATTCTTGGACTTACAAGAAGAAATATTTAACTCCTTTCGAATGCAGAAAAGAAAATCAATCATGAGATTGGGGATTTGAAATTCTTTCTAAAGATCGTCATTACTCTGCTGAATGTTAAATCAAAGCAGCGTGGATTTGATTCTAATTTATGTCAAATTTGAAGCTACTCGAGGATTACTGGCGATAGACCTCGTCCATTAAAATCAAGGTCAGGTGAAGAGAGGATAACATCTGAGCTTGCATCTCATTCTTCAAACTATAAGGAAGCACGATTTCGAAAGCAGGCCAACCAACGTCAAGCGCCCAATACTTTAAGTATGGGACGGAGGAACGCTTCGCGTTCCTGTGCCCAAAGATGTCCAGCGAAGGTCCATTCTTCAAACTCTGAGGCTCGACAATCATCGTGGTGTCTAATGTCATCAGCCTCTCTTCATGGCTGTCATCAGCTGTATTAAGACTTGAAACAGAATGAAGAATGCTAAGAATACTTTACAATTTAGCCAAGTCGCAATTTTTTTTTTTGTTACTTGAGGACCATTTTCCAATTCTGCTCAGGTATTCTGACGTCATCACATTCGTATGGTGGAGTGGGGATGATAGTTCAAGCGTCCTACTCGTCACTTGACCACGGTTCACCTTGACGGGACTCAAGAATCCTGGTATTGCTTGTGAATTCGACATTAACAATAAAAACAATCCATTTGGGCTTTCACCGTAGGGGTCGGGGTGAAGATAATTTTCTCTAAACATTTTCAAATCAAAACTAGCGCTTTATAACCTCACTTTTTAAACTTCCGCACCATGCAAACGTGAGAAATTTGAGCCAGGGCAGATTTAACATGCATCATCTTTTCACGGCAGTTTCACCAAGACTCAGACTCACGAATCACAGTCCACGCGTTCGTGACTATGACCACTCAGCTACCGTGGCCATTTGAATAGTCATGATCATGATTTTGCGTCTACTACAAGCGTCTTTCAATCCTGTTTTCATAGAGAGATGTAGCTGGTAGTATTTCTGATGAGTCGTAGATTTTAGTCGTCGTGCCACTAACTAACCGCAATGATGAAAATAAATCTGCTGTACTCACGTGGGGAGGCGGGAGAAGTTTGGAGAGAGTAGGATGCCAACTGTCATCAGTTCATCGCAGTTAAGTTGATTCCCCCACTGTTCTAGAGTGGGCATTAAAAGAACGACCAATCATTTCATTGGCACTGAAAACTCTAGAATTTTGATTTTATTCTATGTTACAAGTGGATTATAATGTCTCGTGTCAACTTTCGAAACGTCGATGTAAGAACTTGAAACTGAACCACAAGTGAATCGATATTGCTTTACGGGAAAGATTTAAAGCAAGTTTATAAGTAAACAATTTCATGGATTAAAATCTCATATAGAGTTTGGGATAAAATAGCCTTTGTCGCTCTATATCCCACATAAAGATATTAACTGTAACTCATATAGTTAAAGAATCCGAGATTTTACTTGGAACTTTTTTTAATACGCGTTTCGGGAACCAGAATGAGTGAAATTTTTATTTAAAACACGAAAAGTACTACTTTCAAAGAAGTGACGAAAAAAAAAAACATTCCATGAATCTATTTTAATTTTGTTCAAAGTAATGATTCTGCATGAAGTGTAGTTAATTAATAATGACAGAATTTCTTTGAAATTACTTTTCCACATCCTCCCTAGACGCAAGATGCAGCTGTTTCCTCTTTTTTTTTCGTACGAGGCAAATATTATTTTTAAAGAACGTTTTCTGAAATGCACGGAAAGAAAGAAGAATTAATTGCTTTCTTCCGCACAAAGAGAGGATGAATTATTGACTTTTCAAAGAAAATATATTTCCAAAAGCTTTTAAAAATTTTCGCGGAATTTTATTCTCTTCTCGTCTTTTTTATTTCTCCTTTTGAAAAAAAATATAAATAAAATGTATCGTGTTAAATAGAGTATTATTTCGAAAAATTGAGTACACACACACATGAAGTAAAGCCAAACACAGAAATTTATCGGTGACTTTTTATTTTTATCTATGACTATGAATGAAATCAAAGTTTCATTCCAAAAGGTAATTCGAATGTGGTTAATAAATAAATGATATGTGTTATAACATGAATTTCTAAAGAATGTAACAAACATGACCGCCACAATTCTTTAAATATAAAATAAATAATTTAATTACAAAATTTTAGTAAAACGTGGGAATTTTTTAAGTGTGCTGTTGAGATTTCGTTAATGAAAACAAAAAATTATATTATTGATGGCGATTAAGATCAAGCTCCTCTCTGGTTTTGCTTCCGTCAAATCGGGAATTGATTTCCTGATTACATTAAAGACCCCCTAAGTAGAGGTGCTCGTTCAATGGCTCTTCCCATTGACAAAGTGGCCGCGGTAGCCGAGTGGTATAGGTATCGGATCGTAGCTGGCTGTGTCACGAGTTCGAGCCTAGTACCACTAAAGACCCACCGTGTAGGGCAGCGATGCACGCTAAATCTGTCGAGAACTGAAACGTCCTCCCGTTGGTGTGGTGTGGTAGTTGGGAGAAGGGGTGCCAGCTCGGTGTCGTCAACGTCACTTGACCATGGTTCAAAATGACGTGGTCCGTCTCCAAAAGCCCTCGTGTAGCTGAACATTGCGACGTTAATATTCACTCACTCACTCACCCATTGACATAGTGTGGACATTTGATTAGTGGGGTGTCAGCTCAGGTATCTTCCTCGTCATCTGATCGTAATCAAAAATTATGAGGTCCGTTAACTTGCTTCTAAATAGGACGTTAAGAAACTAACAATCAAATCAAAGATTGTAATTTCAGATTATAGTCAATCATGAGGGTGACGCTTTACTGATTTCCACACCACAAGAGCACAATGTGAATAAGCCCAATTCTGAAAAAAAAAATACGTAATTCTCCTCGATGGATTTCAGACCCTATGTATAATGCTAATTTTAATAAATTCTAGGTCACCAGTTTTGAAAGTTTATTAGGCTTTTAAGCCTTTTTTTCCCCCAACAATCATATATCAGTGTCAACTGGAATTTAGTTTTCTTCTCAACCCCCATCCTCATTCGACAGATTTTGTGTACGCTTCCATTTATTAAACAATGCAAAAGTACTTCGGAACTGTTACGTAATATTCCCAACTGTATTACCATAATTGCCCATTAGTAATGATTGGACGAATAATATTTTGCCATCCGGTTTTGTGGTTAGTGACACTGTCTACTCTGTAGGGCCTTGGTTCGAATCCCGGAGAAGGTATGAATGTTTGTAAATGGACAGTGCCTTTTCTGCGTGGAGGTACTCTAAATAGCCGTCTAGCCACAAGTGTCTTCTTGTGAGGTTGGTGGGAGGCCCCTGACCACCTCTAGGGTGTTCTCCCTTAAAATTGCAGTGGAACCGAGACAAATCCTACTGTAACCTGTATAGTGCTCAAAGCTACAGCTAACGACAGGCGTACATGTAGCTCTTTGCCACGTTGAATTCCTTGGGCCTCGATCTGACAACGTCAAACAGGAAGCATTACTAACAACAACATATTTTGTCACTGAATTAAACTGTACTAATAAAATGATTGCTATCTATAAAATTTTTTAAAAAAAAGTTAGATAATTCAGTTTGTGCTCATACTATACGTTGCAATTAGGGTTTCTGATTTCCCGGGTTTTTCCATTCCCGGGAATGTCCGGGAAATCCCGGGAATGCAATTGTCGTTCCCGGGATTCCCGAGAATACATCAAAATTTAAAAAAAACAAGTTATTTTTAAATAAAATCAAGAATAGTTATATAAAATAAGGATACATATAAACTCCAAAAGTAATACTTATTTATATAATGAGCTAAAAAATACAAAAAATATACAATAAATTGATTATTCATTTTTAAAATAAGATTTCAAAAAGCATAAGCAATTAATACTTTTATCACTCAACCTAGTTCTAAGCTTTGTAATGAACAATTCAGCAGTAGAAAATGCTTTCTCGGCTTCAACTGACGTTGGAGGAATTGTTTTTAAAGCATCACAAAGTTTTATAATGTTTGGTGATGGATTTTCAGTCGAGTCGAACAACTACATCTCTTGTTTCATGATTTTTTTGAAACTGGTACTTTTTTTGGTTGAACAATAGAAAACTTTTGTTTTAGAGTAAATTGCTTTCTCTAATTTTTTTCGTCTAATGTCAGAGGTTTTTCTTTCAAAGTCTCTATGCTCTCTTCTTCTGAGTGTGAAGAGTTGGATATTGATTCCTCTTCTTCGCAGAAACGCCTTGTCCCTATCATTTGGGCTTGTCTAACCAAACAATTTTTACCAGGCAATCGCAAAATATCGCCAGTAACTGCAGCTGCGTCGTATTTTCTCCGAAATTCAGGTATTGCATTAATCCTATTAAGTTAACGTTGCATCGCTCATTAATTCTTTGGATTAGAGAATATTTCATATTTTTTGCAAATTCTGAATTTTGTTCGTTCAATTCTCCAATGACGAAAGAAAATACACCTTCTGCAGTTAGCAAAGTTGCATTTCGACTGCATAATTTTTCTAAGCCAATTTTTACTGGCTTTAAGCCTTTTACACTTGTATAGTCACAATTTCAAACTCTACATTGACCATCATTTGTTCTTCTTTAATGTCAATTAATGCTTTTGAAATTGCTGACTTTATTTCTAAAAATCTTTCAAGCATTGCCAACAAACTGTTCCAGCGTGTTTTGGTATCCAAATAAACAATCTTTTCACAGCCAAACTCTTCTTTAACATATTTTTGTAAAATATCATTCTTTATAGGGGACTTTCTGAATAATTTTACTACATTTTTAATCTTTTTTATAGTTTAATTTATGTTAGTTATGGAATTTTTTTCTGCATAAGTGACATGAAACAAAGCATCTGTTCCTACACCACTTTCAAATTCTAAATCTAATGCTTTGTCTAAATCTTCAACAAGCTCTTCACTTTCACCATTGTCTTCTTCTTCATGCGATTTATCTTCTACTTCAACAGTGTTTTCTACCAAATCTATTTGTTTATTATAAAGCACATTGCACATGGCTAGGTGTATGGCGTGTGCATAGCACAGGTGATACTCACAACTCATTATTTTCCCCCGATCTTAACCATCATACTAGCACCATCAGTAACACACGCAACTTTCTGTTAGGATTCCGAATTCCTGTAGTTTAGTCTCAACCGCTTTAACAGAATTTTCTGCTGAAAAGTATCCACTAATTCTTAGCATTCCTAAATTAAAGATTTCACCCTCATTGAAATGAACGGTTATGTTCAAATATCGTCTATTTTTAAGCGATGTAAACTCATGGAGCGTCAAGCTACAACGAAGTCCTGCGTTTAACTTTGATGAAATTTCATTAGTAACGCGAGCTTTAATCACATTATATTGTTTATATATACAGCTTCATAACATCACTGGGGTTTGGAGGAAAGGAATAACCTTTATCATGTAAGGACTTCCTAATAAAGTTACTTTTGGTTATTGCATTTACCGTGAATCCATCTACACAAACAAGTTTACTTACAATTTCCTCTAGTGTTTCTTTTTTTTTTTCTTTAAGAAAATGTGATAATAAGGGTTTCTTTTGTTCAGAAGTAATTCTTATATCATTATCACTATAAATTTTTCTCTTAGTAATTTCAGTATTTTGTGATCCTGACGAAACGGATTGAGTTGCTTTCGATATATTATGCTGAATTTGTAAATGCCTTAGCAAACCACTTGTAGACCAACCTCTACACTTCAAAATATTGCTACATTTCATGCATTCTGCACTTTCTTCATTTTTATTTTTTATGAAATACTGCCAAACAAAGAACTTCGTAATTGAGACAGACATATTTCAAATGGTTATGTTTAATTTTTATATCTGAAAGAAATATATAAATTGTAAGAAAAATAAGTGCATCTCAAATATTTGGATGTGTTACATCAACAGAACAATTAATTAATACAATATAATTTTTATGTTCAGAACAAAACTTGAAACAATATTTTTCGTTTCGGTTCTATTAAATATATATATATATATATATATATATATATATATGCAGTCAGACCACCATTTTACAAATCTTTCTATATTGCAAATTTTTTCCTGGAATCTAGAACAGAAAAATATTGAAAGAGGAATCGCTATTTAACAAATTTTCCACATAATGAACTTTTCTTCTGGTTTTAGCGACTTCGTTAAATAGAGGTCCGACTGTATGTGTGTGTATATATACTAAAATACTACAAATCTAAAGAAGCAAATCACAAATATAGGAGTATAAATATATGCCAAAAGTTAAGTATATATATATCATCAGTTCCAGTTTTTGTTCTGGAAAGACTGTTTCTTTCCCTCAGTTTTCAATTCAGCCTCGACTGATTAATTTTCAGATTTTTAAACGTTTGAATTTGTATTAAAAATGTGTATGTAATATAACTATCAATAAACCTGATAAAGGTTTAGAAAGTAAATAGTGTATCAAATATATTTTCATCCATGCTCCCCGCAAAATTAGTATCATTTTGTGAGGCAAACAGAAATTTTAAAATCTGCCTTTTTACTCAATGAAATTCCCTAGATGTTTTGATAAATAATTTAAAAAGGCAGTTTGTAACGAAATCTACAGAAAAAAGTACTTCGAAGGAATAAATAATTATTCTGAAGAAAGAAATTACTAAAAATTCGAATACAAAAGAATTTGCTTAGTTTATAATAAATAAATAGATGTTGTTACTGTCTCGATTTTTCATTTTCAACTTTATCATATACACAGAGGAAAAAAATCTTTCACAAAATTAAAAGTTTTTTTAAAATTTTTTATTTACTTATTTATTTATTTGCAGTAAAGAAAAAAATTGTGTTGGCATGGAAACAATGTTACAATTCAAGATTTTTATAAATTAAATATCTAGGGATCCATTATAAAAATTTTTAAATAACAAAAAGCAAAAAAAATTCACATTTGAAAAATAATTACTAAAATTAACCTTCCTTTACTGATTCATAGGCGTTTGAAAATTAACCAGTCTAAGGTGAATCAATTATTAATTATTAAGGTTGTTACTAAGAGATAAATATTAATAAATACGTGAAAACTCATTTGCTGCTGAAGTGCCGATTATGTGCGTTAAAAATTTTAATTATTGTATTTAAGGTATTTTATTTGTACAACCGATTTCTTGTTTATGGAATTGTAATATTGTAGTTACATAAAAATAAACAAATATTAAGAAACTCACTCGAAATTTAGGTTTAGAAAAATAAGAAATATCGCGAGATTGTTTATAAAAATATTCTCCCCCCAACAGTTTGTGGGCTCATTCCCTTCTTCAAATTGCTCATTCAGTTAAATAGCTCATAATAAAGACAAGTATCCGAAAGATTTTTTTGAAAAAAGATTAAACAAATAATAGTTTTAAGTATTAGTACTTACGTTATCCACATATATCAAGATCTTGAAACTTCGATCAGACAGTGCTAATTTGCTACGAAATGTGATTACTTTAAAAAACCAAATACTTCTTGTTAACGAAGCTTGATACAGCGATAGAAATTGATTTGGATAGATACTCTTACCCACAGCTAGCTGGAAAAAATCTCACCAATCCAACGAAAGCTTTAATCTTTCTTTCTCATATTACACTCTTACCCCACGCACATTCCTTCGTTCAGGAAGTTCGGGGTGAATGATCGCAAATTGTCACAGTAGGGTCAGCTAACGATGTCCGAGGTTGAAATCTACAGTCAAGTCAAAAATAACTACCTCATAGATAATTGAAGCCCCGTGTGATTCCCGGGAACAAAGTATAATTCCCGGGAATAGAAAAAGTACAGAAATCTTATGATTTCCCGGGAAAGAAACCCTAGTTGCAATAGTAGCTGCTCCCCCCAAAATTAATAGTTTTTGTTGCGAAAAAAATTGTTTTTATTACTCTGTTGTTGTTGGTAATCCTCCGGGGTCTGACGAAGTCAGACAAGATTCATTAAATCGTTGACTTTCAAAAAGTCCAACACAAGAAGGGGATCAGTGTGGATATCTCTTTGCTTTTGAGATCCATGCAATGCATTATGTGTTCCAGGGAAGCCTGGTGATCTTGACACTTTGCACTAATTGAGAAGACCTTTTTGTTTGCTGAGAATGAGAGGCACTTGATGTGACCACTAGCAAGACGAGAAAGTGTAATCTGGGAGCATCTGCCACACTTGAGGGCTATGGCCAGAACGGGTCTATTACCCACATACCAAGGGTGAGTGGGAGGTACCCTCCACGCTACCAAATTTTGAGATTTTTTTAACGAGATTAATTCCAGATAGGTAAGAGTAGGGAATTACAGTCTCCTTTTTGCTAGTTTGTCCACCCCATTTCATTGCCGTAAAGTTCGACGGGAGATTGGATCCACTGGAAATGGATATTATGGTACAGCGATATATGTTTCAGTTTGCGTAAGATGGAGACACTGATTTTGTCGCCAACAATAAACCATTCGTAAAGGTGTTGAAGTAAACTATCTAGAGAATCGGAGAGAATTCAAAGATCACCGTAATTCTTCTTAGAATAGCCCCAAGTCAATGGCTATTAGTTCACTTCTGAAAACTGAGCAGAAATCTGGATTGCGTTTTTTCAGAGACAATTTTTCCTGGGGCGTAACGATAAGGATAACGCTACCTGTTTGGTTAGATATTCTACTACCATCAGTAAAAATCTTGATTGCATCATTGGGGATGCTGTTAATAATCTCCAGTGCTAAATGTCTAAGATGGCTAGAGACAACTATATACTGTCAATATAAAATGAGTAATTTTATCTTAACTCTTATTTGGAAAAGGAATACGCGTTTTTGTGGGGAATACTTGAATCTTCTTGGTAACACTCACGCTATATATATCAATACAGAAGATTAACAAAGAATATAATTTCATAAGATTTCTATGTATAACTTTAACGAATCTTTCACTTATACTGATGTGTTATGCATACCCAATGCACATTGATTGATTGATTGAATATTAACGTCACACTGTTCAGCTACACGACGACTTTTGGCGACGGACCACGTAATTTTGAACCATGGTCAAGTGACGTGGATGACACCTGAGCTGGCACCCCCCTCTCCTACCTACCACACCACACCACGGGAGGACGTTTCAGCTCTCGACAGATTTAACGTGCATCGCTTCCAATGCATATAAAAACGGTAAAAATAATTATATTACATTTCTATATGAAGCTTGTAAAACAATGACTAAAAGTGGCTTACAATAAAATTGTAAGCTCTTAAAAATTTTAAATAAATATATTCAGCGTTAAACGATCCCTCGTTTCTGGACAAATTAAAATAGAACATACGAATAAAATATTAAGTTGCACTTCTCTTCGATTTTATGTCTTAATATACTTTGAAATAACATTCCTTAACATCTAAAAATAAATAAATAATAAAAGAAATGCCCCAAGTATTTTAAAAAAAAAGTATTTCTAAAAGGAAGGTAAAAAATAACTTATATATTTAGTATTAATTTCCTAAATGAAGAAGCTGTGTACAAATTTTTCATTAAAAAAAATGCGTGGCAGTGCAAAAGACGACTCACATTTACAGCTCCCCCGAATATGCCGCGTTCAAATTTTTCATTAGCAAAAGAAATGCAAATGACATTCTTTAACTTATAAAAACAAAGTATTCTTCTACCCGCGAAATGTGCTTAAAAATGGAAAGAATTTCTTAATGAGCGGGCCGCCCATTTTTCTTGTCGAGAGCACATTCTAATTTTGATTCGCATTTACATGCAAAACAACCTCATTAAGCTATCCAGATTTTCTAAATACGACATTCATTTATGTCATGATTAGAAAAATAGGTAATAGAGATTTTTTTAAAGGAGTTATAAAAAAGCGAAAAAGTTTTGTATGAAACTCTTGATAGCTATTTTTAAATATAACTGTTAGAGAAAGAAAAATTATATGTATAAAACGTTTATATTTAAAGTCAAGTTCAATTTATTTATTTTCTCCCGCAACTTGTCATTCTACTCTACTAATACATACACTGGTGTGCAAAAATTAAGGACGAAGTCGAAACATTAGCATATCAGCTGAACGAAGAGGCAGAGCGGACAGAAAGACCAATCAGGAGATTAAGTAAGGTGATGTACGGTAGCACATGCGCAGATATGCAGGTAGACGTAATGGGGGAGTGTCTGAGTAGTATAAAGCATGTTGTCGGTGTAAGATCAGTATTTCTGGCAAAGAGATTGCACGCCGTATAGCAGTTAAAATCACACCAAGTTGCTGCCTCAGAGAGAAATGGCGAATAATCAATCTGTTAGACGGCATCTGGATGCTTTTACCCGAGGTCGAATCACTGGGAAGTTGGAGGAAGGCCGCAGTGTGACAAGTGTGGCTGCAGAGTTCGGAATTGCTCACAGCATCGTTTCACGACTTTGGAGACAATTTCAAACTACAGGAACAGCTATCCGGGGGTTCAGTAGTGGTCGTCCACGAGGAACCACACCCGCAGATGACCGGTACATTGTCTTACAGGCCAGAAGAAACAGGCGGCAGACAGCGGGAGAAATCGCTAGACACACGACACAGGCGACTGGACGACCGATATCGCGTTTTACCGTGGTCAAAAGACTGCACGGTGGTGGTCTGTTTGCACGACGCCCTGTACGGTGTGTACCTTTAACGCCTGCCCATCGGAGAAGGCGTTCTCTGTGGTGCTGGGAACACCGGAATTGGAGAGACAATGAATGGGGACGAGTACTCTTTACAGATGAGAGCAGATTCAGTTTGAGTAGAGATACTAATCGCATACTCATCTGGAGAGAGCGAGGAAGCCGCAATCATCCCTCGAACATCATTGAAAGGGACAGGTATGAAGGTCGCGGTGTTCTCGTTTGGGGAGGCATCATGCTTGGTAGTCGTACAGACCTTCACATCTTCGACGCAGGTTCAGTCAACGGGACCCGTTATTGTAACGAGATTCTTCTTCCATATGTGCGTCTTTTTAGAGGCGCTATGTGTCTGCAGTTCCTTTTCATGGACGACAATGCACCATGTCATAGCACAGTAGCTGCCGAACAGCTCTTAGAGAGTGAGGATATTGAACGTATGGATTGGCCGGCACGATCTCTGGATCTCAATCCCATCGATCATGTATGGGATTTTCTAGGCAGACGCTTGGCAGCTCGTACCTTACCACCAGTAACGATTCGGGAGCTTCGATTGGCGCTGCAAGACAAATGGGCAGCAATGCCTCAACAACTCATTGACACCCTCATTCTCAGCATGGGCAGACGCTGTGAAACCTGCCTAGCAGTCAGGGGAGATCATATCCCCTACTAAAGACCGGATGTTTCTTGCTGGACACCCATCACAGGGATGTTTCTGCCTTCAGTCGCATTGCGCTCCATGCTACTTTTTCAATAAAGCTTCTTTTTATCCCTCTGATTTCTCTTTTATTAAGTGTTGCTTACATATTACACATGTCCTTACGTATTGGGGATCTTACGGTATTAAATGTGTTGATATGGAAAGCTTTTGTACAAAGTTATTTTGAAAAAACCGTCTCGTCCTTAATTTTTGCACACCAGTGTACATACATATATATGTTAGGTTTGAAAAGTTTAGCTTCAAAATTAAGTAAGTAATAAATGAAAATAGAGCGAACTCTTTACCATCGCGTAAGGATTTATGGGTAAATAAGCCTATTTAAAGGTAGAGTGAGCACTGTGAAGTCACGCCCACCCCTCCAACAAAGTTTCAACACAACGAACATCGCAGATCCAGACTTCTGGCGCAGTCTAGATACCTCAGACTTTAAAAATCACCGTCAAATCACTGACGAAGGAGAAAAACAACATATAACTCAAACGCGAGATAAATTCCGGAGGGCTCTTAGAGCTATTTTCCCCCTAATTGGCCGGAATTCTGTATTGAATATGTACAATAAGTTACTTCTCTACACTGCCGTTCTGCGTCCAATTTTGACTTATGGATCACCTGTGTGGGGTTATGCTGCAGATTCTAATATTAAAATTCTCGAGGTTGCTCAGAACTCGTTGATTAGAAATACAGTTAAAGCAGATAGATATACTAGAAATTCTAAAATTTATGAAGATCTTAAAATTCTACCTTTCAAAAACTACATACAAAATCTGGCTATTTCCTTTTTTAACAACTTACCCAATATCAATAATGATAATGTTAAAATGCTTAATAACTATATCCCAGTGCCAGATCTCAAAAGATCTAGGAGAATCCTCCTAGACTCGTATAATCCCCCTAACATTTAATTTAGTCACTCGCCGGGTGGTGAGAGAGAGAGAGAGAGTGACCACAATCCTTGTTAAATTTTTATTAAATTTTTATTCATCTGCATTTTATTTAATTTCTCTTAACTTTTTTACTTAATTGCAACCCCACACAGGCTAGACTCTAGACCTCCCTTTTGACTTGTTCCAACGCATCAGTGCAACCAATTGAGTGCCTACTCTCACAGTGCCATAGACCAATCACAGCAGGGCCATTCAGACATCATCAGGACATTCCCACCGAAACCGTATTGAAGAACAACTCCGTTCCTGTAACCACGCCTTCTTGCCATGTTCGAACTACCAATAAGGACACTCTCTACCAGGCAGGCCCACCCACATGAGGCCACATCAACAAACTCGATATGGGATGGAGGAACGCTTCGCGTTCCGTTTCCCAGTGACATCCAGCGTCATCATGACGAAGGAGAACGCATACTCGAAAAGGCTTAGCTGGTGACTCCTCGCCGAATTGTTGTCCATTGTTCTACTCGGTTGCGCGACAAAGGGCCGCCATGTTGGATTTTATGTGATTGAAGCAAAATAAAAAAGTTATTATAGATATGATGCCCTCCTCATTTTACCAGCAGGCCTGGGGCCTGACATATATACATATATTGTCATTCCTTTCATTAAACTTCCACATCCCTCTAATGTAAGTACTTTGAGTATCGCACATTTAACACACACATTCCATTACACGATAGGTCTTTAGTGGCGTCGACTTTCGAAGACACGACTTGCCTGAAACAATTTTCTTCCACGTGCCTTCGACAATGACCATCGTGGTCAGAAAACATTCTAGACTTTGTCAGTAAGATCTAACTTAACGTGGACCTCCTACTAGTGACTGTGGTTAAATCGTTATAGCTCGTTAAATTGATTTGACTCTCTAATTCTTTTGAAAGTTAGTGTAGAGGTTAAGAGAAGGAGAGTCTAAAACTCAAGAATCTTTCAATTGCTCGAGGGAAATCTTTATATAATGCAAAAGAAATCAGATTTTACCGTCTCATCTGTACAATCAACTAAATAAAAAATATTATATAGATAGGATTGGAAACTCTTAAATAATAATTTTTAAAATAACTAGGGAGGTACCCTTTGTCCGCCTGACCAACTTCCATTGTACAAATTATACAACTCTGTTCATACTCATGGCTCAAATTGTAAGGCTGTTATTTACATGCATTATGTAGTTCTATTGAATTGTTCTTTTTTCACAAAATTCGTTCATGGCGACCCTCTTCAGTTAAATTCATTAAAGCTACATTTTCCAACACTTTACAGATTAAGTCTTCAGCTTTGGATAAACCTGCAGCTCTTGAAGCTTCTTGGAAATTGAGCCTTTTGTTACGTTGATTGTTAATAAGCATGAGACAACGCTTTTCTACTTACGCAGCGATTCTAGTTCAGGCAATCGTTGAGATATTTTTCTGCGAGAGCTTGCAGTAATGTACCATCACAACCGTATGGGTGAAATTATACGAAACGAAGCACATGGTTGCCAATCCATGCGAAATCGCCGATTTGGCGCGAACGTTGACATTAATGGGATAGTGTGTAATAAATTTATTACGGCATCGCGAAAAACTTTTTTATCGATAGAGAAAAAAGTGCTTTAGCTTCTGTACATCTGTTTTCAACGCTTTCAATATGTGTAGATCCGTAATGTACAGGGGTCGATGCACATTAAATCTATCGAACTCAAAGTCCTCTCACGGCGTAGTTAGGAGAGGGAGGTGCCTGCTCAGGTCCATTGCCAGTAGCTCTCGAGTTGCTTTATAGAGCGAAGTTAATACAACTCACTCTCCAAAAGATTTGATATTTTGAATATGTTTTACTATGAAAACCACTGGAAAAACCACATGATAGTATCGCTTTTTAATGTATATTTTATATAGTCATCCCGACCCATCAAACTGTCGAATACTATTCAAATTCCCATTCTTCCGTAAGATGCTCAAGTGTCGGCCTAATGATTTAACCGTGGCTCAGAATATTGGTCGCCCACTTATATAGCTTCCATAGTGCGACGTTAATAATGGCCGCTGTAGTCGAGTGGTCAAAGTATCGGATCGTGGCTGGCCTTGGCGCGAGTTCGAGCCCACCGTGTAGGGGAGCGATGCACGCAAAATCTGTTCAGAGCTCAAACGTTCTTCCGTTGGGGGGATGTGGTAGTTAGGAGAGGGGGTGCCGGCTCAGGTGTCATCCACGTCACTTGACCCTGGTTCAAAGTGACGAGGTCCGTCGCCAAAAGCCCTCGTGCAGCTGAACAGGGCGACGTTAATATTCATTCATTCATAGTCTATGAACAACTTTTAAACGAGTTTTTTATAAGCAGCAGTCGATTGATTGATTTAATATTAACGTCGCACTGTTCAGCTACACGAGGGCTTTTGGCGACGGACCACGTAATTTTGAACCATGGTCAAGTGACGTGGACGACACCTGAGCTTTTAACTACCACACCACACCAACGGGAGGACGTTTCAGCTCTCGACAGATTTAACGTGCATCGCTGCCCTACACGGCGGGTCTTTAGTGGTACTGGGATCGAACTCGTGACCAGGCAAAGCAGCAGTCGAAGAGAACGAAATAAAGTTCTTGCGTCTTATTTCTATTTTTGTCGTTATAACACAAGTTGTTCCATGGTTTAATACTTCTTCGACAGAGAGGAGAAAAAATTCTCTTTTAGTTATGCAAAAGAAAGTCGATGAATTCCATTTCCCTGGCGCTCTCCTTCGTCTTCGAAGGAGGATGTGGAAGCGTCCGAATAATTAGTCCTCTGAAACAGTGGACAATATCGAATACAAATACGCGGGGCCGTAATTAGTTTTTCGATAATTCAATCTCTAAGAGCGGGGAGGATTGGCGTCCGGCCAACTGCAAGGGCCGGCCCTTTCTTAGAATCCGGTGTCTCATTACCGATTTACGCCAAGAAGATCATCACCTCTTCTTATTTTCATCCAGCCAGAAGATCGAGATGGCGAGCCTCTTCCCGAAGAAGAAGAAACTTTCCTTTAGTGTTTCGATTTTATGAAAAAAAATAATAAACGGGAAGTTTCGGTGCGTTGCTTTAAATCGTTGTGAACTAAATGTCAGAGGTCTGAGTGGAATCAAATGTATAAGGTCACGGGTGTGTAGTGGCAAACGTCCTCTATACATTCCCACATTCTAATTTCACAACATGAAGGGAGTTTTACTTGTTAAAGAAGGCGCTTATTAGAGGATTGATATGCGGTAGCTAAGGAGGTGATGGTCGCAAACTCGTGGCCGACGTTGTCGAGTAGTGGGTTCGAAGGGTCACTGAACTTCCACCGTGCTATGAGGCGAATGCACGTTAAATCTGTCTAGCTTCAAATTCTTCCCGTTGACGTGGTGTGTAAGTTTGGGGAGAGGTGTGCCAGGTTAGGTATCACCCTCGTTACTTCACTGGGATTTAAGACTGTCTTTGGTTAATGTTAAAGAATACGGCCTAAGTTAGGAATATTTTTCAGATATAAAAGAACTGAAACATTAATATTAGATTCTGGCTTCGCCTATCCTATAGATATATATAATCATTTATTTTACAATATATACTCCTCACTTTTATTCAAGTTAACCCTTTTTTTGTATAAAATGTACATTTCGCATTTTTTCTCCAATATCATAATGCTAAATGTGCTATTCTTTTACATATTCAATTAATATTTGATTATCTATAGAATATTTTGAAATTTTAAAAATGCTATATTATTAACAAATGTATGAATGATAACGTTGTGTCGCCCAATAGTTAGCGACGCTGACTGCTGTGCTGTAGGGACTCGGTTCGAATTCTGAAAAATACATGGATGTTTGTAAATGTATAAAGTGCCTTTGCGGCATGGGGGTACTCTCAATAGTCGTTGAGCCGCAAGTCCTCTCGTGAGGTTCGTGGAAGGTAAAGACAGGTGGGAGGTCCCTGACCAACCCCAGGGTTTTCTCCCTCTAAATTGGGGTGGAACCGAGCCGAATCGTACTGTCACCTGCATGGTGCTCAAAGCTAAGGCTTTTGCTTTAAACTTGCTTTTTTTTTAAATTTTGAGAGGCGTAAAAATTGTAGCCCTTAGCCGAGATGAATTTCGTGGGTCTCGATCTGACTTCGTCAGGCAGGTGGCATTAGTCCTAATGTAAATCTTTCTGAAAATTGAAGCAATTTTCTGTCTGAAAATGTGTTCCGCGTTGAGTTGTACATTGCCAGCCTTAAAAGGATGAGACCTGCCATCAGCAGCCTTCGAAGTGCAACGTTTATCCATGTTAAATAAAGACTGCAACTCATTTTTTTAGGACATTGAAGGGGTGTGGATATCAGGAAGTAGGAATCAGTTCGTGTATGTATCACAATTACGAGGTCCTTCTCGTTTGGCTCCGAAATATGGGTGTCGAGTTCATTTTCTAAAAGGAAGCATTTTCTAGCAAATAAAATTAGGATGTTAGATACTAAAATAGGATGTGTTGCCATTCTTTTTTATGAATATCGATTTTTTTTTTTGGAATTGATTTAAAGAGATTTCGTTAAAATCCAAAAATTCTCTTCGTTTCAAATGAAAAGTCAAGTGATAAAGTATCGGAAAAAAGTTTTAGTATATATATATATACATATATATATATATATATATATTATATATATGTATATTATATATATATATTATATATATATGTTATATATATATATATATATATATATATATATATATATATATATATATATATATATATATATATATATATATATATATATATATATATATATATATATATATTCGTATTTAATTCCTGAAGTGATTTATTGGATGTCTGACAAAACAGAATTTGTAACATTTTGACGTTAAACTGGTCATAAAATTAAAGAATAATGACAGAAATAAAAAATTACAGAAAACAGAAATACTCAACCAAAAATTATTAATAGGAATGTGTATAAAATTATTAGTTAATTACAATGTTTGACAGTTGATTTTTTGGAATATATTGAAATTAAAACCAAATATATGAAAATTGAAAAATGAAAAAATATTAAGGCACCTTTGTGGCGGTTTGCTTCTGAGTAAACCCTAAAGGAAAATATGTGTGTGACCCTTCCCTAACCGATGGGGGAGACTCAGTCAGTCTGTAACCAATTTTGGCCGATAGCGGAACCCCCGAAATCGGTGGCTGTACCTACCCACAAAATAGTAATTTTCACTTTATATTTAATTGTTTGTGTATCGTGTGTGTCGTCATAATAAATGTTTTTAAAAACCTGAAAACTAGGACTGATAACTTGAATACGCGACACAATTTCTGGTGACCCGAACGTGATATTTTATGCAAATTCAAGAGGAATATAAATCGAAAGTGAACTGTTTTTTTTAATTGATTGGATTTTTCTTGGATGAACTACGACTCATACTGAAGAGCTTTGATTCGAGGCAGGCACTTTTTTTTAATTCAAATTTATTGAATTGTTTAAATTTAAAAATGGATCTTGAAAGGTTAAAAGATAAAAGGAAAATTTTAAGGATGTCTATTACTAAGCATTTAACAAAAGTAGAATTTACTTTAAGTAAGGAAATTTCTGCGGAATTCAATAAAGAGGTAAAATTTGTGGAGCTTTTGAGCTTAAAGTCTCAACTCGCAGAAAAATCAAATGAGTTGATTAAAGCTGATGAGAATATACAATTACAAATCAAAATAAGTGAAATGGCAACTGATCTATGATCGTGTGAAGAATATAAAGATAGAGGTATAGATTTAAAAACTCAACTACATAGACAAATAGAAATTTTATCTGATAGGCCGGAAATTAGGACAGGAGGCTGTCCAAGCACACACAGCTAATAGGGATAATGCTATTTCTTTTAGAAACGAAACTAAAACTGTTAAATTACCTAAGCTACACCTTTCAAGGGGATTGTAGTCAATTTCTAGACTTTTGGAATTCTTTCCAAGTTGCCATTCATAACAATGATTCGTTAACTTAAGTTGAAAAGTTTACATACCTAAAAACATCTTGAAGGAATTGCTTTAAATGCAGTTTCGGGATTTTCGCTTACATATCAAAATTATGATGCATCGATAAAACTATTAAAAGAAAGGTTTGGGTCGAACAGATAAAATTATTTCATCTCATATGCATAAACTTTTATTAATTGATCCTGTAAAATCATGTTTTAATGTAACAGGTTTGAGAAAAATGTATGATTCAATAGAGAAACGCAGATTAGATCATTATAATCGTTGGGTGTGGCTACAGGAACATATAGTAATTTATTGTGTCCGGTCATTTTATAAAAGTTACCCGAAGAATTAAATTTAGATTATAATAGTCAAAGTAAAACAGATGAATCAATGATTTAGTAGAATTCTTAAGAAAGGAGGTAGACTGTGTAGAGAAGCTTCGCTTACGAAATTGTGAAAGGTATTATTATGGATTTGTATGTTCACATGCAAACACAATTTCTAAAAGTTTCAAAAGTTTCTCTAAACCGTACAAGAGATTTCTAAATAAGTCAAAAATAAAACTGTTTTTATGTTCTTAAACATGAAATTTGTATATTTTTATGCATGAAACAAGCTTCTCGCAACGACAAAAAGCATTTCACATCTGAGTTATAATTAGTTAACATTTATTGTAATACATTTGAATATTAAAGCTTAAAAACTTGTCTGAACAATAAATAAACATTAATATTTGGAATGAATTAAAATATTAAAAATATTATTGTTTAGTTTCCTCAGAAACATGTAACATAAAAATATCACTATGAATTTTTTAAAAAATTGACATTTTTTGTCACGATATATGGATTTCAGTCAAATATTTTGGGAAAATCCCCAAAAACTCACATGAATATATATAGGTACGTATCAGTAACATGAGGGAAAAAATTTGATACTCAAACATACATTATTTTCTGAGAAAAAGATGTATTCAGTTTTAAAAACATTTTTGACAAAATTGAATTTTTACTATAAAGTGTGACTTCATCAGAAAAAGAATGAATTACAACATGTATTTGTCCCATTTTACTAAACATTAGCATCTTTGCAATTTATTTTGCATAAAAATAATAAACAAAAAGAGTCTTAAATTGTCCAGAATAGCATTTTTCAGTTTTTTTAACGAGATAATTTCTAATATTACATCAATTTTCTCAATTCTGTGTCAATTTTTGAAGAATTAGTAGCTTTCATGTTTTACAGATATCAAATTTGAACATAAAGCATCATAAATATAATGTGAAAATGTATCAATATGGTTTGGGTTTGAATTTGAGATGGTATTTAAAAGTACCTGATTATACGACATTTTGAAAATTTTCGCTGGGTTTTGTTGTTGCAGACAGTTTCTAAGTTTTAAACTTCAAAAAGTGCTCTAAACTAGACAAATGATTTCTAAAACAGCCAAAATAAAATTGTTTTCATGTTTTTAAACATGAAATTTATGTATTTTTATGTATGTAACAAGCTTCTCGCAAAGACAACAAACATCACATTTGATGTGTCATCTCATACTTTTTTCTCAGAAACTATTAAATATAAATACTCAAATTTTTATTTATATCATTTAGACATTTATATTTATACTGAAGTGAAATTTTTTTAAATATATATTAATTAGTTTTTTCAAAGACAAACTGTTAGTTCACCGAGCATTAATATTGAAAATTGTTATTTTTTGTTATATCTGCTTTCTATTTGGATGTTTTAAGAATATTACAAAAATGTCACTTCAGTATACACAATTACATTTAAGAATCACAGAGTACATCCATACAGGAAATTTACACATTTTTAAAAATATAAATTTTAGAAAACAGAATTTTTTATTAAAAATATCTTACCTTATCAAAAAAAAATGTAGCCTATAATTTATTTTGCAGGGTAATGAAGGGTAAGATGATTGATTCCCTTCGATTTCCATTGATTCAATGGATGGTATGAAATACTATTGTTTAGATGAAAAGCAGGTGTTTTACATCTGCAATATTTTAACAACTATTACCTGTCCAGTATCAAATTGGTTGCAATAAGTACACTAATTTCTGCCATATCCCTCATTTTTAAGCTACTGAAATAATTTTATAACTCATTTTTTCATAAAGCACGTTTTCAATCTTTACAAACAAGTTATTAAGTATTTAAAAGTATAAAAATTTCAAAAGGAAAAATTTATACACATAACAAAAAAACTCGAATTACATACACAACAAAAATTTCACGCAGGTACTAAATTTCAAATTAAAAGCAAATATTTTCATCATATTTACAAACTTGGCTCCAACGTAAACAAACTAACAGCTAAACTTGCAGTAAAGTTTCATTTAATCTACAGTTAATTGTGTATGATTAAATGAAATTTTGTGGAGGCTTTGCAAATTCTCAGATTTAAAAAGTCAATATTTACACTTAATCTGTCAAAGTGGGCGTGGCCTGTGGCAGTTGATTATTTTTTTAAAGCCATTTTAAAATACTTGTAATTCAGATAACGGCTTTTATGTTATATCATTGGAGAAAGGTTACGTTATATCATTATCCAAATCACATATGAGTCGCTCGCTTAGTACTTCTGAAAAGAACACATCATGAATCGCGAAAGGGGAGTGATTCATTGGAATCCTATAAGAAAGTTCTGCAACATTAATTATCAAAAGTCTGTGGTTCCTTTTCACATAACTCGTTGATATGCGAAAATGGGCAGTGACACCTGCGTCAGTCACCCTCTGAAGAAAGGGATAAAATGCTACATCTCTGGTTTCTCTCTCTGCTAAGAGAATAAACGATGGTTCGATCTAACATTATCGGCTTTCGTTAACGCAAAACCGAAAGGAAGTGTTCAATTGCGCTGTATGTTAGATGGTGGCGCCAATAAATCTTTTGTACTGAGGGAAGTTGTTGAGTTATTGGATTTAAAGGTTGTTGATAAGGAGGCGTTAGTTATGTACACTTTCGGAAGTGAAGCCGCCGACAAACGCACTTATGAGTACGCACAAGTAACGTTGCAAAATGTACAAATTAATAAGTATATTAAAATACAACGTTATTGATTCGATCACTTCAGCTAGAATTCCGATTCCATCCAAGTTTATAAGAAACATCGTGTTGGAAAGGGGAATCGAGTTAGCGGATAATAGGACCTCTGAAAGTATTCATGTTTTGATTGGTTCGGATTACATTTCAGAAATCTTAGGAGAAAGGAACATTAGAATTAGCAAAAGATTAATTGCGGTTGATAGTATTTTCCGATATTTAATACAGGGAAAGGAAGATCAAGTTAATTATACAGATATATTTGCTAATCATTTAATCGTAGAGAATGAGGAGTTCGATTTTGATAGAGTAAGGAATTTGTGGTCATTAGAAACAATTGGGATAAATCCGGATAATGAAGTGTCCTTGTCAGATAAAAAAAATTTTAAATCATTCGAACAAAATACGGTGTATAGAAACAAGATATGAAACTCGATTGTTGTGGAAAGAAGATAGTAGAGTTTTAAAAAGTAATTATGAAATAGTAAAGCGTCGTTTATTCGGTTTAAGTAAAACGTTTCAGAAAAACGAAGAATTATATTTAAAACACGATGAAATCATAAGGGAACACTTAAGGGATGGTATTAAAGAACGGGTGAACCTGAATTTAGATCAAAATATCAACACAGGATATTTTCTACCACATCACGCTGTAGAGCGCGAACAAAAGAACAGTACAAAGGTTAGAATAGTTTTCGGTGCATCATTAATTGATCGTTAACGAATTATCATTAACGAATCGTCATTAACGAATCGTTATCATTAAACGATTGTTTAGAAAGCGGACCAAATTTAAATCCCGATTTACTTAAAATCATATTACGGTTCAGATTACACAAAATTGCATTTTGTGCAGATATTTAGCGCGCTTTCTTAGAAATAGGAATCGTCGAGGAAGATAGGCAATTTTTAAAATTTTTATGGATAAAGAAAGGGGGCATAATCTCGATCTCATAATGTAGAAACTTTTCACTATACGCGAGTAACGTTTGGTGTCAAATGCAGTCCATTCTTACTGGCCGCTGTCATCAGACTGCATATAGAAAAATTCATAAATAAATACAAGAGAGGGTGTGAAATGCTCAATGAACTCTATGTTGACGACCTGATTAATAGTTCTTCCGATGCAACAGAAGCCCTACAGCTGAGTGAAGGAATGATTCACATACTTAGTGAAACGGGGATGAATTTTCGTAGATGGGCTACAAATTCCACTACGTTACACGAGGCTTGGAAACGTGCAAATATCGATTGTCGGGAAATATCACAAGTATCAGGTGTGCCATTGAAGATACTTGAAATAATCTGGAACAATGTGAATGACAATTTAAAATTTGATATTAAACAATTCGAGAAGTTGAATAATCTTGTGAAAGTAACGAAAAGAGTCATTTTGTCTGCTAGTGGTATGCTTTTTGATCCAATCGGTGTAATGAACCCTTCTGCTATTTGGATGAAGCTATTGCTACAAAGAATGGGGGAATCGGGCATATCATGGGATGAATGCGTTCCTAATGATATTAAAGCCACATTTACAGAATGGATAAATGAAATAGAAATTTTAAAACAGTGTGTTGAAAATTCCCAGGCTATATTTCAATGAGATAAATTGGGAATCAATAGAGTTTCATTTATTTTCAGACGCAAGTCCTAAATGCTATGGTTCTGTGGCTTATTTTCTATTAAAGCATACGGATAAATATTTCACCAGCTTCATTATGTCAAAATCTCGTTTGGCTCCTTTAAAGAAACTCACGCTGCCTAGATTAGAATTATTAGGTGCTTTGATTTCAGCAAGATTGGGACATTATTTACAAAATACTTTTCCCATGTTGAAAAAGGAAAATATCTACTTTTGGAGTGACTCTCAAATATGCATCCACTGGATTAAGGGAAAGGCCGATGATTGGAAGCCGTTTGTATCGGAAATTAAGGAGAAAACGGATCCGAACAGATGGCATCATTGTGTTGAAAAGAGCAATCCAGCTGACAAATTAACTAGGGGAATGAATGCTAAAGCTCTTGTGAAGGATGAGATTTGTATAAAAGGACCATCGTGGCTTTTAGAGCCCAATATCCCGTACAACAATTTAAGTGATCCAATTGACACCGATTTAGACTCAATTAAAGAAGAAAAACGAAAGGTTGCTGTGTTTTTACCAACGACAATGAACCTTTGCAGTCTTTACTAATTCTTCATAGTTACACTAATTTGTACAAGGTTATTAGGATAACATCCTATGTCTTAAGATTTGTGAGCAATGGTATACATAACACGGAAAAGATAACAGGCAACTTGAAGGTTATTTAACGCAGAGAAATATTGGATTCGTTGCGTACAGTTAACAGATTTCAAAATAGAATACGAAGAAGTAAAGCAACATAAATATGTATCGCGACATTCTAAACTTTTCTGTCTGAATCCTGTAATGACTAAAGAGGGACTCTTGTGCTTAGGTGGACGATTGCAAAAATCTAACTTCAACTTTTACGAAAAACACCCACTCATTCTCCCTTCTAAATCGAGATTCTCGGAACTCCTGATAGTGAGAGAACATCAGAGGCTGCATCATGCTGGTGTATGTGAAACTGAAACGCAAATTAGAGAGACTTATTGGATTCTTTGTGGGAGACAAACAGTTAAATCTTGTTTGAAAAAATGTCTTATTTACCGGAGGTTCAAAGTTCGACCTGGGAACCAGATAACTGCTCCATTGCCAGAAAATAGAATCCAAGCAGAAAATCCATTCGAAACTGTAGGTATAGATTTTGCTGGGCATATTTACACAAAGAAAGATGAAAAGGCGTACATATCCTTATTTGCTTGTGCGGTCACTCGTGCCATTCATCTTGAAGCTGTGTCCTCTTTGAGTACTGAACATTTTTTATTAGCTGTCCGCAGGTTCATTGCTAGAAGCGGGATTTGTCATACAGTGAACTCGGACAATGCAAGGACTTTCAAAAGTGCGGACATTGAACTCAAAAGACTCTACATGAGCATTTGTGAACCAGATGTACAAAATTATTTTGGTAAAAAAGGTATAAAATGGCAGTACATTGTTGAGCGTGCTGCATGGTGGGGAGGTTACTGAGAGCGAATGGTTCAAATAACAAAAATTGCATTAAGGAAAATTTTGGGAAAGGCATTAATTTCCTTTGAAGAACTACAAACAATTTTGGCTGAAATAGAAGCAATAATAAATTCGCGTCCATTAACTTATGTTTATAATGAACCTAATGAACCATTTCATCTCACTCCTTCCAACTTTTTAACTGGAAGAAGAGTAACTGCCTTACCTAATTGGTCAGTCAAGAGAAATATTAAATTATTTAAAGGTAAAAAAAAATTAATTAAAAGATATCTTTATCGTGAAAGGTTACTTAATATTTTTTTGGAATTTATGGAAATAAGAGTATCTTCTCCAGTTAAAAAGTGCTAATTTAAATAAAAATGTAAATGTAAAAACTCAATTTAATGTAAATGATGTAGTATTATTAGGTGAAGAGAAGGTTCCTCGACAATTGTTGAGACTTGGAAAGATCATTGAGATCCACAAGGTACGAGATGGTAAAGTAAGGTCTGCCACCATTAAAACATCAACAAGTATTATGAAACGTCCTGTACAATTACTATATAATCTTGAAATAGTGAATAATGAGTAGATTTCTTCTTTGATTTATATTTCCTTTTTATTATTTTCTTGTGAATTGTATTGCACAACTTGGTAACTAATTATTTTGTATATGCTTTGGAATTCATTGTATTCTTAACCTTGAATTTATTGAATTTGAATTTTGTTTATGTATTGTACATAGAAATTGTATTGAAATATTGAGGATGAATTTCTTCATTTGGGCAGGAGGATGTGGCAGTTTGCTTCTGAGTAATCCCTAAAGGGAAATATGTGTGAACCTTCCCTAACCGATGGGGGGAGACTCAGTCAGTCTGTAACCAACTTTGGCCGATAGCGGAACCCCCGAAATCGATGGGTGTGCCTACCCACAAAATAGTAGTTTTCAATTTATATTTAATTATTTGTGTGTCGTCATAATAAATGTTTTAAAAAACCTGAAAACAAGGGCTGATAACTTGAATACGCGACAACCTTTTGTGGAAAACGTTTTTCTTTAACATGGTGTATGGTCTATTCTGACAGATATGCATACCTCACATCTTGATTTCGTAGATTTTACCAAAGTATTGATAAAGTCTTCTTTTTCCATCTTGGAGGATCCGGGAAGGAATTGGGCACGTCGAAACTTGGTGACCTAATGAATCCCATACATGTACAATCTGATTTAAGTCGGGTAAGTAAGGTGGTTAGTCCGTTCGAGAGATAGTTTCTGTTTCCAAGTATTCCGACACCACATATGCTTAATGTAGCCTAGAATTGTCCTCCATTAACAAAACCTATGTGATAAAAGCCCTCCCCCAAGCAGTTTATTTGGGGCTCCAACGAGTCCACGTGTCTCCATACAAGTGGTGTTACAGAACAAAAAAGATACGCAGCTTGGTGCGTCCATTTGCCATGATTCCTTCCAAAACATTAAACCGTGGTCCCAGAAACGGGATATTTCAAGGACTAGGGAAAGCCCATTGAGCAAATGCTTTGCGTCTTCAGATCAAAACATATGTAGAATCATTGTTCGGACTATATTTGAACTCGTCAGTAGACAATCCAATCTTCTTGGGTGCATGCCGACGGCACCAGTTTAAACAGGCCCCTCTGGTGCTAAAGTGAGTGGGACACAAATTATTGGTTTTCTCGCAAACTGTCCAACCTCGTTAACCATTTTTGCATTAGTAGAAAGCTAATTGAAGTTCCTGTAGAAACCTGGAGGTCTAAAACCAAATATCTTGTACTCGTTTTGTGGTTTCTTCGAACCGACAATGACAGAAAACAGGCTTTGGATGCAATTGTTGCTCTAAGTCTTTAAAGGCGCTGTCTATCAACTGATTCGGTGCTTAATTATATCCAAGCTCTTGATATATTACCTTCAGGGATTTTTAAATCTTCGGTGACCTCCTTTTGTGTTTGACCTCCCCCGATTCTAACAATTTTTCGGGTTTTTTTACCTTAATTTAATTGATGTCTTTGAGCCATAGCTAATAACTATTGACCATTATCAGAAAACATATATTCACTTTAAACAGTACTACAGATCGGAAACCTAACAGGCCCACTACACTGACAATAACCTAATTTACATATTTTCTAACGTATGCGGGAAGGTGCAATTTTGTATTCAATTGTATTTAATTAACATAAATTGCAACAATTGGTTGCAACAGTAACTTAGTGAGCATATTTTGTCATCTTGTCCTTTAATTTTGATGACGAGTGTACGAACCTTTACACGGTAAGTCTTAATTGGCACCAGGGTGCAAACCTTCGAGCCACCGACGAGTTCACGACCATGACCACTCGACTTCTGCAGCCACAGGCGAAGTTACAAAAGTTATATGAAATTGCCTTTTTTATGAATATAACGGCTGAGTTAACTTGTATCGATCAAATTATTGATTGTTTATTAACATCGTGCCTTGAAGTAACAAGAGGACTCTGATGATACTTTATCAGTAATCAAAGAACGACAAGGTCCAGTAGCTTATCTAATGAGCGGGGACAGACTTGGTCTAAAGCTTCAATTTTTTCTCATGACTTTCTAGCTTAAAGAATCCATGAATCTAGTGTGTGACTCCTACATCTTGTGGTATAATGTTCTGTATATCTCATAGCCTTTGTTGATGAAGACTCCCCATTTATATTATTTATTTTTGTAAGATGTCTTTCTTCTGTATTCCGTATCGGTAAGAAATGATGCCCTTTCATGGTTTGTGCATGCCGCCGACTGATGGCGTGTTTTCTACCCTAAAGCAGTTGGTAACTCTTGGCGTCATTTCCTTCCCTCTCTACCAATTTCATCAGAAATTGAGCAAGATTCGAATGAGCGATTCATCTCTGTAAAGAATCAATAAAATTCAATGTCATTGCATTAAATGGAGCCCCACCTGGACCTCATCCAAGAAAACTTTATCGACAATGGGATCTTAACTTTTCTTTCTCTTCCCCCAAGTAGGTGATGAAAAAGGTCAGGAAAGCTTATTCTTTTCTGTAGCTGAAGAATTCGAAATATCCAAAAGTTTGCAGACGCTCAATGTAATCAATTATTTAATTCGGTCAGACTCATCGCGGTGGCTCCCAAGTGGCAATTTATCCATGAAACAACACATTAAGATCTCGGGATTAATTCCCGACTTAGATTTATGCTTTTACTGGTGAAGGTTTTAATAGAGAGGATTTTAATTTTTTAAAATATTCTTTCTTGCTTTTGTATTTAGAAGGATTGATTAACGTCCCCTCTGAAGGTTTCATCTCTGTTAGAAAACAATGTCGCGGCAAAAGTTCTGAATCCTGATCGGAGGAATTAAGGCATGGGTTGATAATTTAATTCACAACATTTTCATACTTTTTGAGAAAATTGAAACCCAAACTAATTTCAGAATTTTTTTTTACTCGGTAATATTTGATGGAGTCGAGAGAAAAACAGGACTCAAATCATCGAAGTCTGCTGAGAACCTTCTGAAATCAAATATCAGCTATTGATACATGCGATGAACTATAATTCAGTGCATGTGTTAGTAACGAACACGAGATGTTTGATCATAATTACGAGTATATTTCCATTTACCAATGCGTGTAACTGTACGCACTGGTAAATCGAAATATGTATTTCTGTGTGTGAGAAGCGAGATAAACTCAGAGAAATGATAATCCTTGTTCTGAATTTTGGGAATTCAGAGAGTTTAGAACAAATGTATAAATGATCTTTCTATAATGAATTTTTTTCCATTTAAAGGCTCACTGGTATTGTAAGCAGCTAATGTGGGCGTATAACTAGAGAAAAGACTGAGATCTGCTAGAATGAAATGAAGATTCTTACAAAATATGTTGAAAAGGCATTGGAGCCTTTCGTATGGGACGGAGATGAGAAATAAAATGTGAGATCTATCTGAATGCGTACAAAAACCAACGGCTTTTCGTAGCATTACTGTGAATATAAACAGGGAAGGATAAATTTAGAAGAAAGTAGTTATTTCAGACTGACACAGTCAATTCACATCTTTCTGAACTCGGGGGATATTATTTACGTTGTGGTTTTCTATTATACAAATTAAAGTTTGATTTCTAAATATAAATAACAATGCCTTAGTTTCATTTTGAGTATTAAAAAAGCATTAAAGCTTCTAGTCTGTTCAAATAATGTATCTGAATTATAAAAAGAAAAGAGAATTAGAGTCCTCTACATCATCGTGGAGTGGTTGAACTTTTTAATCAGCATCTTGTCTGCGTCATATGTTTTGAGATGGTAAGAACATCTTTGTAAAAGTATCATAAAGCAGTTAAGTACTGACGGAACAAAAATGAACTGGGGGAGACTAAGAACACACACAAGTATTTAACTTCAAATGTACATTCCTTTCCGTGCATTCAGTTCGAGATGCCAAATATTCTTACGGGGCACACAGATCCTATCTCTCTTTTTTATTTAACTTTAGAAAAGTTTTATTTTAGAAAAAAAATGGGAGAAATATCGCGCTTCTTGAAGTAAATAAAATGTCAATAAGCACACAACAGAAGTAAAAATGACTAATTATCACATAGAAGCAAAACGAGAACTAACAGAAAGGAGAAAGTAACAATTAAAGTCATTCGTGAGCTAATTCTACATCCAGTTTTGACAGATTCCAAGTTCTATTTGTTTCTGATATTTTAAGAGTTACGAGGGCTGTTTCGAAATTAAGTTTAGTCCATTTCTTTTTTCATAGTGAAATGGTGTGCTTCACGACGCTAACACTCATTGCTTCACGACGGAAGAAGCAATGAGTGTTAGCGCATACGCAAAAAAATAGAGGTAAGCAGTAGACGAAGTGCCCAAACTCAAACGAGGGCAAATCAATGTGACCACGTTAAGCAAATTGAAATCTGTTATTTGACAAAAAGGCTCGAGTCAAAGGATTTTGTTCTTGATAATGATGAAACAGCGCACCAACCAACAGAATACATTCATCATATAGGATGGGATAGTTTCAATCACCAGGTATGACATAATCCCATCAGGCTAATTTTTTCGGCATTCAGTTCAGCATTTTCGAAACGTCACGCGACGGAACCAAGGAAAGGGATGTGAACAACTTCCTGAAATCGCGAATCACCGATTTTTTACCAGGAACCTGTTTAAATGAATTTCGGTAAATTATCCATGACGATAATGCGCACACATTAAAATTACAAGACGTGTCCAGAAACTAAGTTTGTTGTGGAGGAACTCGCATAAAAATTCTTTATTGAAAATAAATGTACTTTTACAATAAAGATCATGTTGGAAACTATTTTTCTACATAGTTATCACCTTTTTTCAGACACATTTCTCATAACATTTACTTGGCTAAAAAAAAAAATGACGTCAGTGAAGAGGGCCATTCCTGAACAGCCCTGTGTGGAAACTTATCTTATAGTTTGTTTTAACGAATTTTCTCATTCACTTTTTCAACCAAACCATCGCCAACAACATTAGCCCGTCCACTCCGTGCTTCGCCATGAAGAGTGGTGCATCCATCATTGGATTGTCCGAATCCACCATTGGATTGTTCGAATCCACCATTTCATCCCTCATTGCATTTTCACCATTAACCTCTACACGTAGACCATGAATTTCAAGAGGTTTAACATTCCTCGCGTTCAAAATAAGGATTACAGAAAGTACTTCACAGTCAATATTTATAACGCTCCCTAACCCGTGCAAAAGCAATACAGTCTGGCTGTACTGGTGTCTTTGGATTGACAATCAACTGGACACACGCAAGGGTTGAACTCCAGTAGAAGGAAGCTGTACTTAGTTTCTTGATAGGACTGAATTTTTCTTCGACTTACTTTCGGAACAACCCTCGTATATCACCTTCGCAAGATAACGTATGCGAAACTCCTTATAATTCTTTCCGGCTACATCTAAGAACAGCATTATGTATGAGACTAGAAGATGCAGTTTCTCTTATTTCTTAGCCTTTTCAGTAGGAAAGGAACAAGCAGGAGGAGTAATAGAATTATTAGAAAAAAAAATAAAACAAAAACCACACACACTTATTCAATGAAGTAATAAAAGACTTCTATTGTGTAGTGATGTTTTCTATATAGTAAATAACTTGGATTATTTCCTTGTCCTACTGAATGAGAATTGGTCAAACATAACCGAAAAATTCATATTGTCTTTAAAAAATTAGAATTAAATGCTTAACATCACGCTTTCATGGATTGTAGTAATTTTCGAATGCTATTTCTTCCTTCAGACATTCTTCTTTCGCGGAAGGGACAGAGGAGGACGTGCATCGTCTGCGGAACTTCAGCCTCACTCCCAAGGGGGTGATCAACTGGGGAGACTCTTTCCGTTCCCATTCCCTCACTTCGGTTCCGGGACTGGAGCCCCTCCCCTCGAGCAGCAGCCAATGGGATGTCGCCTCTACTAAATCCTATCCAATGACCGCCTCCAATTCACAGTGGAATTGCGGAAGAGTGCCTCAAAGGTAAGGAATCGAAACATGAGTTACATTTGCAGTTTAGGTCAATGGTAGGACTTTTGGATTTTTAAGGTTGGCTTCTCGTACAGATTCATATTGTGCAGAATTTTTTTTGTTTTGTTTTCATCGATAGCTAATACTATTTAATATACCGCAATTTTTTTTAAATCTATAAGTTGGGCAAGCACATGTTGCCTCTTTTCTTTTACGTTGCCCCTCATGTGATTATAGTAGCACGCTCACTTGACTTGTCTGTGGTTGACCACGACTGAAAAATTTTATAGCAAGTTATGGTAAAAAACTGAACTCAGTGGCGCAACAGCCCACAGACTGTGCCCATCTCAGTTTTCATGGCCTTGGGCAATGAGCAGATGTTTTGGTAAAGTGCTCAGTCTGACGCGAAATCCCCAATGTTTAGCTCCCAAGCAAGCTTGGTATTCATTTATCGACCCACTGAAGGGATGGAAGGTTGAACATGGTAAGAAAAAACAAAATTCGTATGTATAAGAAGATCTATATGACCTGTGTACTTGCAGGACTGAATCTATTTGTATTAATCTGGTTGCTTAAAATAAAAGCATAGAAGAATGTTACGTACAATTCCTTTGTTAAATCAATTTTGTGACTTGCATTATATTTGCTAAATCAAAGATAAATGTTCCCTACACACTAAATATTTACTCTGCAAATATTAAAATTATCAGTCAACTGTTAATTGTGCTGATGAACAGTTAATCACTATTCGTACGTTGTCCGTTCAATGAGTCGAGTTATCGTTTTGATTCCTGGTGCAGAGGACTTTAAAGAGGACAATCGAAGCTCAAAATCTTCTCGTGAACGTGGTGTAGAAATTTAGAGAGTGGGTTACCAGGTTAGGTATCCTCCAGTAGTAGACTCTCCCGAATCATACGCAGTGATTTCATGCTTAGGTCAGGATGGAATGACTAACTACTCAAAACCACTGACTTCCACACTCTTGACACTTTATTACACACTTAAATGTACTGTTATCATACGTTAATTAGAACACTCCCATACCTTCTCACTCTTTAGTGTGTGGGGGCATACTACCCCACGCTTTCACAGCGCCCTTGTCGCGAGCCCACTAAATACCCGTCATGTAGGAAAGCGATTCCCGTTAAATCTGCCGAGAGCTCAAACGTCCTCCCGTTGGTGTGGTGTGGTAGTTAGGAGAGGGGGGTGCCAGCTCAGGTGTCGTCCATGTCACTTGACCATGGTTCAAAATCGCGTGGTCCGTCATCCAAAGCTTTCGTGTAGGTGAACAGTGCGACGTAAGTATTCACTCACTCACGCTTTCACAGCACCCTCTATAGTTGGGCTCTAACAATCCTCGTCACTTGGCTGTGGCTCAAAATTACGAGGATCGACACCCATAGTCTTCGACCAGCTTAAAAATGCGACGTTAATTAAAAAAAATTAATCAACTCTTGAATATTTTGGAAATGTCTGGTCCTTCGAACTGTTGGTGTGGAAGGAAATACCCAAACCAAGCGAGACAATGTTCAATATTGTTTCATTCGCGCTGAAATGGTTGTTTCAGTTATTGGTCCCATCTGGGACAAAAGTAACATCTACAACGCTTCGATGTAGGGTGTTAGGAGTTTCTGTCATGTCAAATCTTAACTCAAAGTTTGTCAGAAAATGCCCGCTGGAACTTAACAAGGCCCTTGCTGCATTTTACTCGGCTTCTTTGAACGTGGAGAATATCACTCGTGAAATTGCGCTGATGAACCTTCCTGCAGTTCAATGCACTCTTAGTATAAAATTTTATAGTAACAGTGAATTACTTTATAATGAGAAATCTCTCTATGAGTCTTTTTCATAAAATTCTGAAGAATTTTGTGCCCATTTAATCAAACTTCTTAGGGAATATTTTGTTTGTCAAAGTCGCACTCCAAAGTGTTATTGACGAATTTTTAAGTCGTGATTAAGGGACCAGGACGACACGTGACTCTTATGTAAATGAGAGATGTAAAGAGACATTGTAAAATTAACTTTTATGTCGTCTGAGCACAACTCAAATGGGGTCGCAATTTGCAAACGGGAGTGAACTGCTCTCCCAGTTAATTAAAAATATTACTTATCTGATCCAAGATAAAGTCAGACAGACGAACATCGTTCACCTCTCCTACCATTGATAACAAGTGTTATGTGTAGGTCTAATATATAATTCTGTAAATAAAACTTCTCAAATATAATATCGAGATTTCACTATCAGCATCTCTCATCCTCGCGAGCTACTCTCTCCTTACATAAACAATAATTCTCCTTTGCGTACGTCATCATAGAAAGAGGTTAAATCGAATCATTCTGAAGGTTTTCCCTCTCGAGGTGACAAGGAGAGTCCGCTGCAGTTTTAAAGAACTTAATGCGGCTTTTTTAACCTTCGGTTACTTCGGACCCTTTTGAGTTGAGATTACATAGTGAAGTATTTAACAATTCCAACTTTGCAGAAATTAGGATTTCTTTAAAATCTACAGGATTTTTGCGCTCACTTTTCTTTTTCCATATGGTTGAAATTCCAAATAGAACTGCCTTGTGTGTATTTTCTTTTTTCTATTCTGAACTACGCTTATATATTAACCTTAGTGGTGATCAGTTGTCCTAATTCTGAGGGATATCAATGGATCCAACTCTGAAGATTATTGCGGGAAATTATAAAAAATGGTTGTATGCTGAGAGGGAGATTAACATGAAAGTGGCTATTGGCGATGGAGCTCATCATTTTGAACCATGGTCAAGTGACGAGGCCCACACCTAAGCTGGTATTTTCCTCTCCTATCTCCTACATCACTCCAACGGGAGAACGTTTAAGCCTTGACATATTTAATGTACAACGGCCGCCTCTACACTGCGAGTCTTTAGTGGAACCAGGATTTAAACTCATAACACGACAGTCACGAGTCCTAGACCTTGACTACTAGGCAACCGTGGCCCCTGTTGTGTGTTCAATCGTCTTTCAAAAATTGTGGGTCGGTCGATCCATTCGGGAGTCGTTATTCTGGTAGCATTAAAAACATCAGAAGCTTGGCATTGATGCTAGCAAACGGGATTCCTGACTGAAGTGAAGTCTTTTACGCAGAATATCAAAGCATTCACGATGCATTTGGCTCTTAATTAAGTATGTATTAACTTGCAGAAATTAAGAGCACGATGAATATTTTGAGTTATTAAGATTTAAAAAGGAAGGTTCTGTGATATGAAATGAATCGTTGCTGTTGTTACTAATGCCACCTGTCGGACGATGTCAGAGCTAGAATCACGAAATTCATCGCGGCAAAGGGCCCTTCGTTTGCTGTAACTTTGAGATGACGGTACGATTCGGCTCGGTTCCTCCCCAGTTTTTAGGGAAAACACCCTGGAGCTTGTCAGGGGCTTCCTACCACTCTTTCCCTTCCCCTAGTCTCACGAGAGGACTTACGGCTCGACGGCTATTTAGCGTGCCCCCATGATGCACGGGAACTGCACATTTACAAACATCCATGCCTTCTCCGGGATTCGAAACCAGGCCCTACGGCACAGCAGTCGCTATATCGGATGAGCGGCCAATGGAGTCTCAAATGAACCAACAATCTCCACGTAATACTTCCTCCAAGCGATAAGTAGTTTATTTTAATCCTGAAAACGAAAAAAAAAACCGAAGAAATAATATTATTAAAAAATACGAATTACGAAACGATACCAAAAAAAAAAAAAGGATAACGATACAAAAGAGAAATGTAACGATGTCAATTATTCTCCTTTTTCCACATTTTTTGTGGATCATCTTCACATTATGGACACTTTCTGTGTCAACGCCTTCTCTTTTCGTTCGCTGCTCAGCGACACTCCCACCTGACATCACTACACGATTCATCAGTGTTTGTCCTTCCCCTTCATTTTAATATCATGTAACACGAGCACCACGGCATTAATTGCTTTTATACTCCATTTTATCTTTTTTATCTTCAAAATTCTGTGTCTACTATCTGATTTCATTTCGCAAAAGAAAGGACGAATTAGAGATGAGCACAGATTTCTGCCACCTCCCTCCGGAATGGTGCCTCATTAAATCTGTTCCATACTTGCCAATTGAATTATTTCTCGCTCTCTCACCGGTAGTATGTCCTCAGCTGCAGGTGAGAAGCTTTCTTTTAGAACGGCTCTGAGCTGTTGTTAATAATTTTGAAAGCATCTTTTAAATTTTATGGAACTTTCAATTAATTATTCTCTTTTTTCTTATTAATTATAATGAGAGCGTAATACTTTTTGTTTGGTAAGGTACCTCGTATTCTGAAGCCGTGGGCCGTGGAGAAAATTGTAACAATATTTTAATATATCGGATTTTTAAAAAATCCCTTAAATCCACATTTTTTCATACAATTTCTTAAAGAAGTCAAAAATCTTAAAAGCTCCTAATCAAAATCATAGAGGGGGGGCGCTCATTGGATTGAATTGAATGGATCGTGCCTATCACGTGGCATTAAAAAGACAGAAAAAATCGAGTTGTGGCTGCGAAATAATCTAATTCGGGTTTTACGGAATATGATCGGAACTAGAAAACAAAATCCAATAAAACTTGGAAGATTGACTCTTTAGACCCTTCACTGCATCATTATGCCTCTCAGATTCACACTATTTTATACTCCCATGGTTCAGAAATTTATGCGTCTAACTTTATGGAATTTAAGCTAAGATATCAGATTGTAGAATGTCTGGAGGAATCGGACATGTGTTGTTTCTAATACTTGTTGCAGGTGGTAGTCATCAATATGTTGAACGAAAGAAGTTCAGATGCCACCCTATTTAATCAAGTGGCAGTGTTGTTGACACATGGTAGAAAATTCAGTTTGTTTAAATCACATTTTGAGTGAGCGAGGATCATTTCTGGTTGTCCCATAACTTGCTTGAAAGTAAGTGTAAGATACTTTTTAGTTTATTGTTCTAAATAATACATTTACTGTACTTTTTTAAGTTATAGTTTCCTTAACCTTACTAATACATATGTGGGAACCGATGTTTTGTTCTATCATATTCAGGTTGGTGATGCGTGTTGGTTATTGGACGTTTTTTTTTCCCAAACGGGCTTCCTTTTCGCAGCTAAGCCTTTGCAAACACGGCAAGTCCCCAAGTGTAAGATCCATTTTATGGGAGGTACCATCTAGTGGAGGCTTCCACTGCCGAAGTTTTGACGTAAATTCAAACTCTCGTTGAGTGCTAAATATCAGACAAGGTGTTATGGCTTAGGTTGGACACAGTATAAAGCTGGCAAGAATTGTAATGCGTAATCTTTTTCTCTTGTTGTTTACAGGGCAATATGGGAAAGTTAAATGAGAGGTGAGAGGAAAAGAATATGGAATAATCTATAGGAAAAATTAGAAAGAAGGAAATGACAAAGTTAGGGAAGCGAGTGAAATATATTTTGTTCCCAAAAGCAAGCTAGAAAATAAAACAAAAACGCAAAGAGGTAGAAATAAAATTATATTTTAGAAAATGAATATTTTTCCGAAAAAACATTCAATGACGAAGAGTTGAGAGTATTATGCAGCTATATTAACCCTTTATCTACCGACGGTACTTATAAATACCTCTCACTTTAAAAATACATAGAATAAACATTTTTATGAATACTTTGACTATAGCAGGAATTTTCTTTTAAATCCACTCTTTCAAGCTATATGGCAACACGGATTCTATGAAGAGTACTTTAGTGGAGAAGATGAATAGTTTTATAGCAGAAATTGTGCATTTTTAACTGACGGCGTTTTCAGCGGATTGCGAAGATTGTCATTTTTGTTCCGAAAAAATAGTTAATTTTTGTTAGACATATAAAAAAAACCCATGCGAAATATTATTTTTCGGGACCGAATTTTTATGGTCTCCTTGTGTTGTTTTTCCAATCCTGTTCCATATCTCAATAAAAGTAAACAAACCGATTCGAACTCGATCTTTTTGCAAGTTTCGTGATTTGTGGTTGGCAGCAACTGCAATGCAAATCGAGCGACTATTTAAACTCGGCGCGTGTTAGTTTTTTAGGGAGAAAGGAAGGAAATATAAGAAGTGTGTTATATAGCTCTTAAATAGAGAGCGACTGTTTGGCTATGCAACTGTATGTTGCATCACCATTTTAAGATGATGAAATTCGTTTTTAATATTAGACTGTAAGAAGACGGTTCGAATTGTATGTCTGGTAACGTTGATCTTTTGAACTAAGATCTTATTTGTCAACTTATTGTTTTTGATCGCTCCAGTGACGAGCACATTGACTTTATTCTTGATTATTATTAAAAGTCATTTTTAAGAAACTGCTTTCATCTTTATGCTTCCTCGACACAAAAATTTTCACTGCTTACTTTGCCAAAGCTTGGGTTAGTTTACCAGGAAGTGTAACAATTTTAAAAGGTGCCTTAGTTTTTTGTATGTTTAGAAATGTTTTTTTAGAAAACGATTTGGACTATTTATTTTAAGTGAACAGTGTGTATAATTAATTTTACAGTTGAATATATTGACTTAATTAGCTCTAACGGATTAAATTCCCCAAAGTTGAGTATTTAGTTTATGTATATCCCTTAATTTTCACAATGTAGTGATTCAAAAAAAATATTGCGTGGAAAAAACTGAAAAAAACACAATGCGGTTGATTGATTAAATATTAACGTCGCACCGTTCAGCTACACGAGGGCTTTTGGCGACGGACCACGTCATTTTGAACCATGGTCAAGTGACGTGGACGACACCTGAGCTGGCACCCCCTCTCCTAACTACCACAGCAATGGGAGGGCATTTCAGCTCTCGACAGATTTAACGTGAATCGCTGCCCTACACGGCGGGTCTTTAGTGGTACTGGGCTCGAACTCGTGACAAGGCAAGCCACGGTCCGATACCTATACCACTCGGCTACCGCGGCCACATCATAATGCGGTAGATAAAGGGTTAAAAGCTTCTCTTATTGAAAATCCTAAGCAATTGCATCTTAAAATACATTAGAGACAGTATCTCCTTTCTCTAGCTGTTCAAATATAAATTTCGTATCAAAACAAAATCGTTGGCAACATGTGACCTTTTATCATCGACTCCATACAAAGCTGAACAAAAGAGGTGGAGGGGGGAGCAAAAGAAGGAAAAGAAAGATTATCTGCAGCTAAGAGGAATTTGTTGTCGTGTATTAACTTAGTATTAAGATATGTAAATTGTACCATTTTAAACATCCTAAAAGTAGCTTTACCAAAAAATAAAATTTATTTGTCTAACCAAAAATGATTCTTTGCTTTCATACTTTTTTTCATCTCCGTACCCCCCTCCCCTCACACAAGTAAAGTGGATAAAGTTTTAATGAATGTAAAAATTATAGAGGTTTTTATCTGAGTATTTTTTTAATAGTTGCTTTTATAAAACAAAGAAATTTTGCATGCAATGTATAATGTGGACCAAGAAAGCTGTTAAAATACAAGAGAAGCTTCGATCCCAGCCTTCCCCAACGCGAAAAAAAGGAAATCTGATTTCATAATGGGAAAATTCTTTTTTAGAAGTGTTTTAATTAAGCTAATTAAGTTTCTCAATGAGAATTAATACTTATAATTTGAGTCTTTGCCAGTGATATAGCAAATCGACATCCATTTCTGTGCAGGATGTTTTTTGCTCTAAGGGAAAAGCTTACGACAACTGTTGTATTTAACTGAATTTACTTACAAATTCATTGTATGAGTTAAACATCCATGAAAACAATTATTACCAGCACCTAAAGCTACGTTGCTAATAAGAATAAATGCATTGAAGGAAAGTGTAACTGTATTGCATAACTGTATTGCATTTATGTTATCTTTGCAAATGTGTGGATTCTCTTGCTATTACTGCAAGGATGATCCAGACATTATTTTACTCGGCAACGAAAATAGAAAGATATTTGCATATTAACCCATGTCCTTGGTGAATTTCTACAATTTTTTGTTTGTATTGAAGAACGTTTAGCAAATGATCCTAAGAAAGGTATCGAATGGGTTGAAAATTTGTTTCTTGCGTGCAGTTAATCTTTAGTGATGAATCGATGGAATAGACCCAAGTGCCAAATCAAAATATCTTCATGACGGAATCACAGCAATCCAAGCAAGTTACAACGTAAAAGGAAGTCATAGATCCATCCATCCAGTTCGTGGAAAAATTGGTCATTTCAACTGCGAAAAACCACTGCTTTGAGGAAATGCTGTGATACTGAACACATACCAAATGTATACCTATACTAATCCATAATATTTTAAAGAAATCTCCCCTTCATTTTAAAATAAAGAATATTCTTATCGGAAATTGGCCGCTGTGTGACGGTTCCTATGCTAATTCATTTTATGGCGGGAACTTATGAGCCCTCGTTACGTTACATTTCACAAGCCGTCGTAGATTATTTGCATTTAAGGGGTGCACTAACCGCTCTTCCAATAAAAGGCTTCCTAGCTACATAACGAGAACCCTATCCGCCATTTATCGATAAGCGCCCTTCCTTCGTATACAGCGTAAGCTTAATAAGTTAAGTCGCATTAACACACGTTTAAGCTCATGTGAATTATGGATTCGCAGTCATTAACAATTTCCGCAATTTGCGCCATTCACCGGCACCGCTCTAATTTACGGTGTTGTTGGACGACTATTCTTTTGAAAAGTGAGATCGTTGAATGCCCCGCTTTCTAATTACAATTCTCGTGATATTGTTTAAGTTCTTATTTACTGTGACATTTACAAACAGGTATCGTCGTCAAATCTATAGATGTACTCTGAAGTTAAACTTTACATGCAGGCTATATTTTAATTGTCGTTCTATTATTCTAGATAGCTCCATAGTGTACAAAATATAAAATAATATAAAGTAACTCTTTTGGACTCTGAAACGTTTCTGAGAACATGAAGGAAGAGTACAAAAATTCAAATGAAACATGAACTAGTCTTATAGAGGATAACAGAACTGTAATTTATGGAATCTTTCCGGTGGAGTTCAATTTTAGATAAAATATCCTGCTTAGAGGCTTTTATTTCGGTAAAAAAAAATAATTCAAAAACCAAATATGAATGTGAAGGATTCAGTTTATGTTCAGATTTTGGTATCATTGGCTTACACAAAGTTACTTTGATTATTTTTAACACAGATTCTGAGGACAGTTGAAATAAGTAATACAAGAAACAGATTGCAATATGTAGCAAACAAAAAACCCTTCATTAAAAAAGTACACATGAGCCGCGGGTTGGGCATGCCTGACTTAGATGCTCTTAAAAGATTCTTCCCAACTCAGTGGCGTAACGGAGAATAATTGGGCCCCCCGCAAGTTCAGATCTTGGGCCCAAGCCGGATATATATATATATATATATATATATATATATGTAGGATTTTCCTTTTGTAACATTTTGTTAAAGGTTGAGTCATATCCTTTTCAGAGGACCATTAATCTCAATTTTATTTATTACTGCATTCCGAAGCAGCGCCGTCTAGTGAGCTTTCGTAGCTCCGGCTTGAATAATTTTTCGGCAGAGGCTGTAACGTCTTAAGCATCTAAAAGATGACACCTCTTTGATCTTTGTAGATTTATTTCCCAAACACAAGACAGTTCCCAGACATACACGATTTACCTTGTACAGTATTTACAATTTAGAAATTAGAGTTCTTGACATTCACAGAGATAATCAGTCTTTACGTTAACCCTCTGAGTGGATGACCCGCTAATTGAATTTCACTTCGAAAGCGGTCTACTTTTTCAAAGCTAGCGAAGCCGAAAATGTTTCGATAAATTTCGCGAACTGCTTCAAAAACGCACGGCAGTTTAATGCCTTCTCCTGTTAAAACTACAGGAGGTCCTGAAATGGTTTTGCAGGGGATGATTTTATTGCTTTTCGGTCTCTGTGTTCTTCGAAACGGGAGGTTTCTCATTCACAACTGTGGCCTAGGGCGAGGATTGTGAAATGGACATTTTCTCCACTTCAGGGCCAACAGAAATTTCACCCAATTTATTGCAAATATATATTTCATATATTTGGAAAACTTGCTCAATTTCTGATCTAAAAACCAATTAGGTTTTAAGAAATTTTAATTTTCTGAGTTTTGATTTTAAATTCGGTTTCATTTTAAAGCATTTTTGCATTCCTAGATTGAATTAATTAAAAATATTTTTTAACACAATCCAATATTTCGTGTGAAATGGCTATTAACTACAATTTTAATTTCTAAAATCATTTCTGTTTGCTCATGTTTTTAAGTTTTCTCACATTTACTTAATTAAGATTGATTTAAAGACCAATATATTTTTTGACACATGCTTTATATAATTTAAAAGCTCTATACTTTGTCTTCATTAATTTTTTCCTTTTGAAAAATGCCATGACCAAAATGTACGCAGGGTACTGTGAGAAATAATACTTGAAAGGGATGGAATATGACTGAAAATGGTAAATCTAAAATGCAGCTTTTTCAGGTAATATTACAATTAGACTACAGAATACAAATGTTGCAGAATGAACTAAATATTTCTCTGAGATGTACCACAAACTACATTATAATAAATCTATTGTAGTACTACACTGCAGTATTTTAAAGTCATGCAACAAAAACTTAAACTTGCTTAACTGCCACGATGGGGAACTGAGAAAAAAATAGATATTGTTTACAAACTTGGTGATTTCTGGATTACGTTTGTATAACTACTAATTTCTATATAAATATTTGGCATTTAAAACTCTTGTGAATATATAAGGTTCTGATAAAAGTGAATAATTTATCAAATTAACAGTTGTTATCAATGTTATGTCTTAGAATATTTTGAATTAAAAAAGATATTTCAGTCATATTTATTTCAAGTAGAATTTTCATGTAGAGCATAAGTTGGATAGTAACAGATTAAAAAATTAAAGCTTTACAGGCATTGGAATTTTTTTATGCCTTTACAAATTTTAAATATGTTTTTCTCAGATTTTTAATTTTGAAGATGAGAGTGTTTTCTAATCCCTAAGGCGGTTTTCCTGTTCAAGATAGAGTCTTGAAATATCTTGTAAATGTTCCCGTACATATGTTCTATAAAAGTTCATATGGATTTAGGTCTGGGAACTCTAGTTATTTTTTAAAAATATCTTATTGTTAATATTTAAAAAAAATTGGGTTTTTTCCAGGTTTAGCCATAAAAATAATTATTAAAATTCAACAAAGAGATATATTTTAAATTTTATACTTTTTGTTTCCAATAATCTAAGAAATATTAATCACTTACAATAATTAAATATTTTTAATAATTTAACATTTTAGAAAAGTTTTAAAAATTTCAAAACTGTTCAATGCTTTAAAATTGTGAAGTAATGGCTTGTCAAACTAACCTATTATTTTCAGAATCAATATAATAGTATAATTTGAATATAAAACAAAAATTAATTTTACTGTGATAAAACTGTTTACGACTTCTACTCATACTGTAAAAAGAATGAAAGATAAATATATAACATAGTGGCAGTCAAAAACACATTCATAATATGTTAAAATCCTGTCCCGATACAAATTTCAATGCATTTTCCAAACTGTAGCTAAAAACAATTATATGTTTATTAGGGGCCAGAAATTATTTATATTTAGATATATTTTTCCTTATTAAGTACATATTGAATAATGGCAAGATAATTTGTAAAATCCTGAAAGATTTTAATGAAGAAAAAAGCCAGACATAATTTTAGATAGTTAGAAATTTAATTATATAATACACAAATATGCATGTTTTAAAAGAAATAAGTTGGCTAAGAAAATGAAATTTACTAAAAATTTCCTGAAAAAAGTAAATCAGATTTCATCATCAAATACATATTATTGTAAGAAAAGGTTTTATTCAATTTACAATTAATTACAAAAAACCTTTTATAAAAAATAATTTTAACAGGTATAAATAGCAAAAAATATCAAAGAAGTATGAGAAAGACACATACATGTCGTTTACAGAAATGTCACAGTGTGATATTTTTCGAAACACGGCACTGCACACAGTCCAACATTACAGTCTTTACATTGAAAACGAGTTTCTTTTCGAATGCGTTTTCCATTATCGTTTATCTTAAGGTTGCATACCACACATTTACGCGATGTTTTTTTTTTTTTTTTGAACAGTCACTTTCTACATATGAAGGGAAGTGCCTTCCAATTAAGCGGACTACATTTTCAGAAATTTTAGGGGAAACAAAGTTTCGAGAACTAGAATCACTAGCCCCTTCTTCTATCAATCGTTCTATCAGTTTCATTCGAAAACCAATATGATTTAAAATCCCGCCATTTTTTTTTAAAGATAACGAAGGAATTCCACACAATTTGATTTAACAAATGTCGAAAAATCTTCTTGTAGTATTTTCGTTGTACTTTTGTCGCTACTTCTTGTAGTAGTTCGTTTGAATTATATCTAATGTGCATATTTGGAACTGTTTAGCGTACTCGAATTAACTCAAGTGCACACGTCAAGGGTTTATATTGCATTCTAAGTCAACACGGTGGCTACTGACGAGCGACTACGTAATTTTGAACCGCGGTTAAGTGACGAGGACGATACTTGAGCTGATAACTCCCCTTCCAAACTTCCACATCCCACCAACGTGAGAACTTTTGACCTCGACGTGTTTAACGTGCATCAGCTCCTCTTCAACGCTAAACTTTTGTGGTACCAGGGCTCGAACACTAGACACGAGTTCATAACCATGACCATCAGGCTACCGTGGCCGCAAAAGAAAATAGCAAGTTTGAAAGAAATGTAATGGAGAAGTATATTTGAAGAAATAACTTCAAAACTTAACGAAAAACCAAAATATCAAAATTTATTTTAGGAATAATAGTGAATATAACTTCGTACACCTAAAACCACTTTACGTAGTGTATTTTGAAAGTGAACGTTTCCCCTTTTAGAGAAACTTACTATAATTATGTCAAATTCCTTTCATTTTGCTCTAAGGGGATCCCCGAAACAACGTAATTTATTTGAAACACAAAATTACTTATGGTTGAATCTAATACAATTCCCTACAAAATGAATGAAAACCCTTTTTTATCATATAAATTGTGTTTGAATAGGAGATGGTTAGTTAATAAGAACATTTAAAACGTGTCGGCAATCTATGGACCTGTGGCACGTGGTACAATTCTTAGTGGCACTCAGCACTACTCTACAAATTTGTCAATTCTTGAGTGGATGGAAGTTGATAATAGACCTTATTTGACAAACATCTTCTGGAGTTATGGAACTACAAAATAATCTGAAAGATAATTCTAAGGATAAATTTACAGCTATTTTGTAAATAATTGAGTGTTATTGCTAGGGGATTTAATTGTTGAAAAAGAAAATTGCATGTACTCTGCTTTCCACTTATGATTCGGCATATCAAAGTAAAAAATCTTTCCTAATATGAAAAATATTTCGACTCCGCAAAGAAATTGTTTAACAACTGAATGCTCAGAATCGTGTCATGCATTATACCCCTGGTTTTGCGATATGAAAGAAGAGTCGTGAAAGAGTTAATTCGCATTACAATTTTTATTTAACTGTAATGAAGGGAATCATTTATATTTCACTTTGTCTATTTCTTATTTAAGTAAATATGTTGGAAACAAACATTTTTAATTTTTTTTATCTTTGTTGAAGAAATAGTAACATTTTATATTGTTTATTTTTATGTTAATAAATGTATTTTATATTGATCCATAATTAATATAAAATAAAACTGTAAATCTAAATTATTTACCTCTATTCTTTAATTCTGCAAATATTACCGTAAGAATCGAAGGATTTCAAAAATTTCCTACTATGTGGCACGCTGAATGATACTGACAGATTGGTTTGGCACGTCTTAGCTACACAGTTGCCGCCCCTGATTTAAAATGTTGGGTAAGATAACCATTATATTTTTAAAATTTTATAAATATACAAAAGGAGAGTATTTTGTCAATACATGTTTTAAAAGGAGTAAAGTTTACGAGAACGAAATATAAAATTGCGTTAAAATTATTGGTACTCTATCAACCGTACTTCTTTATATATATATATATATATATATATATATATATATATATATATATATATATATATATATATATATATATATATATATATATATATATATATATATATAAGAAGTACGTCGATAGAGTACCGTAGTTAATGCCAACTCGTGACAATGAATTGGAAATTAAGTTCACAATTCATTGTTATTAAAATATATAAAATTTTACATGACTTATTTTTGTATTTGTTATTTTTATATTCCTTACTGAAAGCAACAAATGGGAGTTCATTACCTGCCAAAACTGCAGAGGCCTGGTTATTTAGTCCACAAGCTCCTACCTTATGCTTACTCTGCCTTACTAAGTAAAAATGCCGTCTTCTGCTCGTCAAGATCATGGAATTGCAGATATTGTTTTCCATATATTTTAACTATTAGTTTTCTAACTTCTACATCAGCCTTTTAATAGTCTACACTCCTGCAAAGAAGTCTGAATTCAAAACTATAAAAACATATTATTCCCAACAATGTCATTTATACCTTTATTTTTTTATAATCTATGAATGCGTTAAACTATTAATTTGTTATCGCGACTATTTAATATTAAATGCGAAAAAAAAAAACGAATAAGTTTCAAACTGAAACTTAAATTGCATTTTTCAAAAATTGTCATCGATATTCTCATAACTTTTACATATTGTCATTTGTCATATTGTCTATCTTCTATGCAAAAATCTATTATAAGTTCATCAAATGTTTCAGCATATTTTTACTCAAAACATGCAGTTTTCAACCACATTGTGAGGCCGCGGTAGCCTAATGGTCAAAGTAACGGACTCGTAGCTGACGTGTCATGAGTTCGACCCCAGCACCACTGGAGATTCGCCGTGTAAGAGAGCGATGCTCAAGCGTCATCCTCGTCACTTGACCATGGTTTAAAATTACGAGGTCCGTCGCCAAGTGAGTGAATATTAACGTCGCACTGTTCAGCTACACGAGGGCTTTTAGTGATGGACCTCGTAATTTTGAAGCATGGTCAAATGACGAGGGCGACACCTGAGCTGGCACCCCCCTCTCCTAACTACCACACCACACCAACGAGAGGACATTTCAGCTCTCGATAGATTTAACGTGCATCGCTGCCCTACACGGCGCGTCTTTTGTGGCACTGGGATCGAACTCGAGACATGCCAACCATGATACGATACTTTGACCACCTGGTACCCCGGCCACAGGTCCGTCACCAAAAGCCCTCAAGTAGTTGAGTAGAGAAGAGAGAGAGAGTGCGACTTTAATATCCCCTCACTTAATTAAATTATATGAAATTTAAGGAATACTTGAAAACGGTGATTATTAAGTCTGAGGTATCTAGACTGCGCCAGCAGTCTTCTGCCCTCTATCTGGAACTGCGATGTTCGTTGTGTTGGAACTTTGTTGGAGGGGTGGGCGTGACTTCGAGAGAGATCCAATGTGATTGGCTGAAACCAGTTTCTGTGGTGTGGCTTTGAGATAGAATGGAAGTGAGCTCTTGGAATTGATTGCATGATCTTGGTATTTTAAAAAGAATTAAAAGTTAAATATGGAAGAGTAAATTAAATTTAAAATAAAAGTAATAAGGGAAAAATTTTAGGTTGATTATAATGAGTAAAAATTAAAATGATAAAGTTTAAACTTTATCCATAATTGCTTCTGCGAGAAGGCAGGTTTTTCTTCATCTGAGTTAGCTTTTTTTTTTAAATTTAGTGAGTAGATCTAGGATTTTGGGATTTTTCTTGACTAAATTAGAAATTATTTGGAAGAGTTCTAATACTTGAGTTAAGTCTGAGGTGTTGTTACTATCTTGACTAAGGAATCCATGGGGGGAATCTTCTTTTTTGTCATCGATAGGAATCTGATTGGGGACTTCGCCGCTAACAACGTTAGCGAAGGAAATTCCCTCTTTAATCCATTTAGAGGCGAAATTTCGCTTTTTCTTGGGGTCTCCGAAAGAGGTTCCTTTTTTCGGCTGGGGGAATTTGGGGCATTTAGTGTAGCATGCCGAGTGACCGTAGTCTTGGCAGTTGATGCAGAATGGATTTTCCTGTCTTTCTTTAATTAGGCAGTTTCTCGTGGCATGGTTCTTTCCACATTTTAAGCACCTTGGTTGCATGTGACAGTTTGCGGCGGTATGATAAAAGTTATTACAGTTGAAGCATTGGGTTATTCCTCTAACGAGGTAACCCTCAACTCTCACTTGTAAATAACTTAGGTGAGTTAAGTCGAAAATTTTGCTACTGTGCGCGTTTCTCGGGAGAATTATTAAGAAAAATGGGAGGGGGTTTTGGTTCTTTTTTAGAAGTAAGCTGAGTACAGCTTTCAATTTTGAAACCTACATCTGCTAGGTCGCTAGTAATATCATTGGTTTTAGAGGAGTTGGGGAGGCCTTTAATTACTGCTTTAATGGGCTTATCTTTTTTAACATCAATGACGTAAAATTCAAAATCTATGTCAGTTTTTAAAAATTGAATGAGGGATCTGCGTTCCTCATGATCATTAGAGAACATTTTTACAACATCACCAACGATTCTGTTGCGGAGATTTGGGAATTTATTTATTATAAGTTTCATCTGATCACGGAAATTATCTTTTATTTTAAGCATTACTGGGTAGGGGGGTTTAGTCGGGGGAGTAATTGTTTCGGAAATTACATTTTCATTCGTAGGGAGTGGATGCTCGACATCCTGTTCGAGATCGGAAAAATTATTTTTTGTTTCTATCGGGTCCTGGGTAGAAATGGGGGAGACGGGCCGAGCCGTCTCTTTCGGAAAAATAAATTCCTCCGAGGATTCCTTAGTTCTATTTTTTCGCTTTTAATTTTGTTTTTTCTTCTTGACATTATGATTAGTTTTATCCAAAGTGGATTCACTAACGTTAGAATCCTCAACAATCGGGGGAATTTTTATGCTCTTTGCAATCATCTCTTGTACATGGGGAAGGGTTTTGAGCTCACTTACCAATTCGTCTTTTTTCTTAGCCAAGTCGTAAGAAGTCATCTGGTAGAGTTCAAGGAAGGAGTTCTTCTTGGTTGGTGTACGTGCACCTTCTGAGATAGAGCTATGCATGGCTGAGATGCTGTGAACAGTATCCCTGAGTTTTTCGCAGGCTGCGACTTTTGATTGTCGCGTCGGTGAGAAATCCATAAAATCGCTTATATCACTGATATCGCTCATGATTATAAAAAGGTCGTAGAGCTCACTGGTGCGTGGTCTCCGTGAATACTTGAAAAAATATTAGAAGTCGAATATATTCACTGCTGGACAATTGCTAAGGACGGATAACACTATCAATCCATAGCAACCACAAAATGAAAGGTAGCAAAATGTGGAAAATTAGAATAAGTGCGAGATATTAGTAAGAAGAAGTATGAGTATGCAAATTTTTTTTCCACGTCTGTTCATCACGTGATAGCGTTCATAAGAGCTTTAAAGGTTTTGACGGGTGTGGACAGTTGTTGTTTCAAGTGAAAGTTTTACAGGAAAGATTTAATAGACGAACTTAAAATTTTTGGCATGTCTTCCCGACATCACATAGATGATTTTATGCGTGGTCGAATTATTGGAAAGATCGAAGAAGGGCGAAAAATAACAGATGTTGCCAGGGAGTTCGACATCGCTCACAGCGTTGTTTCACGGCTGTGGAAGTCATTTAAAACTACTGGAATGTGTAGTAGACGGCACGGGGGAGGTCGTGTTAGAAGTACGACGCCTGCAGAAGACAGATATATTGTCCTATCAGCAAAAAGGAACAGGCGCACCACAGCTCAGCAGGGGGCAAATCAGTTTCTTGCTGCCTCAGGAAAGCAGATCTCCCGAAAAACTGCTGCCAGACGTTTGAGGGGAGGAGGACTATACGCACGCAGACCTGTTGTCTGTGTCCCATTGACCAGACAGCACCGTACTGCCCGCTTGCAATGGTGTCCTGAGCATCCCAATTGGACTGAACAGGACTGGGCATGCGTACTATTCTCATATGAGAGTAGGTTCAGTCTGTCATCGGATTGTAGACGCCAACTGATCTGGCACGAGAGTGGTACTACTTATCGTCCAGAAAATATTCAGGAAAAGGACCGATATCCGACATGCAGTATCATGGTGTGGGCCGGCATCATGATCAATGGCCGCACGCGCCTACATGTGGTTGCGAATGGGACTATGACGGGCCAACGATACATTGATGAAGTTCTATTTCCCCATGTTCGTCTTTTCCGTGGTGCTGTCGGTGATAAATTTGTTTTTATGGACGACAACGAAACATGTCATCGAACACTCGCTGTTCAGGATTGTCTAGACAGCGAGGGTATTCAACGTCTCGTATGGCCAGCGCGTTCTCCAGATCTAAACCCCATTGAAAATGTGTGGGATGCTTTGGGGAGGCAAGTTGCTGGTCGAAACTATCCTCCGACAAACAAGAACACCCTCATCCGTGCACTCACAGAGGAATGGGATAAATTGCCTCAACAGCTGCTGGATAATGTTGTGCAAAGTATGGTACGACGTGTGGAATGTTGCATCACACTCCACGGTGGACATATCCCGTACTGATACCTTTCTTTAAGGTGCCTGCTGACTTTTAGATGCATTGTTCCATTTCTCCGTACGCAGATCAAATGAACATTTTTTTTCTTTCAGATGTTTCACGGCTTTTGTACTTTCCAGAACAATAAATATTCTTTATTCTAATGTCTGAACAGTGTGGCAACTATATTTTATCCTACTAGGCCTCATGTCTCGCTTAATGTTATGCTACATAGCAATTTGTGATCTGTCCTTAGCAATTGTCCAGCAGTATATATATATATTAAAAAATTAATCTAATGATAATTTTAATTATCCAAGGAATTATTAGTATTTATGGTAAATATATGTTTTTCAACTGAGTATCTGAGACACGCATAAATATCTTTTTCGAAATTCCAATGCAGAATTTCAGTGGAGCTAATACAAAATCCCTAGTTTTGCATGGTTAAGATTATAAAAATGTCCAAATTTTAATAACCTTTTCTTCAGTCAACCACTAATGGAACATGAATGATGAGGGATTATGCATAAATATATATTTTTTGAACTTGAATTTAAAAAGGATTTTTATATTTATTTATATGCGCAAATGTTAACTGTAAATTTGTCCAGATGCTTTTAAATACTCTTTATTTGAAGATTCAAGTTAAAAAATATAAACTTGAAGTTAAAGTTCTCTTTGAATGAAATTAATGTTCATACTTTCAAAATTCAAATATAATTTGTTATCTGAACAATACAAAACAAGGGATTCTATGTAAGATGCCCTGAATATCTGGCTTTAAAATTATGAAAAACTAAAAGATTTAAATAGGGTTTTTTTTAACAATACATATAAATTTTTTGCAAATAATGTAATACAGAAGCTTAAAAATTATTCATGTTTAGAAGTGTCCGAAATTTTAAAAGATTTTAAATTTTGAACCTTTTTTTTTTTTTATTTTTTTGACACAAAACAAAATAATCATTTTTAAAAAAAATCCCTGAAAGTATTGATTAGAATAAGAAAAATGAAACAGTAAATTATCCTCAATGTTTTAATATATAATTTGAATTTAAATACTACAGATATTTTTTAAAAACTTAGGCATACATTATAAAAACTTAATTCCATTTGAAAATTTTAAGGTAAAGAAAAAGATGAGAATTCTGAACTCGTTGACTTACGATTACTTCCCTACACTTTAGGGTTTAAAGAAATTCTTCAAAGAGTTTTTTTACGATTGCTACAGGAACCGGTCTCCCCGTGAGCCATAAAACTTCCCCTCAATGCCCATTGTGTCTCCCCGACCGTCTCTAATTATCTTTCAAGATCGTAAACCTTTAAAGGGGGAAAAGAATTCGGAAAAACTCGACTTTAACGTTTTTGAACACATTACTTGAAGGGGAAAAAATCTGTTTGGTTCATTTTTGGTGAGTCCCCGGCCTTACGAAAAATTCAGTGTGGTCCGTTTTCGAAGCCTCTCTAGTAGGGCGGAAAAATCCGTGCTGTCCAGTTGGAGGGTTAAGAGGTAAGAACCGACTGCGGATATTCACACTGCGCCTCACGGGTGGAGCTCACAGATACCACTGCTCTCGTCGGAAGCAAAAGCCAACTTCAGATGTCAACAAAACGCTCACGGGCGGAGCTCAGAGAACATCACTCAATCAGTCACCAGGTGATCAAAGTCGTCGTTTTTCAACTGCCGACTCCCTCTGGCTTGGCACTCGTGCATGCCTAGTGCTTGCGAACAGTCTACGTTGCCAATCGATGTTCAGGTATTTCACTGCAAGGCTCGAGATCCTCACGTTGAAGCTTGGAGAGTGGGGTGCCACCTCAGTCGTCCTCCTCGTCACCTAACTGAAGTTCCAAATCACACGGTCTTTGAGCGTAGAGTTCGTTACAAGACTTACTAACAACCGCTTGTTCAACACGTCACGTCTTTAGCGCATTTTCGCGCCCTGCGCGGTACCACCAGTCCTAACTTCCAAGAATGATAAAGGTAATTTCCCCGTCTTCTAAAGGTATAACTCAACTTTCGATTAACCTAATTCCTGCATGTCTTTCTTTTTGTAAATATCCCCTTTTGTAAATATTTCCCTTTAAATTTAAATAAATTCTTTTTTACTTAAATGAAGTATCTGTGTTTAAATGACTTTGATTCAATTAATTCATCACTCACCCTTAAATACTTACCCCTAGACAACCCACCTCGCCAATATAAAATCCCGCCTTCTGAAGAGTCTGATTTTTATTCGAAGATTTATTCGGACTCCCACAGAAATAATTGGGGGATCGCCTGGGATTTGATTTCGAAAATCTTCTCTAAATAATAAGTTGATAAACTTCTAACCCTCTTCTTCTTTAAAAAAAAACCATTTTTGGCTGCACGCCTAAATTACAAACGGACTGAATCGAAAATGCGCGGATTGCCTCTCATAACATACTAACATTTAGGTGAATAAAACGACTCCCGGAGTCACAACTTGCAAGTCACAACTTACAACTCAAGATCTTACAAGATCGCTCGCCGAAACCACGTTATTTTCTGATGCGTACAACTCCATTTCAAGTCCAGTGAACATATCCAGGAGCCTTTGAAGTTTGTTTTCAAGTAATTAATCACACGTCGTCAACTGTATCAGGTACTTTTTATTTTGTTTTTCAAAAAGAAAAATCGAAAAGAATACGTGAGTCACCGTTAATTTGATTATGAAAAAATTGCTGTAGTCGATTTCATGAAGTAATTTATATTTTTAAATATCATGTGTGTTTTTCTGAAATACTATTTTTCTATTTGTGTTTAGAAATCGTATCAATTAAAATTTTCTGCATCTTTTAAAATATTAAGAAAGTCGTACGTAATATTCAAGTTTTTTATTTGTATCTCATTTAATGACGAATTGAATTGCATTTCAAGTGTGTATGAAAAGTTTTCATTTCTTTGGTTACGTCATCGACCTTGAACTAAGAGATTAATGTCTTACATTCCTAAACATTTACCGTTTCGATTCAATCGTAATTTCGATGTCTCATATAGTGTAACAATTCTCTTGCAGCTGTTTCGTAATTAATTATTTTTTATGAGTATTCCAGAAATATAATTTGAAAGAAATATGCTATAGTTTTCAGAATTTATTGATTAAACATTATGCATGATCTTATTTTTAATGGTGTATTTTATCATTCAATATATAAGTATTTTGAGTTCATTTTTGACAGAATTATTATGCTTTCTATTGAAACATGTGTTTATCCTTAGAATGTGCTGAAGAGATCCTAAAAAGATTTTATTTTTATTGGTGTAATAAAAATATATATGAGATTTTTCTTAAAGGGACTTGGTACCCTAAAAATCACAAACCTATCGTTTTTTTTATTTTCATTTAATCTTATTCTTTGCATTATTATCTTTCGATTGATATATCACTTGTGCATGTCGGAAAGTTAGAAGTTGAATAAAACTTCATTTGAAAACAAATTAGGCAATTCAGCCACACCCCCTTTTTAGAAAAAAAAGCTAAAAAATGCGTTATGATAAAAAAAATCTATTTTATAAATCTAAATAATAACTATAAAAAAGAATGTGTAGTATTAAAAGCAGAATATTTCCGAGGCAATACAATAATGTAATTTTTCTTCCTTGTGAAATGTGTGCATGTAAAAATTTTTAAATTAAGGCATTTTATATTAATAATTTTATAATTTCAGTTCTTCTTCCTGATATATTTTTCATACAAATGTAATATTTTAATATTATAAGAAGAAAAACAGCTAAAATTTCTGTCGTGACAGAAAAAAAAAATTTTTTTAACGTTTTTCTTGAGTTTTCTTGTGCAATTAGTACTCTCTAAAAGTTGATCATTTATAAAAATGTGTGGGTTGAAAACATATGAAAATGCAATTATTTTAAAGAAAAACGTATAAGTAATATCTTAAAGTGGTATTTTAAGTTTAATTAAGCTTATAATAATTATTTTTTCAGAATTATAAACTTTAAACCTGTTTTTCTCAGTTTGTGTTTTTCGAAACCTTAGTGCATTCAAAATGCTACTCCTTCGACAATTATTTACCAATCACTTCAATTTTTTTCCTGCGTGTTAAAAATAAAGCATGTAATAAAATTAGGGATCCGTTTTGCTATAAACTGAATGCTTTTTTAAAAAATAAAATGTAAGACATGTTGGCTTTTCGTTGATTTTTAGCCTGTATATCAACATTTTATTTTTTTCTCGAAAATGAATGAAGTTATTCTAAAATAGATCCCTAAAGTTGTTAAGAACATCCATAAGAATATTATAAAAAAAATTTCAGGTCAAAAAATTAATTTTTACAAAAGGAGTAGGATTTTAAAATTTCCCCAATTTTCTTCAAAAAATTAAAATTTTTAAAATTGTGTGAATAATATATGAAAATTTTCATCTGGTAACATTTTCTTGAATAGAAACATTGCATAAAATGTTAAAATATAATTTTTAAATACGTAAATAAAGAAGTTTGCTCAAAGGGTGCCAAGTCCCCTTAAGTGACTAACTTCTAATTGTTTGCTTTTATCAGCAAAGAACTTTATATTCCTAAATTCTTTTTCATATCACAATAAATTTAATCACAGTTCCTAAACAAGATTTATATTAATTTATTTTTTCTTTCAAATTCTTTTTGCATTTATTATAACGAAATGAGATAACTGATATATCAAATGGTTTAAAAAAAAATTTAAAAAAAAGGGTTTTGTTTTTAGTTGAAATTAATAATTTGACTATTTTAAATTACGCATTTTAACTCGCACTGTTGTCTTTACACGTTACTGGTTTAAAATATTTCTAAATGAACGAAATTTGAATATGTATTTTGATGCAATATATTTTAAATTGAGAATTTTTGTAAATGCAAACGAGAATTGCAAATAGCAACATCATTGTTTTTGTTTGAACGCGTGACAATTTTGTTTATTCCTTTGGTTACTATTTTATTTGTCTTAGCCACGGAATTAAATTTAAAATTCGATAAATCGATGACCATCGCCACACTCAAAGACCTAATTATTGGTAGTGAAAATTATGACGAACTGACCAAAAACATACATTCAACGATTGTTGAGGATCGCAAAGCCAGAGAAAAAAATTTACGCATTGAAGAACGAGAAGAAAAATTACGCTTCGAACAATTGAGGTTAGATGAGCAAAAACGCAAAGATGAATTTGAGTTGGAAAAGTTAAGAATCCAAACACAATCCAAGTTAGGCGCTGATACATCCAAAGAAAGTGATACTCTAAATTTCTCGTCAAAGAAGTTTCAAAGTTTATACATCGTTTTGATTTGAAAGAAGACATCAGTCTTTATCTAAAATTATTTGAACGCCAAGCGCAGAGATTGAATATTGATCAAGAAAACTGGGTTTCTCATCTGTTAGGCTTGTTACCGACGGAAGTATCTCACATCATAGCGAGAGAGCCTGACGATAAAGCCAACTCTTTCGAACACGTTAAAGATTTACTGCTGAAACGCTTTAAACTAACTCCAGAAAAGTTTCGACTATTTGTCACTCACCAAAAAGCACCTGAAAGAACATGGATTGATTTTTACCATGAGTTAAACACCTACTTCAACGGATGGATAGATGGATTGAAGATAGATACTTTCAACAAGTTATCAGATCTAATCCTAGGAGATCAACTAAAACGAAAAACTCCTTTTGAATTTAAAGAATATTATCTTGATGAATGGGCAAATATGAACTCCCCCCTGTTCAATTAGCAAAAAAACTAGAAGAATTCGAAGACTTTTAAAGGACTCTGAAACAAAAATCTAGCAGTCCATTTGTGAAGAAACAAGAATACAAATTCACAGAAAAGAATCGCAGGTATGAAGCACCAGGAAAATTCGAGTATAACAGGAAAGATAAGAAGTTTCCAGCGTCAACGAATTACAACAAACATTACGAAGCCCCTGTTACCAAGTACGAATCTGTTCAAAGATATCAAGACAGCGCGCAGAAAGGGTATTACAATAAAAATTACAAGAAACACTCAAATCACAATGCTTCCAAGCATGCTCAGACGAACTATTCAAAATTTCAGAAATTCAAAGAACCTCCAAAAGAAACTTGCACACTCATCGATAAGGAAGGTTTACGTACTAAAGAGATATTTTTTGGAAAGCTGAAAATCACGGCGCTCATAAACAGTGGAAGTACCGTAAGTTTGCTTCGAGAAAACACGAGCAGAAGAATAATGGATCCAACAAAATTAAAGAAGAACAAGATGCTTCCCACAGGTATTGGTGAAGCACAAGTGACAACTATCGGTTCCTTTGAACATGAGTTCAAAATAGATGATGAAAATTACTCGTTAACTTGGCATGTTGTACCGGCTGATACATTAAAATTCGAAGCAGTTATTGGATCAGATCTTTTGGAACAAGCATCGATAAGTTTTACTAAAGAAGGAGTTAAATTCAACAAATATGAGAATCATGCACAGCTTATGCAAATATCTGCTGCAAATCTTCAAGAAGAACTAGACCTACGTCATGTTGAAAATCGTCAAATCAAGAAGGAACTTAAAAAGTGTTAATTCAAGACTATAAGCCAGAAAAAACAGCATCTACCGACGTCACAATGAGAATTATTCTAAAAGACGAAGAACCAGTCTGTCAACCCCCTCGTCGACTAGCTTTCACAGAAAGACAAGAAGTAAACAGATAGAAGAATGGCTCAACGAAAGCATTATACGTCCGAGTTCTTCAGAATATGCAAGTCCAATCGTAATGGTAAAAAAGAAAGATGGATCTTCGAGAATGTGCATTGACTACAGAAAATTGAATTAGAAGCTTGTAAAAGATAAATTTCCGTTACCTCTCATCGAAGATGTTTTAGACACTTTGCAAGAAGCAAAGGTATATTCTACATTAGATTTACGCAATGGTTTCATTCACGTCGATGTTGACGAAGACTGCAGAAAGTATACATCCTTTATCGTCCCAGACGGACAATTTGAATTCAACAAAGTTCCTTTCGGACTAAGCACAAGTCCAGGAGTTTTCCAACGCTACGTATCAAGTATATTTAGAGATCTTACTCGGAAAGGAATTGTAATCAGTTATTTAGATGATCTCATCATTCCAGCGAAAAACGAACCCGAAGGTCTAGAAAAACTTAAAATTATTTTCGAAGTCGCAAAGAAATACGGATTAGAAATTAAGTTCAAGAAGTGCCAATTCTTAAAAAAGAAAATTGAATTTCTAGGTCACATTGTAGAAAGCGGAACTATTAAACCATCTCCCACGAAGACACTAGCTGTCCGAAATTTTCCAGAACCAACAACAAAAAAACAAGTACAAAGTTTTCTTGGTTTAACTGGGTATTTCCGCAAGTACATCAAAGATTATTCAAAGATAGCTAAACCACTTAGCGATTTAACAAGAAAAGAAAACCTCTTTGTTTTTTTTTCGGGACTCAACAAAAAGAAGCATTTGAAAAATTGAAGAAAATCATGTCCGAAGGCCCAATCTTGCACCTTTACAAGTATGGAAGAAAAATAGAACTGCACACAGACGCTTGTAAACAAGGGTACGGCGCAATTTTGTTACAAGAAGCCGAAGATGGAAAGTTACATCCCGTTTACTACATGTCGAAAAAGACAAATACAGCAGAAGAAAAATATGACAGCTACGAATTAGAGGTACTAGCAATTATCAACGCATTAAAGAAGTTTCGTGTTTATCTTTTAGGACAACACTTTAAAATAGTAACTGACTGTTCAGCATTTCAGAAGACTATGCAAAAAAAGGATCTAATTACTCGCATAGCCAGATGGGCGCTTCAATTAGAAGAATTCGATTATGAAATAGAGCACAGAGCTGGAAGTCGTATGAAGCACGTTGATGCTCTTAGCCGATATCCCGTAATGATGGTATGCAATGATACATTAACTTCAAAGCTTAAAAAAGCACAAGAGGAAGATGACAACATCCAAACATTGAAATCACTTCTAGAGAAGCAAGAATCAGAAGAATTTTTGAGCGAAATGGTATACTCTATAAGTACTTAAATGGTCGAGAATTAATTGTAACACCTAAAGCAATGCAAGCTGAACTAATTAAATTGATTCACGAAAATGGACATTTCTCAGTAGGAAAAACAGAAGAAATTGTGAAACAGGAATTTTTTTATCCCAAATTTATCCAACGTCGTTAAAAAAGTAATAGTTAATTGTGTTCCATGTATCTTAGCTAATAAGAAAACTAGCAAAAAGGAAGGGTTTTTGAATCCTATTTCTAAGGAAAGCATTCCTTTAAGTACGTACCATGTTGACTTCATTGGTCCTTTACCCTCCACAAACAAAAGTTAACACATTTTCACCATAGTAGACGCATTTACCAAATTTACTTGGCTATATCCCGTCAAAACTGTGTCTGCTGAAAGTGCCCTCGAAAAGCTAAACCAACAGCAGAAAACCTTTGTAATCCCATCAGAATTATCTCTGATAGAGGTTCAGCGTTCACTTCAAAATTATTCAACGACTACTGTGATGAAGAGAACATTCAACATCTACAAATAGCAACAGGTGTTTCTCGAGGAAACGGACAAGTTGAACGAATTCATCGAACTTTGATTCCAGTTCTCACTAAACTATCATTAGACGACTCAACGAAATGGTACAAATACGTCGACAGATTACAAAGAATACTAAATAGTACTATATGCCGCAGTACAAAATGGATACCATTCGAATTATTAGTGGGAACCAAAATGCGTAACAAGGAAGACATCCTAATCAAAGACTTACTTCTAGAAGAAATGGCGAAAGAATTACTAGAACAACGCGAATTTTTAAGAAACGATGAAAAAAAGAACATCGAAACCCTGCAGTCTGAAAATAGAAAGACGTATAACAGAAGAAGTAAGAAAGTTTCGTTATACAAAGAAGGTGATTTAGTAGCCATCCAAAGAACCCAATTTGGAGCTGGACTGAAACTAAGACCAAAGTTCTTAGGCCGTTACAAATTAACAAAAGTTAATTCTAAGGACAGATATGAAGTGGAAAAGGTTGGTCAGCACGAAGGACCGAACTGAACCACCACCTCAGCTGATTTGATGAAACATTTTTATGCTTAATTGAATTTTTTTTATTTGTTATTATTTTTAATTTTTCTCATATTATATCCCTCTTGAGAAATTAATAGATGTTCTATGGTAACACACTCGTTTCCATTAATCATTTTATATTCACTTGTAACATTTATTATATTTTCGTATTATTAATCTTTCTATTGATGCGAAGGATTTTTTTTATGGTTCAGTTAATTGCAGATCACACAACATAGAATATTTTGTTTTTATATGTTTTATTTTAGGTCCGGAATTGTGAATATTAGGTATACATCTTTTAATCTGTAGTATTTTATTTTATTTTCTTTAAGAATCGTATTATTTGTCTTTATTACATCCACATTCCAGTAATCATCAAATTTATAGTTGTAACTAAAAATAGTTTGTATTTAAAGTACTTCAGCTCTCAACATTTTGTATGAGCTGAGAGACCAGCTCTGTCAGGAGAGGCTGATTTTGTAGGATTTTCCTTTTGAAACATTTTGTTAAAGGTTGAGTCATATCCTTTTCAGAGCACCATTAATCTCAATTTTATTTATTACTGCATTCCGAAGTAGCGCCGTCTAGTGAGCTTTCGTAGCTCCGGCTTGAATAATTTTTCGGCAGAGGCCTACTAACAACCGCTTGTTCAACACGTCACGTCTTCAGCACATTTTCGCGCCCTGCGCGGTACTACCAGTCCTAACGTCCAAGAATGATAAAGGTAATTTCCCCGTCTTCTAAAGGTATAACTCAACTTTCGATTAACCTAATTCCTGCATGTCTTTCTTTTTGTTAATATCCCCTTTTGTAAATATTTCCCTTTAAATTTAAATAAATTCTTTTTTACTTAAATGAAGTATCTGTGTTTAAATGACTTTGATTCAATTAATTCATCACTCACCCTTAAATACTTACCCCTAGACAACCCACCTCGCCAATATAAAATCCCGCCTTCTGAAGAGTCTGATTTTTATTCGAAGATTTATTCGGACTCCCACATGTATATGTATATATACAAAGAATTGTAAAACTATAACATAATGTACCTTTATACATCACGTAAAAATATTTAAATATTAAACTTATAACTGAACATAAAATCAACCTGTGTCTGAGTAAACAAAGTAAATAACGTTTAACATTAGAGAGTATTTATAGTATTTAAAAAATGGAAAATCTAACAACAGTCGACTGATAACCAGGTAACTTAAATAAAAACGATGCACTAAGAAAAACACAAACACTGAAAAATAATATTTTCGATTTCAGATCCTCATAATAGAAAAAAAGGTATCACTTACCAAATTCTTCGTTTATGAATCCTGGGATGAGCTTGACCGAAAGTTCGATAAAATTCTAGCATAAATTGTCAAAAAGTCAAAGACACAACTATTGTTACTAATAAGAAAGCATGGACACACACAAAAAAAAGAATGCGCTCGCATTACCACTCAGGTTGAACTACAAAAGTAACTAGTTCGTTGGGTTGTTCGTGACACACACTACTGGCTAATATACGACACTACACTCAAGAAGTAAATCACAAAAAAAAGCGATTGACGTCTCACATTTTTCTTAGCAAAGTCGGTTATTAATTGATACAATTCAATTTTTCTTGCTTCTTGTTGTTCAATACTTATCAAAGACAAATAAGAGAGCCTCTCTTCTTTTATTAATCTTAATTTAGAAAATGACCTTTCCGCCATTGAAAAAATAATTGGAAGAGTCAAAAACAATAAAACTGCAATACATACATCTGGTAAACTTGGCGCAGCAAACTTATTTTGAATCATCAAAAAATTACCTAAATCTTTTATCGAATTCGGCTTAATTAAATCTTCACTAAAAACTGCTTTTAGAGACATAATTTGATTTGGAAATTCACTAGATAGGTCGAGGCTATGATACTTTTTGAAGATTTCTGAAAAGCTCCTTCCTTTGGCATCTTTTTGAAAATTACCTTCTGTTTGGTATGGGCCAAATTTTAAAATTTATTTCCTTAAATCTGCATCTGTGGGCGTACCTACATAATGCGCAAAATCATTTCCAATCAATTTTGTTTCTTCGTTTTCATTTTCCGACTCCTTTTCTTTAGATAGAGTATATTCTTATTAGTTTAAGTGTCCGAAACTGTGTTTTTTTCTTGTGGATTAATTTTCACTTCCAGGATTTGTTCATCAAGTTCTTTGGCATTACTACTACTAGCACTTGCACAAGATGAACTTGCGGATATAAAAAAGTTATCCAATTTTGCATATTTTCTATTAATATTATACTCCCTTTCCTTTCGAAATTTTCGTTTTTGAGAACCACTCAAAGTTTTTTTTTATCTCTCTTAGGGCCACGTTTCTTCTTGCCTTATTAACAAAATAACAGTATAAGAACCAGAATAATGAATTCCGTTTACAAAAAACAGTTCTAATATTACAAGAAAGAAGTGAGATCAAAATGTTTTAGCAGCGAAGGAACACTCCCTATATTGAAGTGCATTGAATATAAAAATATAAAAATGTTCTAAAAACAATTTTGTGAAACATTTCTCATTATGCTTTATTTGATTGAATACTATGGAAATTTCTGTGGACATATGGGTTTCTAAATCATAAATCTGGACCATATAATCATTTAAAATGCTCTCTATGAGTTTTCAAGTATCGCAATACTATTTTTTCATGAAAAAAGCATAACAGATGTACGTTATTTACGAGTTCTCTAAATGAAAATGAAATACATGTGGGGGGAGGGGGAGCTGAAGACGCCAATAAGTTACTTTGCTACTTCAGTAAAAAGTAACGTCTTTTTTCTCCCTACCGCTAACATGAAGTATACTAAAAAAAAGTATCTCTTTCATCGCGGGGATTACAGCAAATTAAAATGTTTTTTTGATTTGGTTATTGGATCTAAGATATCTAATAAGCGATCAAAGTTTTGATTTTGAATGATGTTAGATTGCCAATTTGAAAATCGCTTAAAAATTGGATTAAAAAATGTAAAGCTAATTTTGTAAAATTCTACGTTAATGGCGTCAGTCTAGCTTTGGGCCCCCTAGAATCCTTGGGATCCCCCTGCATTGCGGGGGTGTACGTTACGCCACTGCCTTCAATGCCTTCCATGATTCGTTGGAAACAGCGCAAGCCATCTTTACGGATCGATGTTTTGGAGGGGAATTTCAAGTCAGGCTGGCAACTTTATATATACTATGTACATGATTATAAAATTAACCCTGAATACAAACTATTATCTTTGAGTTGGCAAGTTTTTACTGCGAAATAATAAATTCTTTAATTTACCTTCTCTATTGGACCTTATGTTTCCTTTATTAAACACGTTTGGATTAGCCAGAATAATCACTAAAATGTTACACAAAATCTAGTTAGACTAAATGTGACAGACAGAAAGCAGCGATTTTTTTTTTCAAACAAGTTTTCATGGAAAACTTTCATTTCCCTTTTACGTCATTCTTATCGACGAAACAAAAATTTAATCGAGAAATAAGTTTCGTGGGTTTTATTGTTTCACCATTCATGGAACAGATAAGTATGTAATTAAGTGCACCTGTAAATGTAATCAGAAGCAGGAGCATGTTCACTGCCATGGGAGGATTTCAAATGAGTTCCTCTCAAAAGACATCTTCGGAGAACGAAGATAAGATCTTGTTCCCGAAGAGATGGAAAGAAAAAAAGTTTGAAAGCTCCCGTCCGTCGGCCATTTTGAATTCGTGAAAGTGTTGTTAATCTTTAGGAAAATCTATCGCCCTCCTCTTACCTAAACTAGGGCATCGATGGGAATGCAATAAAGTGTATCCAAAAACACAAAAATAATGAAAAGGTTTCTTCTTGAAATTGTATTTTCCCGCCGTTCTCCAAAAATATATATTTTTATATCTGTTTTAATGATTCCCAATGGTGTGTTTTCAAATACTTAAGAAATATTTCCAAGAACAAGCAGAAAAATTAAAACTGTAGAGAAACCATTATGTTTTCTTTTTTCAGATGCACTCCGTTGAATTCATATCGCTGCATTAGACTAAGTATGAGAGGGAACGTAGAATCTTCCATGCGGTTAACATTATGTTCACGGATTCCCAATAGTCTATGAAAAAGTATTTTATGTAAGGTGTAAATTTTCTTCTCAAAGTAATAAAATGCATATTTCACAAAGTATCGCACGATTTTTCCTTCTAAAAATGTATCATTTTGTCTCTCTTGTTATTCATAGGTGCATGATCCCAAACAGTGCATGGAGTGTTTTTGTTTTGCATTCGAAGTGTTACTTTATGGGTTTCTTGGCTATCCCTTTGAAAAACAATTAGATTGGGATAAAATGTATTCGAAAGAACGGGGAAAATCTGTTTTTGTTTGAAATTATTATAATGCTTTTTAATCTAAAAAATTCTTGCCATATTGCTAAAATGATAATAAAACTATGTTCCAAAAGGACAGAAATAAAAAGCCCCCCTCCCCGCCCACTTTTCTGAGTGTATTTGTATTGCAATCAAATGCAGACCTAACACATTGGACGTGTACATTACATTCTCGAATTCCAAACAGGGTGGATTCTAGGAGGGTACACTTCTTGGCGATAAAGTTTACAATATATGAAAATTTAGTGAAGTAGTAACCCTACTCGGACCGGGTTTTGTTTAGTTTTTCGGGATTTGAACAGCAGTCATTTTTTTTCCCGATGGTCCTGTTGAAAAGTGTGAGCCACGTTTTTCGTTTCTGAAATTGTTTTTATTTTTTGAATGAAAGAGGCAGAAAGAAAGGATTGCTTAGTGAACGAGATGGAAAATGTTTCGGTTTGGATGCCCGAAATATAATTTGCATTTGAGAGAAAGTGTAGATCCTAAAACATTCATTAGCTTCGTTCTTCGGCGGCGTCTTAGAAGCGACGATTTTTCAGTTTTCCTTATAGAATCCGTTTTAGAAACCGCGTTTTCATCGTAAAAATACGACGAATACATTTTCTTCTGAATAAAAGGTAAGAAAGTAATGGTTGTTTTTTTATATGAAGAAGAATTGAGATAGAATCTTGGTATGGATGTCCGAAATTTGGAAAGAGTTTGTATTTGATTTCTTATTTTTCATTTTATGTTTCCTATGTTGTCCATTTGAGAAACTCGTCTTGACGTCTCTTGACGACACTTAGAAAACCACGTTTTTGCCCTGTTGTTTTTGTCTCTGACGCCATTTTGAAAAACGTGGGTTTATCCTTGGCGAAAAACTTTTGTCGCCAAATACAGCAGTGTGCTGTTCTAGGATTTTACCTTCTAAACAATGTGTTAACAGGAAGTATCCATTGAATGAATGTATATTTATATTTATAATAGCTGATGCATAAGATGCTTGCATGCTCTCAAATTCGACCGATTAAATGAAATATTGCATCGGCTTGTTGTGGCACGCACGCTCCGGGAAACGTACTTATAGCTTTTTACACAAAGGGATCCCCTAAACATCTTTTTTTAGGATAACAGCGTATTTTTGTGTCATTTCACATGTCCTGTCGTATTCTGAGAAAGATTTTATTTTTTTCTTTCAGGTACCGAGTGGTCATTCTGGGTTCGGACGAAGTGGGGAAGACGTCCCTCATTCGACAGTTCCAGACTTCCGAGTACATTTGCGCCTTCGACACCAGTTACGGTGAATGCATTTCTTTAGTCTCAAATGATCCGATTTCCAATCCTTTGGAAAATTTGTTATTTTAGCCTACCTTTTAAGGATATATAGATGCAAAATTCAGTTGAGATCGCAAATGAAAATCTACTTTGAAAAGTCCACTCATTTTTACAGTTTCCATTACATTATACTTTTTAGTTCAATATAATCTTTTGCTCCTGCAAAAAAGGAAAATAACCCGCACTTGGAATGTTTTTTCGAAAGAAGGGACTCTTAAGATACTTTACATGTTTCGAGGGAGAATCAATTGTATATGGATCAATTATAAAGTAGCAAATTAAAATGACTTATTACAAATGTCATTTTTCTAAAGTATTTAGAACTATTTTAATAATTCTGTAAATAGAGGGTAGTTAGACGTGTAAGAGAAGCTAATTCTTTTTCATTCAATATAAAAATCTTTCTCCTCAAAACGGTTTTAGTGGCCAATGGTACTTGAAAATGTTAAGTTTACAGACCCTAAGAAAGATGGGGCATTTCCATTGAAATTTTTTTTCTCTTATTACACCAACTAAACATAGGGTCCTTGAAAAGGAGAACATGGAAAGTTTTTAGACCAGGATGTTACTTTGATCTTCTTTATTGATTAATAGTAATTTACTGCACTCATTCCAGGTGTTCGGTAAGAAAAAAAATTGTAATATACAATATGCTTTGTGTGTGTGTGAATCCCTTCAAAAAAGTAACAATGACTTGCCCAGTTGCACTTTTTGAGTGCTGGTACTTGAATCACTTCTCTTTTATAACTTATGCCTACTTGGTCTCTAATTTTGCTGCTGGTAGCCTAGTGGTGAAGATCACGGGCTGGCGTGTCATGAATTCGAGCCTGGTACCGCTGAAGACCTGCCGTGTAAGGTGACCGATGCAAGTCGAGACTCAAAGTCTTCCCGTAGAAGTTCATAGAGGGGACTCTAACTCATGAGTCACTTGACCATGATTCCAAATCCCGAGGTCCATCCCCAACTGCGACTTCATAGAGAGCGGTGTTAAAATTCAATCACCCGCCATAAATATATAAACACTGCCAAAGCATTCAAGCTGCTCGTTGGCATTCGGGGGGCGGTTTTATATTTCAAAACTATTCCTTTTCCTCTTTAAAGACTAGTACTTAAGTCGCACACAGATATAGTTTTATATAAAACTTTCCATTTACTTTTATTTATACGTACACCTGCATATACACTAATAATTGGGTATAACTGGGAAAGTGAATTGTTGAGGGTAGATGAATCCAAATTTACCAAGGTTCTTGGACGTTTTCCTATCCTGTGTGTGTGTGTTGAAACCTAGTATATTCCAAATCTTAAATGAATATGATTCCTATGCATTTTTACGGTTATGCGAGGAAAAATTTATTATAATATAAAAATCATCTCACCTAAAAGCTTGCCGAATTGAGAAGAAACAGTTTGAGTCTCGAGACAAATCTCACACAGTTTTCATAAACCCCCCAATAATTTAATGCTGTTCTCAGTCAGGTTCTATGATTCTTAACACTTTTATCGACGGGTTGGAAAAATGTGTATTTTTATCCTTGTTTAGTATTATTTCAGTCGCGTCGCAACTTTAAAGAAAGATCCATCTCAATATTATGACAGATTTTTAATGAGTGAGTGAATATTAACGTTGCACTGTCCAAAAGACGAGGTCTTTTGGCATTTGAACCATGATCAAGTGACGTGGACGACACCTGAGCTGGCGCCCCCTCTCCTAACTGTCACACCAACAAGAGCACCACGCGTTTCAGCTCTCGACAGATTTAGCAAGCATCGCTGCCCTACACCCCTTTAGTGGTACTAGGCTCGAACTCGTGACAAAGCCAGCCACGATCCGATACCGACACCACTTGACTACCGCGACCACCAGATTTTTAATGACGCATATTAAAAAAGTGCCCCAAAGTCCTGGCGTTTATGGGATAAGGAAGCTTGGAGAGAAGGGTTCAAACTCCTCCATCATCCCTTGACGTGTTCAGAATGACGCCGTCCATCAGTCCCTCGACTGGGTGAGTCCTAAATGGCATCCGAATTCGAACCCCTTTATCGGCAAAAGCAGCGCTGGCGTTGAGTTGACGCCCGTGATCACACAGTTGCCATTGCAAAGGAGTATAATAGGAAGCTATTCACCCCTATATTCCAGGGCTCGAGTCAAGCAAAACATGAACACATACTGTACTAAGGTTTCCACCACCAAAAAGGAGAAATTTCGACAAAAAATCGATGTATTTGGAAATTTGATACACTTATGCTGTAAAGCAAAAAATGTAGACTGATCTGCAAATGAGAGCGGCATTGGTTAAAATAGGACACTACATTGCTCTCATAAGAGGCGTCTCATGAGGCTATGCAAGAGTTACGACATGCTTCCATATGGGTAATGAAAGGCTGTTGTGGCACACACAGGGATTCTTCCAAAAGAACCCATGTTAACCCTTGAAGGTACCTTTTAGGGGATCCCAATGGCTCTTTCAAGCAGTGGGCTTTCGCCGCATGGGGCCGACCGCAAATTTGCCGCCTCACTTGTCAAGAAAATTAGTCAAAGTAAAAGAAAAAGCAGCTTTAAATTTTTTTATTGATTAAAAATGCACTTTTCGTGTTTTTTTCATAGCAAAATCTATTATACAATAGTCAATATCAATATGTATGTCATGTTCCAAATACCAGAATAGCTAAATTTATTAGCTTTAACGCGGACACATAGTAGATCTGATATAATTTTTGATTCATTTTAGCTTAGAGAAGCCTCTCTCGCAACTGGCATTACTGATGGCAGATGTTAAAAAGTTAACCTTATGACAATGTTTGGTAAGCCATCTTCAAGTTTGGACTGAATAATATATTTTAATAAACCCAGACAGAGCCGGACCTAATGAGTTCTTTTTTACAGCCTGGCTCTGTTGCAGCTACGAAAGCTTGTAGACGTACGCGCTCAAGTTGGAATTCTTTTTTTATTAATGTCTTGTGGAGCTTGATCTAAGTTCGTCCATGCTCAATATCTCTTCAGGCCTTAAAAAAGCATACTTTTGCGATAGATTCTCCAAGATCCCAGGGCCCCAGACGTTACTTATTTCTAACAAATAAAATATATAGGATTAGGTATAGTGCTAGTATAAACTTTGAGTACGTGCATACCTGCTAGCTTGTCCCGACGGCCAATTTACAGGTAACAGGTGTCAAAGGTCGGTAAAAAGAGTGCTAACTTTCCTCAAATTCTAAAGGCTGATTTTTACGTATGTTTTAAAACACATCTTCACAAATTAATAATCAGTACTGCCAGACACGTTCCATCGGCGGTAACTTTTAACAGACGCTTAAAAGCTTCCAAAAAAGTCATGCAACTTTTCTTATTTTCTAAAGCTTGATATTTATGTATGATACTCGGTGAACTATTTTAATATTTTTTGTAAGCTGCCAGACCAATCGGATGGGCCAATCATCCCCCCAGACACACCTAGAGGGTCGCTATGCGTATGAGCACAGGCTTTAGATAGTTTTATAACAAAGCATTATGAAATATTCTTATTAATAGTCTAATGGAGAAGACTTCAATAGTAATTAAGTAATATTTTCACGCTTAATTAAGACTAAAATTATCGCATAATAAAATATAAGTACATTTGAACTCGTAATGAGATAATTATGAAAAAACATTTGCTGACTTATGAAGAATGTGTTTTATTGGCAATATTCAAAAAATTTATGGTTCTAAACAGCAATCAATTTAATAATATAATAGCTTTTTAGCATCTGGTAAGAAGCAAAAGAAGACAAATTTTACTATTAGAAAACTTCAACATAATTTATGTAAATAATAATAATTATTCAAAGTAAGTTAGCTGTAATTTTTTTTAAAAAAAAATTTAATCTTCATTATCATCATCATTGAAGATTGATAACTCATCATCAATCCAATGTTGATATTGAATATCTTCATTATCTTCATCAGCATCTTTAGTATCTACTTCTGTAAAATAAATAATATAATTAAAAAGGAAATAGTTTTACAAGTTTATGTAGATAATTCAAAGGAAAAGTAGAATACCTGATTCATCTTGAAGTCCGGTAACTGGTCTCCATCAAACCAGTTGAAATGATATTGGTTATCTTTCAATGTCCACCCATTATTTTCAGGACTAAAAATACAAATTCCCTTCATATGAGCATTACTCCAGAGACTAGTGATGTAGTTAGCTCGTCGAAACTGCTGTAAAAGCTCACTCTTACACGGTGGTAAGTTGCTCGCATCAAAGTTTTTAACATTCTTCCGAATGAACTCTTCATTGACGTCAGACACCATATAAGTGTTAATGAATAGTTGAAGTCTGGCAGCATCTACGTCAATCATTCCAGGAACGTTGTAAACTTCACAAATAAATTTCTGTATTTTGTTAAACACATTTTTCTCTAGTTCTAAGTCTCTGAATAAATCCGGATCACCAAATTTCATAAATGCTTCCTGGTACTCTTCATTTTTCTTTAGTATATTGAATGGCTTTTGCTTGCCTTTTTTAAAAAAGCTGGATTGTAATCACATCCAGTGATTGCATGAAATCCTGGCAAACAACGGCTTAAATAATACCCTAAATGTTCATAAACCTTAGTGATATCAATATATCTTACTCTATTTTCTATGCCAGTTAAGATCCATACATGGGAATCTTCATTTTTTAAATGACGCATATTGCCCAACATGATTGCTGCAATGTCGGTATCAGAACATCGAATTACGATGAACATCAATATTGCAGATATGATGAATAATTTTAGTGTCAGCTTCCTCATGATCAGTGCATGTTAAAGTTTCATCAATATTAGATACAACTACACTGGTGTGCAAAAATTAAGGACGAGACGGTTTTTTCAATATAACTTTGTACAAAAGCTTTCCAAATCAACACATTTAATACCGTAAGATCCCCAATACGTAAGGACATGTGTAATGTAAGCAACACTTACTAAAAGATAAATCAGAGGGATAAAAAGAAGCTTGATTGAAAAAGTAGCATGGAGCGCAATGCGACTGAAGGCCGAAACATCCCTGTGATGGGTGTCCAGCAAGAAACATCCGGTCTTTAGTAGGGGATATGATCTCCCCTGACTGCTAGGCAGGTTTCACAGCGTCTGCCCATGCTGAGAATGAGGGTGTCAATGAGTTGTTGAGGCATTGCTGCCCATTCGTCTTGCAGCGCCAATCGAAGCTCCCGAATCGTTACTGGTGGTAAGGTACGAGCTGCCAAGCGACTGTCTAGAAATACCCATACATGCTCGATGGGATTGAGATCGTGCCGGCCAATCCATACGTTCAATATCCTCACTCTCTAAGAGCTGTTCGGCAGCTACTGTGCGATGACATGGTGCATTGTCGTCCATGAAAAGGAACTGCAGACCCATAGCGCCTCTAAAAAGACGCACATATGGAAGAAGAATCTCGTTACAATAACGGGTCCCGTTGACTGTACCTGCGTCGAAGATGTGAAGGTCTGTACGACTACCAAGCATGATGCCTCCGCAAACGAGAACACCGCGACCTCCATACCTGTCCCTTTCAATGATGTTCTAGGGATGATTGCGGCTTCCCTGCTCTCTCCAGATGAGTATGCGATGAGAATCGCTACTCAAACTGAATCTGCTTTCATCTGTAAAGAGTACTCGTCCCCATTCATTGTCTCTCCAATTGCGGTGTTCCCAGCACCACAGAGAACGCCGTCTCCGATGGGCAGGCGTTAAAGGTACACACCGTACAGGGCGTCGTGCAAACAGACCACCACCGTGCAGTCTTTTGGCCACGGTAAAACGCGATATCGGTCGTCCAGTCGCCTGTGTCGTGTGTCTAGCGATTTTTCCCGCTGTCTGCCGCCTGTTTCTTCTGGCCTGTAAGACAATGTACCGGTCATCTGCGGGTGTGGTTCCTCGTGGACGACCACTACTGAACCCCCGGATAGCTGTTCCTGTAGTTTGAAATTGTCTCCAAAGTCGTGAAACGATGCTGTGAGCAATTCCGAACTCTGCAGCCACACTTGTCACACTGCGGCCTTCCTCCAACTTCCCAGTGATTCGACCTCGGGTAAAAGCATCCAGATGTCGTCTAACAGATTGATTATTCGCCATTTCTCGCTGAGGCAGCAACTCGGTGTGATTTTAATTGCTATACGGCGTGCAATCTCTTTGCCAGAAATACTGATCTTACACCGACAACATGCTTTATACTACTCAGACACTCCCCCATTACGTCTACCTGCATATCTGCGCATGTGCTACCGTACATCACCTTACTTAATCTCCTGATTGGTCTTTCTGTCCGCTCTGCCTCTTCGTTCAGCTGATATGCTAATTTTTCGACTTCGACCTTAATTTTTGCACACCAGTGTATATTGTTAGTGACAGTAAAAGAGTGACATTTCTTGAAATTAACGAGAATGATTTTGTTATTCATAAAAGGTACCATCTCTTCAGTACTCCAGTGTAGTATAAAAAAATCAACAAGAGCTTGTTTGAACCGTATATTTTTTAATTCTTTGGCGAAATCAGACGGTCGAACTTGATCAGGTCCAGTAATATTAAACCCCAATTGTGTTGATTCATGTCGGAGAGATCTTTCGTAATCTTTTATAGACGGAGAAAAGTATTGATCGAAAATAATATCAAATCTTTTTGCATTTAATTGGATGACCATATGTAACATTTTTTTTTGAAATACTGCCAAACGTTTTTGGGACATTTTTCATTGTGTGAAGTAGGAAAAATCCATCAATTACTACAGACGGTGGATTATGTTCCGCATCTTTTTCCAAACATTTCATTAAAATAGATTTCTGAGTCTTACAAATTCCACCATCAAAATGGCATAAGGATAATGGAACTGGTGTTATGGGATAGGTAAAAATTTTTGCCATATCGACTTTGTGATCGATAGAAATACCAAGTATACGGCCAAATAAATCCTTCTGAACACGTACTTCTAGCAGTTTACCACCAATTTTTTTTCCATTTTTTTTTTGCATAATCTATGGAAAAGTTGTCTATCTGTGTTTTTTTAATACACTTCTCAAACTTACTATCATTTTGCTCACATTCTGCGATAAATGTTTTACGTTTAATCTCACCATGTTCTTCAATATTGAGAAGGAATTTTTCCACTGTTTCTGAAGCTGCTTTACCAGATGGAATATTTATTAACACAGATCTTTAGGTACTTCAGTATCAAATGGATTGATCAAAGCTATTAGTGAATGCTTAATATTATTTTTTCTATTGTGATTCGTTAACTCAGCTGTTGTTCTATTTGTAGATCTAAATCTTTATAAACACAACTAATAATTGTAGATCTTATATCATGGCTAAGAGCCCATCGTTGACGTGCTGAGATAGAATTGGTGGTCAGTCTCCTGGCTGCATCTGCGTTAATCGTTTGTTCAAGAACTAAGTCAATTGGTTGTTTGGAAAAAGGTTTATAGGTTCTTTGAATGCCAAAGAATCCTTTTTGAAATTCTTCGAACAAATCTGGGTGAGTTTCTGCAATTTTCATCAAACTATCATAATATTTAGATGCCCAGCGAGCATAATTTGGCTGATTACAGATGAAAACTAAATTCATGATTTTGGGTAATACAAATTTAAACAGTTCAAAATCCCCTGCACGGATACTCCTTGATAAATTCAGATAATATTGAATAAGATTAATATAAATTAAATAAAACTTTGGTGTCTTACCGAAATCTCCGTTGAGAGTTTGCTGCTTGTAAATCTCATAGTCATTGATTAGTTCATTAAGCTCTTCATTCTCTATTTTAAAAGAAGATAATGATTAGTCTCGCGCAATATTTCTTCAGCAATTTAACCTGTGATCATTGTATTCTTTAATTCTAAAAATGAGTTAAAATGTAAGATTTCCAATCCCACAGCCATCAAAGAGTGAAGTCTCTTACACCTATTCAAATGTTTAGCCTCGAGAAATCCACTTACGGAGCAACATGCTAACAAATTGCTTTGTACCCTAACATTAGTTAGGCCACAATCAATGATTACTTTGCCTGCTGCTTTAAAGGAAGCCATCATTATATGAAAAGCTCCCGAATGTATGAATAAATTATCAAAATCGGACTTTTTGGTAGCTTGAATTTGTAAAGCAACTTTTGCAATTGCAAGATCGTAGGTAACTTGAATGGATGACTGCTTTACTTCTTCACACATTTTCTTGCTTTGTTTCATAGTCTCCAAAACAACTGACTTATTAGTAGGAGAATCATTTATGGGAGTTATATATAGAGAGATAAGAAACTATTTGCTTTAGGCAATCATTACAAATTAGTGAACTATTGAAGCTTACCCACGTTGGAACATTTGGTAACTTGAGAGCATTGCTAATAATCCAAACTGTATCTATTGTTTTATATAACTGTAAATTTACAGGTAGCGAATATTCAACATAGTGAGCTGACAAATCCATATAATTCTTTCTTCTTTTAGCCACTGGTTCTTCTTGCATATCTACAGTTATAGCTTCAAAAGTTCTTCGTCTCCTCTTCTTCGAGATTACAGTTTCCTCGTTAACAGCTAATAAATTTACAAACTGCGATTCATTTGGAGTATGCAATTCTACATTTTGATAAATAATCCCAACAGTATCATGCAATGTATCCTTGCCACTCTTCGTTTCTACAAAGCGATCAAAATTGTCAAAAGTGACTCCAGTACACAGAAGTGGGTATTTTACAATTGTTTCAGGACATATACTTGAATTCTGTACTGAAGTATATGTCACTTCTGTTTCCAGCTCTTCTACACCTGGATAACTAATGCAATGGCCGTATCTATGGATTATGTCAATAATTTTGAGACTACTTGTTACACTTTTTAGAGACATTCCGAGCATAATATGTTTTGATGTTTTGACTTTTCCATTGTGAACACCATATACTACAACTTCGTAATAAGATTTAACTTGACGCATGCATTTTGAATTATCCTTACGTTTTTGATTACTTCCAGCTATCAGAGTGAAGTAAAAGTCTAGTAAATCTTGAGGTACCGACATTTCACCTTCTTTTAAATCTTCTACTGTTATAAGTTGTGGCAACTTTTTTTTTCAGCTTGCAAAACAGATTTCCGTAGTAGTAAAGTAGCTTTGTGCAGAATATCTTTGTCTTGCAAATTTTCAAACGATTGTTCATCAATAGCAGTTAAACTTTTGAGAGCTACTAATTTTTTATTTTGGATTATGAAAAATTTGATCTGTTTGTCAAATACTTTTGTTATGTTTACTTCTAATTTGTGTGGTGTAAAATTTCCCTTAATTTTCTCAGGACTCTCTTCCTCACCTTGATTCAATAACTCCATATGATATCTATGAAGATAAGTCAAAAAATAACACCGTCCTTTTTTAATTATATTTTCATGATTAAAAACAGATATTTCCTCAAACGCAGTTTGATGATGCTGACGAAGATTATGCCAATCACTTTGAGGAGTTTCTTCTTTTGTTAATGCTTTATAAAGAAAATCTAAGCGGCAATGTCGATTATAACAAATTTTTGAAAGCGAATAATTTACCATTTTATAAATTAATTCCGTATGATTTTCATTTTCTTGATCTAATGTAGAAATAAAGTCATTTTTATTACATGAATGTAATGGTAATCTTTTTGAGCGATGCTTTTTAGTCTTTTGGTCACAAAATATAAGGTGATATTACTTTTATCAGTACTTACATCACTTTCATCCAAAGGGTTCGTTTCAGATGGTGAATCAGTATTTTCTGGCTGGACAGTATTTTCAGGTAAATTTGATGCAACTGGTTCGACTAACTCAGATATCATAGTTGACTCAGGTACAGAAGAAGTTGCTGGACTTGAAAGCTGTGGATTTAACTCAGAAGTTGATAAACATGGTAATGATGAATTTTTTGTAATATTTTCCAAGTTTTCTTCTGGAGTAGATTTTTCTGTAGTTGAGAGAAGCTTTTGATGAGTAATATTTTTTCATCAAACCTGTAAATGACTTGTAACATTGTCTCCATGATAACCACTTTCAAATAAATCAGTCGGCAAAACAACATCTTTAAATTTTAGGTTATGTTCCTTTCGATGTTTTACAATTGTTCGATACTTTTTCAAGGTCTCTTCCGTAAATAAAATTAAATTCACATCAGAATTTTTACAAAAAACACAGTTCAATGATTCTGCCATGATATTCTTAAAAAAAATATTTATATTTAACTCGTACGCGTTATAACTAAAATCACATTTGCACTGAATATACTCGATAGAATACTGTAATATATGCTCATTATATCGGATACTCTTGATCCTTACGCCTTATCGGCTACTAGAACAACCTATTGCATACCACTGGTCGGAAGAAATGTTTTCTGGCATTTCTTCTGCCTTCCCAGAATTCCTCTCTGAATATATAATTGAGTTATTGGCCAACCACATCAGGCCACATCTAATATTTTCGATATTTGATGGAGGAATGCTTCGTGTTCCATTTCCCAGTAGCGACCTTAGACTAAACACCAAGACGCACACACATAAAGGGCAGGGGGGAGAATAGAAGAGTCTATTTCAAAGCGGATGAATGAGGACATAGCGCTCATACGCATAGCGACCCTTTAGGTGTGTCTGGGGGATGATTGGCCAATCCGATTGGTCTGGCAGCTTACAACAAATATTAAAATAGTTCACCGAGTATCATACATAAATATCAAGCTTTAGAAAATAAGAAAAGTTGCATGACTTTTTTGGAAGCTTTTAAGCGTCTGTTAAAAGTTACCGCCAATGGAACGTGTCTGGCAGTACTGATTATTAATTTGTGAAGATGTGTTTTAAAACATACGTAAAAATCAGCCTTTAGAAATTGAGGAAAGTTAGCACTCTTTTTACCGACCTTTGATACCTGTTACCTGTAAATTGGCCGTCGGGACAAGCTAGCAGGTATGCACGTACTCAAAGTTTATACTAGCACTACCTAATCCTATATATTTTATTTGTTAGAAATAAGTAACGTCTGGGGGCCCTGGGATCTTGGTATATAAACATTGTTCGCCTGAAGTCATCTTCGTACGGTAACTGAACATATTTACTTCTGTCGCCAAATATATGCTTCCTCCTGATTCGTTTTCGGTGTACAAAAGCAATTTCAAGCTCTTCACATAAACTTTTAGCATATATTAAAGCGTCATCCACGAATTTCTCTCCTTTTGCTTCTAATGCGGTCTATAAAGCACGTATTTTTTTAGCACATAAATGGATATTTAGTCCACCTGTTTGCAAATAAGTTTAAGCATCAATGACTTCACACAGTACCGGTTACCAGAAACCAGTGGCGCACACAGGAATTTTTCAAAGGGGGGTCCGGGTTCGAAAGTTCACCATTCTTGTATCATGCTCCTTTTGATTTTGTCGATTTTCGGGAGCAAAACACAGTAAAAAACTAATTATTGAATAAATAATTAGCATTAATTAATAAAATTAATCATTAATAACAAATACTTAATTAAATTATACGTACTATGTACTTAGAATTATAATCAATTGAAGAAAAAAAATCAAGAGCTAGGGGGTCCGGACCCCCAGGACTCCCCCCCCTTGCGTGCGCCGCTGCCAGAAACCCAAGTAACATAAAAACGAATGCGATTGCATAGCGACTAATGAATTTCCAGTATCTGTTCGTGTATTAAAGCTTTCACTCGTTTCCGTCAGTTTCGTCGCGCTGGCGCGATTCGGAGTCTTACACATTAGCATAGTTGAAATTACGTAATAAAAATGAAAATATAATTAAAAAATTGGTTTAATATTATTATTTATTGAAATACATCAATACAAAACTTGATTCATCATTAAAAAACAAATAAAAAAATAATACAGAATAAATTCAATAAAAATAGTACCATTTGAATTCATTAAAAATTGACCCATTTGAATTAAAAATCGATATGTTTGAGATTTTCCAAAATCTCATTGTAAGTTTAAAACAGAATAAAAAGCATCTATTTTATTTTCATTGAAATACTGTACTTTTTTATGTTTGATATATTTAGAATTGATAACTGTATGCGCTAAGAATTTCTAAGAAAGTAGATTTATCAAAATTAAAATTATGAAGTCCGAACCGAACTTTTTTCGACTAACTCACGTATACCTGTGCATAATTCTTGCAAAAGATAGAATGGATTTATACAAATCTTAATCTAAAAAATTTTTCTACTTGTACAACTACCACAGAAAAAATACTTTCCTTTTTTAAAAAATCATATTAACATATAACACTATAAATTAATCATAATAAACATTAAAATTAACTATAATAAAAATACTAAAAAACGGATTTCAGTGTTAAAATAATAATAATAATGAGATGATGAATACATTGTACGTATATTTCTCAGTCCAATAAAATTTTGTCTTTTAATTTCCTTAAAAAATATCTTTTCAAAATATTTTTTACAACATTTAAATAGATACAATCTAATTTGAAAATATATTTATAATGATAACAAAATAATATTACTAAATTTATCTCTATGTAGATTAAAAAAGAAGAAAACACTGAAATAACTCACCTATATAACTTAGTTAATTCACTTACTTTAAATATTCAGAAATAATTTTGAAGAAATACCTTTTCGATTCTCCAGGAGACAGCAATAACAGTTTAAACAGATTATGAGAATATAATAGCAAAATAATATTACTAAAGTTATCTCTTGATGTATGAAAAAGAGAGAGAGAAAAATCTAAAAGCGCATCTTTTATATTGCCTTAACATGGTAATTCAGAAAAGAAAAATCGAAATTTATTATAAACATCAGACAAATGAGTCACATTTTTTTATTACTAGGGAACAGAAATGAATGTTGCTCAATGCCTCGTTTCAGAAGTGGAAGCTCTCTATATAAATTTTTTGAGAATTAAATTCTTCGAAGATTTTGATGAGAAAGAAATTTTAAAATATTATTCAAAGATCTCGGGATTTCAGGATTTGAAGAAACTTCGGGATCCTGGGGCTGCAAACACTACTTCCTAGAAGAACCCCCCAAAATGTCTGGAAATCTCGCTGGATACACCTAACAGTGAATACTCTCCTTTTCCACATAATCATTTAAAAATGCAGCTCTGTGGGGTCGGGCGTTATCATTCATAAAAACGAACTGGTATCGCACAACTTCTCGAAAGAGTCGCACGTAGGGTTCCAGAATCTCATATTTATACCATTCTTCTGTTATTGTACTGGCAGAGATGATATGTAGAAACACATTCGAGCCGAGCACTTTCGATTCCGAACGAGAGTACTTTATCGATCACGCCAAAACGATCGTCTTCGCGTGATGTCTAATACTGGTTTATATAGATACCGCTACAGATATGACATGGTGTATGCGTGTCCAACATTATATCTCCCCACAGAAGGATACCAGTACCATCTAAGCGATTGATTTCTCTGATGATTGCAGGATAATAGCGTTTCCCGGTAAAAACGCGTCGAAAATCCTTTTGTAAGCTAAATCGTAATTCGTTATTGAAGAGGAACACGGCGTCAACTTGCTCTATCCAAGAGTAGTATTTACGGCTGCAGATTAGACGGGTTCTCTTACGAAACTGCCAAAGGGGAACACGCCACTCTTTTCGGACATAAAGACCCCGTTCGTCTCGGTGCCAGTTTTTACAGAAGTCTCGAGACACTTGCCTAGCAATCATTCGTTTGTAGTGCCATGCCATAAACGATCCTTTTTGGGTGACTCTTGGATAACCTTTTACCTTGTGTGATCGTACTAGATGTCTGAAACTGTTGCCATAATCTGGGAGCTTATAGTCATCGTGCAACTACAGCCTGTGAATGTCCACTTTCTTGCCGACCGACGGCTCTTCACTGAAATTCATGGTTTAAGGTATCCGACTACGTTCGGAACCGTGATTTTAAAAAAGCGCATAAATGGATAATTTCCGTCATATTCAGTGTCACTTAGATTAATATGCGTATGAAATTGTTTTAAGGACATTTTGACAAAAAATTATTTAAATACAATATTTCGGCAAAACATTAACTTAGAATAAACTTTTTTCAAAATGTTCTCCTTTTGTGAAAAATGCTTCTATTATAATTATATTTTGCCTGTATATAGCTCAGCCCTCTGTACAGAGGCTCAACTATGATTTTTGAAAAATTCACATTTTCAGAGTTACAACCCATTGAAATAATTATTGGCGTTTTTTTTTCATAAAATTTCTTCCCTCTGTTGTCGTAAAACATGGATAAACCCACTTCTAAGTTATATATTTCAAAAATTCTAGTTGAGCCTCTATACAGAGATCTGAGCTATATACAGGCAAAATATTATTATAATAGAAGAATTTTTCACAAAAGGAGAACATTTTGAAAAAAAGGTTATTCTAAGTTAATTTTTTGCCGAAATATTGTATTTAAATATTTTTTTGTCAAAATGTCCTTAAAACAATTTTATACATGTATTCTAATCTAAGTGACACTAAATATCATGAAAATTATCCATTTATGCGCCTTTTTAAAATCACGGTTACGAACGTAGTCGGATACCTTAAACGATTCCGTACAGTCATTTTTAACTGCAATCTGTGTTGTTTTCTTTAAAAAACGGAATCCTACTTATAAATTTAATAGGGGTTCAGAATACCTCTCCACTTTTCAATTTTTTTTCCGCACTTTTTTTAAGTCGTTTATAATCGAAATCGTTTTCTAAATTTAACTGTGTAACGTCATTTTTCGAAATAACAGTGGTAGATATTGCTATTTATTGTTAAAAAAAAATGTGTTTGTATCTTTAATTCTGGACAGTGATATATAAATAACAATTTGGGGGAATACTGAGAAAGGTTAATTTGAAACTATTGGAATCTGTATATAAAAACAGGTATCATCACATACATTAAATACATAGAAAGTTATTCTTACATCGTTTCTCTAAAGCTGCTATTTTATGAATCCTTTTGGGCATTTTTTTTAATCATTCGTATCCGGACCTTGCTGATTACTAAAAACGGTCAACATAAAAATATGTTCATGTTGCCCAAGAAGGAAAAAAGGTTTTATCGCTCATAGAACGTAAAAAGGGCCATAAAAATGTGTTTTATGTTCCCTTGAATGTCCATGAATGCCGAAGGATTGAATTATTTGATGCAGTCTTTGGCCCTAAAAGAGGATCCGAAACTGGAGTGTTTATTCCTTACCTAAAATCGATAATTATTTCCCATCCTAAAAGTAATCTTGTTTATATTAAGCTGACTTTTCCTGTCAGTATCCACGCATGTGTTCTTTTTCTATAATGGTTTTAATCTCAATTTCCTTTTAATACATTGAAGTATTTGTGAAACAATATTAAGCAGTAAATTTATGCAAAGAAACAAAAAATTTTCTCAAATTTGTCACTAAACTACATGATTTTTAAGCCTTAAAATAATAGGCATACTCTGTTTTTTCTTTTTATATAAGAATCTCTTTATTTGAAATAATATTTTAACTAAAAAAATTTTTATTTAAATTTTTTTGTGAATTCTTTCTATTTCTGCAGATTTACTTTAGAATGAGTTCCACTTTTGTAATGCATTGAACATATATTGCTTGTGACATCAAACTTTTTTTTCTC